>CM067364.1:49734033-50050939 GCA_034401795.1 Chaetoderma sp. LZ-2023a
GGCGGAATAGCTCGTCTGAGAGAAAATAAGTACATATTTATATCAAATTTTGAATGGATATTTATCCTGTATGAGATTACCTAGCGCGAGCATCTTTGATATGCGAATACACTAATTGAATTGACCTACACACAGACCGATGACGTGAGCGTTGTTAGCATTTTCAAATTGTCCTGGAGTTCGTGCAAGGTGGAACCGCTGGTCTGAGAGAAACGAATAACCATACATTTATATCCAACTTTGTGAGGATATTTATCCTGGATGGGATAGAACGTAATTATAAACATATTCATTTCATTCTTATATACTCAGTTCGTTATTTCTCTGTATGTTATGTGAAGATATTTTGTCATTGGATTGCTCGCTAGATGTCTTACACACGAGGCATCAAACAGTGAATGGGGAATTTAGATTTGGCGATTCCTTTTATTAGGCTGGAGGTGTGGGGAAAAGCAAATGGCCGCCGCAAAACAAAATGGCGGACGATTACTTAATACAAATTGCAAACATGAATAATTAATTCACTTACTTTTTATTAATAAAAAAATTCAGTAATTTCATAATGACCCTTCAAATTTAAACAACTACGAGACATGGCATGTTAACAGAAACGCCGATGCTATTATATGATCTAGTACTGTGTAGGTTAGATGATCAACAGCAACTGCTAAAAAATAAGTTTTTGCCGAGGAAGAGACAGTTTATTACACTCTTGTCTTCGGTCTATATTGTCCAGAGATTAGGTTCCTGTGACATGATTTTCCAAGGCTATGCTTTTATTACCATTGGTTTCGGCTGTATTGATTATATTCCACAGAATGTTGGCTAATTCGTGATCGTTCTTAACCCGTATAACTCTGATGTCGACATTCAATCTTTTACTGTGTCAATATCAAAGAGACTGGTGTACATTTTCCAGCAATTTTGGTGGAAGATGTTTCTGTCTACGACAAAAACCATCTCCCACCAAGTTTGATGAAAAATGAACACCAGTTCATCTTTTAATTTAATTTGAAAATTAAAAGTTTTGACACCAGAGTGGTAAGAGTTAAATGACTGCTAGTTTGATGCTCATTTACAAGGTTAACTATTACTGCTTATAAGTCTGACAAAATGTGCAATAGAGCCATAGAGACACACCTACTCAGGGTCCATTTATATCATACACGATGTATTGTCAACGACGTCTTGTCAAAGTGTAAAATCAATACATATATAGGATGTGATGTGCATGCTTCTAATAGAGGGACCCATTTCTAACTACGCCCGCCCATTTATAGCTAAGCCCCGCCCATTTCAAGTGCAACATTTGCGGGAGAGTACGATAATGCCAGAATTATGACGTAAATCTCGAGTTCCACAAACCTAAATGAAAGAAACGCTGCTTACAGATAAAAATGGCGACTCGAAAATCACCTACTTGTCACATACACCTACTTGTCACATCATGGTATGATTCTTTCACATACACTTACTTGTCACATCATGGTATGATGCTTTCACATACACTTACTTGTCACATCATGGTATGACGCTTTCACATACACTTACTTGTCACATCATGGTAAGATGCTTTCACATACACCTACTTGTCACATCATGGTATGATGCTTTCACATACACTTACTTGTCACATCATGGTATGATGCTTTCACATACACTTACTTGTCACAGCATGGTATGACGCTTTCACATACACTTACTTGTCACATCATTGTATGACGCTTTCACATACACTTACTTGTCACATCATGATATGATGCTTTCACTTACACTTACTTGTCACATCATTGTATGACGCTTTCACATACACCTACTTGTTACATCATTGTATGACGCTTTCACATACAGTTACTTGTCACAGTATTGTATGACGCTTTCACATACGCTTACTTGTCACAGTATTGTATGACGCTTTCACATACGCTTACTTGTCACAGTATTGTATGATGCTTTCACATATGTTTTTAGAAAAGCATAGGCTTACATTTATAAAATGTGAACCAGGGCTACAATCTACCAATCTGGATTGACTGTACCACCCATACTTCAATAGCAAAAAACTACTTGAAAAATCTTCTTTTCCGCTGTGAACATGGACGTCCGCAAGAGGGAGTGAGGTGCTGGGGTTTGTCAAGCGGGAACTACCCACACCCCACCTCTGGATCTGGATAAAAAAATGCACTTGTTTTACGCTGATGCGGGGGCAATTCCACAATCAAGCGCACGGGTCCAGATTTTTAGATATCTAGCTCCAGAAATTCTGGATATGGCCTCAGAGGGTGTACAAAATTTCAGGGGCATAGGCCCCCGGACTACCACCCCCGCTTTTGGAGAGGGACACCTCATCCTAGATCTATTCCATATGATTGCCCTCACCCCCCCCCCCCCCGCCTCCACCCACCTCTCAAGAATTTCATGCGGACGCCCATGGTAGTGGATATTCGCGGGAAAGCGGCGTTCATCTGGGCCTAGTGCACCGTTATGGCGTTAAATAAGCGTAAAGTAACGCCCGTCGTTAGCCCATGTCTTACTTATCCAGGTCCCTGGATACGTGCTGGTGTGTGAGAAGTTTGAAATTGGACCATTCTTTGAATGTCAAATACACATAACGGGTATTTTAAAAGCGCGGTGTTTTGACCAACACAGATCGTATTTTATTGACGATCAGCGCTCAAAGTATATTAAAATTGAGCAGGCATTTGATTAACTTTGATACCGAAGAAACACCAGACCTTTCCTTCTGGAAGCTAGTCAAATGAGAGTAGCATCCCCTACTGGCAGGCTTGGTTCTCACCATCAAAAGGCACCTTCAACATTAGCCTATCGCCCTACTGATTTTACAAATTGACATTACTATATAAATAACTAAATCCATAGCATTCATGCAATTGAAACACTTGAATCTGAAGAGCTTGGACTGCAGACAACATGCGCATCACAGAAATCAAACATTGTTGACGACCTGCTATTATTATCATCACGCTCACTCTCTTTGCACTGGCTATGGTTACATATGGGGGTAAACATCTTGAAGATTGTCATTAGCTAACTTAAACTTTGCCAGATCAATTTTTAGCATGTGAGCGTATACTGTTTACCGTTTGTAAATACCCTGATAACGTAGTTTGCTGACCAGGTATTGGCGCAATACTTGGCTAGTACGACACGGTATTGACCCAGAACCAACCGAGTGACCTGAGTTATCAGGATACATATAGCGGAAATATCCAGATCTATTTTGAGAAGAGAGATGTGTCATGATGAGTGGTGGTTTCGATTGAGTAGAGAAAGGTGTTTATAATACATTAGCTGACCGGATCTGTCTGAATAGAAGCATTGACAGAATGTACTACAGCAGCTGATATATCTCACTCATATCTCATCACGTTTTACCAGTGATTGAACTGCTAAATTTGTTTCGAATCATCATCATCATCATCATCATCATCATCATCATCATCATCATCAACGGTCACCAATGTGGTAAAGGGGTAGAAGATGAGACACATTTCTTGATCATCTGTGACGATTTGTCAAACTTGAGGTACTCAAATTGTCCACACGTCAAGAATCCTATTGGCACCCAGGATCCTGTATTACATCTTGTGGACTTAATGTGTTTAATAACATAAACACCGCAAACATGTCAAAAGCATGTAAAGGAATCCACGGCATGATGGAGTATATAAAGGAACTAATTTCTGCCATGTCATCCGCAGCGTGAGTGCGTGCGTGCGTGCGTGCGTGCGTGCGTGCGTGCGTGCGTGCGTGCGTGCGTGCGTGCGTGCGTGCGTTCGTGTGTGCGCACATGCGGCGTGAATGCGCAGAATATTTATTTGTATGTGTGTATGTGTTTAAGTGTCCTAATATGCTTGATACCTATCTGGGGGGGGGGGGGGGGGCCTTAGAACTATAAAATGCCGACACGGAAATGTAAACTAGTGAATTGTCTCTATCAAGTCTGTGAAAACTAGTGGTGATGTGGTTATCTTTGTGTTCTATAGACCATACATGGCATCGGCAATGACTATTGTGGACCATTATTCCACACAATTAGCTGTTGTAGGCCTAGGACACAAGACCAGGACATAGCGAATTGATGTGAAGCCTTCGCTTCATAATGCCACTAAGCAAGCAAATGAAGGCTTAATAAATGACTCTGTACCTGAATGTACATCCTCCACTTGAATCTCCTCATATTCCTATAAGCGATGTAGCTCTATGTATGGCCTATGTTATAAATGGAAATTGTATATATATACAGACCAGCTCTGCCCTGACCCTGAATGCTGATATATCATATGCTACTGTGACAGCGCAGCTTTTAGTGCCGGGCGGACTCGGGCTGTAAAATACCATAGATATGCTAGTGGTTAGTGCCCATAACGTACATATATATATATATATATACGCACGCACGCACGCACGCGCGCGCGCACGCACGCACGCAAGTACGCACGCACGCACGCACGCAAGTACGCACGCACGCACACAAACGTGTGTACGCATTTGTTCACATGCATGCGAACACGCACGCACGCACATGGCAGGCAGGCTGTAATACGTGTATATCGCAAGCCTCTCTTTGCAGGATAAACCTTTCACCCATATATATATATATATATATATATATATATATATATATATATATATATATATATATATATATATATACAGGTATATTTGTATTGTTAGTATTGCTACATGTAATTAGTAATTAATGCCTTTTATCATATCATGGGAAATTCCTCACTTGAGCACATTCACATGTTATGTAATTTGACTGGTTAAACAGTCAGGTTGGGATGTGGATTTGCTCGGGTGATAGGTTTATCCTGCAGAGTGGCTTGTGATATACACATATTACTGCCTGGCTGCCATGTGCGTGCGTGCGTGCGTGCGTGCGTGCGTGCGTGTGTGCATGCATGTGAACAAATGCGTACACACGTTTGTGTGTGTGCGTGCGTGCGTGCGTGCACGCAGAACATGTTTGTGCATGGGTACGTGCATGTGAGTATATGTTCACGTATAAAGTCCAAACAGATGTTATTGAGTTTTATATATGTCTTTAGCCATAATATAGTACTCGTGCACTCAATGTATGTATGTATGCTCATTAGCCAACTTGGCATAAAAAGCAATACAATTTTACTCACCAATACATACGTCAATGGCGCATTTTGGCCTCGCCAATAATTTCACTATGTGGTCTTAGCGTGAGGAGGTTCTGCTAGGGGTACCCAGTACCCACGCATTCACTCTCACAGTGTCCGGCTGGCCTTCGTTGACAAATTTCGAAAGCTTCGAGATCATACCGGCATAAATTAACAATTGACCGATACTCTTAGCACGAGTATCGTTGCATTCGTGTCTCGCGAGATCTCCTTCGATTGGAGATCGAGAAAAGTATCTAGTATGTATTGAGTAGCCATTGGCGCAGTGATTTCCACCAGAATATGGTGGTAGAGAGAATTGAAACTTAAAAGGACACGAGCGCTACTCTCCTCATACCAGGCAATGTTAATTCACGTAAACCGAGATTATATAAAGCATATAGTCGTCTGTATGACAAGTAGTTAACAGAAAAATAGTCCCTTTGAATTCGTCGTAAAATTCAAATCTGTCGCACGTCTGTCGCACACAAAATGAGGTCAAGAATTTGCTGACGTTGCGTGGATATTGATATCACACGAACCACTAAGCTAGTGATAGAGTGGTTAATCAACACGATCCAGGGTTCCTTTTACAGTCCGCTACGGAGATGGACTGGGTCCCGATATGTCTGGCCGCCGAAGTGGAGTCTGTGTATAAGTCTAGTCGTTGTGATAACGTAATAAGATGACCGGTCAATACATTAGAGGTGTATTCTTGTAAAAGCCACGCCTCTCTTGTAAAAGCCACGCCTCTATTTTTAGATTGAGTATCGTTGCTGATAATACCGGATATCCAAAAAAACCGCTAAGGGTCTTGCGTAGACGCGCGTGCGTGCGTGTGTGAGTGCGGGTGGGTGGGTGGGAGGGTGGGTGGGTGGGTGGGTGTGCGTGCGTGCGTGCGTGCGTGCGTGCGTGCGTGCGTGCGTGCGTGCGTCCGTCCGTGCGTGCGTGCGTCCGTGCGTGCGCGCGCGTGTATGAATGCACGATACATGTTTACACCCACAGTGCGTGTGTAAGAGATGTAATGGACCTTTCCAGTTTATCCATCTATCATATGACGTCATAATCAACTACAAATGCATAATTGGTGACGGGCTAAGCGTTGCTGTACGAATCGTAAGTCTTTACTATTTAATAAAGACGTTGTTGAATATTTTGAGACTAATTTGACTGGGCGCTGTTGCTACCATAGTCAACAACAGTACCCAGATAAATTAGTTTCAAAATAATCAAGAGCCTACCTGTATAGTTTACTGGAAATTAATAGTCAGGGATTTCAAGGATCGATCGATCCCAACACGAGTGAGGTGTGGGTGGCGCTTAGCTACAGATGGACGGAGCATAGCTAAAACAGGACAGGTCAATTGCTTATGATTTAGATTTGCTATACATTCAAAATACATAAACAAGGAATCTGATCTGTTACTCGAGTATATGACGTCATAATCAATTTCGTAACATGTTAGCTGACGTCACAGTCGTAATGATACACACTGCCGTCATGAAAATTTAAGTTCGCCACTCGTGTACGAATTGTATGCCTTTAATAACGTGTGAAGAAAATTATTATCGATAATACCCTTTGATAACGTTTGATTGCAACATACTCCTGATAACGCAGCTTACTGGGCCGATACTGAAAGGCCGGGGCGTCTATGTTGCAATGTTTGCCCCATCGTACTAATATACGCCCACTCACATCACTCGATAGAGGAGCAGAGCGGGAAGGCGAGACCGCGCACCAGGACGATGCGTTTGCCCGGGACACGACCCGGCGTGGCCTTACTCAGATGCGGCCTTGGTGGTTTGTGGACCTCATCCATCGCTCCATAAACTATGAAAATTAAGGCATAATCCTAACCAATCTGTTACACAATTTGGTGGTGAAATTGTGCAATCGTTATACCGAAGACAGTCAATGGATGTTTAATGATATTTGCGACAGTTGCGTACAACTGTTCCGAGCGATATCAGGAATCCCATCTGCTCCGTTATTGACGAGACAATGGAATACACTAGCGATGTATTTGCCACGTGTAAACATGAGCGTCACATATAATACATAGTTCACCCACCTTACTGAATCAGGTGAAGGCATGCAACACTGCTTAGTTTGTGTAATCAATTTCATGCTGGCCGTTGGAATGCTTGTTAAACTGATCACCCACATTAAATCAATAAAATAGATGATTATGTTTCCCGCTACCCACTCTGCAATGTTCTATACGCGGTATCTTTCCCTTCAAATCTTAAAAAATAGTCAACGTTCGTGTGAGTATTCATTAATTAGAGAGAGAGAGCGAGAGAGAGAGAGAGAGAGAGAGAGAGAGAGATGGGGTGGGGGCTTGAGGGTGGAGGCATGGGTGTAGAGAGATTGTGTTCTCTGAGTATGTATAGATGGGTGGACGGATGCATGGTTATGGAGATAGATAGCAATATAGGTAGCTAACGGAGAGATATCTAGCTATAGAAATATGGCTCTGTATTGGCTCAGTCCTGGCCCAGTATCCCGCGTTATCATGATACGTATTGCCTGGTTTAACTCGTGATGTGATACAGATTTAGACAAATCCGATGGTTAAGTATTATTATTGAATTCCAACCATGGTGGGGTGTCTGAATGTTGCATTCCGAAGGTGATATTTGAATTGTATATGATATAGTTTTTTCATCCAACATCGGGATTGAATTATCGATGTATCACGATTTTTTCTAAATGATATATCGTGATATTTAGGAAGATGAGAATCCTGGGTTCCCTCCTCTGCAGCTCTATTGGCATTGCAGCTCTAGTGACATTCAAACTTTTTCTAACATTGCAGCTCTACTGACATTGCAGCTCTACTGACATTACAAATCTATTGACAGTGCAGCTCTAGTGACATTGCAGCTCTATTGACATTGTAGTTATACTGACATTGCAGCTCTATTGATATTGCAGCTCTAGTGACATTGCAGCTTTACTGACATTGCAGCTTTAGTGACATTGCAGCTCTAGTAACATTGCAGCTCTACTGACATTGCAGCTCTAGTGACATTGCAGCTCTATTGACATTGTAGTTATACTGACATTGCAGCTCTATTGACATTGCAGCTTTACTGACATTGCAGCTCTAGTGACATTGCAGCTCTAGTAACATTGCAGCTCTATTGACAGTGCAGCTCTAGTGACATTGCAGCTCTATTGACATTGTAGTTATACTGACATTGCAGCTCTATTGACATTGCAGCTCTAGTGACATTGCAGCTTTACTGACATTGCAGCTCTAGTGACATTGCAGCTCTACTGACATTGCAGCTCTTGTGACATTGCAGCTCTAGTGGCATTGCAGCAGTTCAATCGGCATGCAGCTCTATTGACATTGCAACTCTATTGACATTGCAGCTCTACTGACATTGCAGCTCTACTGACATTGCAGCAGCTCAGTCGACATTGCAGCAGCTCAATCGGCATTGCAGATCTATTGACATTGGAGTTCTATTAACATTGCAGCTCTACTGACATTGCAACTCTATTGACATTGTAGCTCTAGTGACATTGCAGCTCTACTGACATTGCAGCTCTACTGACATTGCAGCTCTACTAACATTGCAGCTCTATTGGCATTGCAGCTATGCTGACATTGCAGCTCTATTGACATTGCAGCTCTAGTAGCATTGCAGCTCTACTGGCATTGCAACTCTAGTGGCATTGTAGCTCTAGTGGCATTGCAGCTCTACTGACATTGCAGCTCTATTGATATTGCAGCTTAATTGAGATTGGAGCGCGCTGTGTAACAGGAAATATCGCCGTCCAGTCCTTTTGGAAGTTGTGGATTCGTGGGTTTAAAATCCCCCATGAACGTCAACATGCAGGTATATGATGCTACACATGCTTCCATAATGCTGTACAATCGCAACAGCGGGGAAGCTTCGAACGACCTCGTGAACAACTTGGTGCAGTCACAGCAAACATCTGCAAGCCATTACAAATCATCGCTGTCCACAGTCTAATAACAAATACAGCGCTCTACAAACTGTGTAACGCAGAGTTATAGATGGTCTATGTTCGGACATGCTCTCCGAATGTCGGAAAACATGCCTGCTCAGAAAGCATTATCATGTGTAGTGGTAGATGCCAACATGTACCAGGCGCACGAAGGATGCCACAACATCAGCGTACTAAGTATTTTGTGATCAGACCTTAAATAACGTAATCTAGGACAACTAATGACGAGAACAAGTACACCTATTGACGCCGGGCATCAATGGTAAATAGCGTGGCCGGAGATTATTATAATTCAAGGTGAGCTTCAAATTCATTTATATATATAATATACAATTTGCAGTAGCACAACAGGTTGCCCACCAAAGACAGTGACTATATCTAGACCTTAGACCCCTACATAGAACAGAAAATAAATTATACATGTAGAACTGGCACAGGCACTATATAATATAGGAAGACCTGAGCTTCAAGTTAAGTTCAATGTACTATAAAGATATAGCCATTAGACATGTGATAAATTGACAACATATTTGCAGGACAGAGAGAAATGTGTTTATCTTGTTATATTAACATTAAATATTATATAGGTTCTTACTATCATTTACAGTTTCTTACCTGTACCATGTAGTGCCGATGGTGGTTGCGATTGTAATAATGATAGTTTCTTGGTAGTGTCATACCTTTAAGATGGTTGTAATGGCATCGGCCTTGGATAGAAATAGCTATGGGCTATAGGAAGAAGCAGATTATATTTTGGGCAGTCCATCCATCTTGTTGACCATATGTGTAAATTCCGGAGTTTTGTTTAAAAATTCGGATTCTATCTGGAGCTAAATTATAGGATATATAGAAAGACTTTCACATTATTGCAAGAAATAGTTGATGATAGAATCGTGCAATAGCTAGTGAGTTCTATATCGTATTATGTTCGAAGGCCTGGTTACAAACCGAGTACAGAGATTCTGATACTGAATATATAGTAAATTATTAGCATTTGAAAATTGTAAGTTGCTACTAAATTGCGTATTTCGAAATTACTCCATAGTAGAATTTTTAAAACTCTATACTTTGTTAGCTCATTTATATATATATATATACGTGCGTGCGTGCGTGCGTGCGTGCGTGCGTGCGTGCGTGCGTGCGTGCGTGCGTGCGTGCGTGCGTGCGTGCGTGCGTGCGTGCGTGCGTGCGTGCGTGCGTGTGAAATTCTGGAGCCGAACCTATTACAAACGATATGCCAGGACATATTGACATCACTAGTACATAATAATGCATATTGAGTTCTGCATGGCTAGATGATCGAAAACTGATTACTAACAGAGTACATAGATATTGCTACATAAATTATTGGCATCTGACAACTTTTGGTCACTACTAGGTTGCGTATTATAAAATTACTTTATGGTGGAATTTTTTTAATTGATATTTTATTAGCATATTTATACATCTATCTGACATTTTGGGGCCAAACTTATTACAAACAGTAGGCTACCGAAGACCATGGATTTGCCAAAACTTGTGCTGATTTTTTCCATGGAATTGTGTACTACGAACTTACTTCATGGTAGACATTGTTAAGCTTGATACTTCATTAGCGTATTCATATACCGATCTAACCATATGTATGAATTTCGAACCGAGTAAGGGCCGAACATATTGCAGACTGTATGGTACTGAAAATCACTGATCTGCCAAAATTTAAGCCATTTTTCGGTATGGAATTGCGGACTACGAAATTATTTCATTATAGAATTTGTTTTAATTTTGAATATAGCTAGCAATGGTATGATATCATATTGTTTACAGCTGCAAGTAATTTAGGCTAAATTATACTTTTTAAACTCAAGTTTATGTGGGTGAAAATCTGGGGCCGAGAATAAACTACAGACAATACGGCAGTGAAGACTGAATTGGCTAAATGTTCAGCCAATTTTTGGTATGAAATCGTGTACAACGAATTAAATTACTTCATGGTAAACATTTTTTAACTCAATACTTTATTAGCATATTCAGATACCTATCTAACCATATTGGTCGAATTCTTGGGCCGAACACATTGCACGCATTACTAACTTGGTACATACGTACCCTTTCTGTTGATTTATGTATCTAACTACCTGCTACAATATTATTGACAGCTGTTTTGACTGGAAATCCGGAACATTAGTTGTCCATACATAGTGCTAAATAATTGCATGCATGGATCATTTCCAAGTGAAGTATTAATGACAATAAATTACTAATGAAAATCACACCCTACGAGACATAACAACCATGTCCAGAGTTATACAGCCTAGAAAATTGTATCCACAAAATATTAAAACGGTTAAAATGTATCCCATCAAGTGTAGGCAAACCATGGTTATGGTAGTGTAGGCGTGTTTATTTGATGTGTGGTCATGACCCGTCCAGTCGAACAGCAGTTATTTCAAAATGTGATAATAAATTCAAAAATGTCTTAAGAACAACAAAAACAAATTCTGCGATGTTTATTGTCATAATACATTTTAATGGAATAATAATATAAATAAGGTCAACATTGTTTATAGCTCCTAGAGATTAGATTCTATTACGTTCAGAACATGAGCACACGTAAAGAATCAATGATTTTGTAATAGAAGTAAAAAAAAATCAAAAAAATCATAAAACTCGAAAAAAATTTGATTAAAATCGAAATAATCTGATTTTTTTCGAAAAAATCTTGATTTTTTTTCCAACCCTGGTAAAAACATAAAATGTGTACACTTGACGAGCTATTCAATATTCATGATGGAGCTAGAGACGTCATTCACTAAGCATGTTGACTATGATGCCTGTGAAGCTTTTATAGGATGCAATTGATAATGGTAAAGCCATACAATGCCCAGGAAAATTAGTTTCAAATTTTCAACAGAATGTTGATTAAATAGTAAGGTCATACAATTCGCACAATGCCCAGTCAAATTAGTATCAACATATTCAACAGAATGTTGAATATTGTCTGTATGTCTGCATGTTGGATTTGTCAATAAAGACTGTATGCTTGCATGCTTGGTAGGTAGGTATAGGTTGGTAGGTATACTTAGCTTTTTAATGCACTGCCAACAGGATGACTTCAATTTCTGTGCTGAACCTGCCTATGGAGTGCACCCGTTAGTTTACTTTGTTGATCATCATTTCTCCGGTCGGTGATAGAACTGCCATCCTACAATTGCACATAGCATCAGCAACCCAGACATCTTTCCACTGGACCACCGCACCAAGACAAGAATCTTTGTTTAGCAAACCGGCTTTCACATGTCGGATATACTGATACACTGGCGAATTCATATGACACTATCTTTTGGATGCACACCGTATGGTGTATGCTATGCCCTCACCGGTCTCCATCATGACACCGGCAGTAGTTGATTGATTGATTGATTGATTGATTGATTGATTGACTGATTGATTGATTGATTGATTGATTGATTTATTGATTAACTCCCTGGGATTAAATCGTAAAGACATAAAAGTTGTACACTTGATGGACCATTCAATGTTCCTGATGAAGTTATTTACATCATTCATCACGTGTTTTGATAGTGACATCATCCTACATATGACGTAAATAATTATGCCTGGGCGACAGATCAGATCCATCCATTTATCATAGAGATATGCTATGCCGATTTGCAGACCAAAAGACCTTTGTTTTTGGCACTTCCTATTGGAACGATAGGCTGAGTTATCCCAGTTGTCATTCCAGTTGCAAATTTTCAAAAATGCCTACCTGTTAGATGTAAATGGTAGTTTCTCAAGATTACTACAGAAGCCACTTTGGTCAGTTTGATCGGGACGAGTGTTGAAGTGGAGATTAAGAGATCTACGTGGGTACAGTGGGTCAGATCACAATTCTATTTTATTTCTGATGTAAATGTACAGTAAGCAATTAGCCCAGGCCACCAGCGGTAGATATAACTAGCCCCAATAGTGAGGGTATGCGTTTAGTGCGCAGGAGAGATCTAGACAATATATCCTAAATCTACGATTCCAATCTAAACAGAGGCGAGCTACCTCGCTCTCGTTAAAAAATATATATTTCGCTCTCGTTAGGAGATCTGGCGAGAACGTGAATGACCACACTCACTTGCGCAAAATGGCAGCGCCTATAGGCAATGACCCTTTCCAGTTTTAGCTGTGCCCCGCTCACCTCTAGCTAAGCTCCACGCACACGCAGTGTTGGGATCGATCGGTCCCCGCGAATGCCCTGACTATCAATTTCCTGAAATCTATACAGGTAAGCCGTTGAATATTTTGTAACTAATTTGATTATGGCAGAAACAGCGCCCAGTCAAATTAGTTTCAAAATATTAAACAGAATATGTATTAAATAGTAGACATACAATTCTTACAACAACTCATAGTCATATGACGTCATAGCTAACTAAGTGACGTGCATGCTGACATCATAACCATTGCGTCATAAATGATTCTATTTGGCCCGTCGTTAACTCTTAATCGTCCAAGACGTTGTAAGAATTGTGTCTCTGCTATTTAATAAACATGCTCTTTAATATTTTGAAACTAATTTGACTGGACGCTGTTGCTGCGACATATTTAACAGCTTACCTGTATAGTTTTCTGGAAACTGATAGTCACGTATTTCAAGGATCGATCGATCCCAACACGAGCGAGGTGTGGGTGGAGCTTAGCTAGAGGTGGGCGGGGGCTAGCTGAAACTGGAAAGGTCCATTATATGTTCATGACGTACTTGTCTAAGTCATTCATGACGTCATTATGACGTCATTGATTATGATGCCATTCTACACGTCATGTAATTGATTACGACGTCATGTGATGGATAGATATAGGGAGTGGAGGAGACTAATTGATTATAAAGGCAAGGCTCTACAATATCTGACCGCCTTATTACAAGTGATTCGACTGCTTAGGCTACGTTATACAGCTCATAAATATTATAATTAATATATTCTTTAGATATTCTATACCATCGAGTCGGCGGTTTTACGGTACAGCTCACACATGTAAATGAGTCACTATATTTGCAAAGAAAAACAGAAATTCTACCTTGTTTTGAAAACGTGGTAATTTATTTTTGAGGTCTTCTATGCCAGACGGTGTCAGGCTTCGCAGAAAGCGCGAGATAAAAAACCCTCGCTTTAACCATTGTCTTGCTGCTTTCAAAGGCTATGCCTAGTTGTTTCACGGTCAGTACAAGAAAAATTTGTATAGATTATGTAAACAATAATGCTGAAAGTTGTCTACATGTGTGCAGCAACGGTTTACGACAGCAGTTTTCAAAATGAATAGAAGTTATCATATATATATAGTTATCATATGTACATAAATGTTTGGAATTTCAGCGATGTATGCGTTAGGTCTTAACGCATTTCTGAAATTCACCTTTACCTTATTTATTTTTACCGTAGTTTTGTAGTTCCACATTTTGCATGCTATTTAAGCAGAATTTTTATTCCAATTAACAAAAAAAGAATTTACTGACTTTTGGAGGCTGATATAGACATAGCTGATCGTCTGCGTCAGATGTCAATCAGTCAGTGAAAATCCAACGGTCGAGACATCTATCCCATTTCCCCACATAGTGAGCGTATGCGTATGAGCGATCCAGCCAATATATATCCTAAATCTATGGTTCCAATCTAAAAATAAAGGCGCCCTCTATCTATCTCTCTCGTTAGCTGTTGGAGACCACAATCCCCTGCGAAAAATGGCCGCGCCTATACGCAGTTCTAGCCACAATCCGAATATAAGCATAGCCGTGAGAGCCCATGCAAAGAACCGACAGGAGCTCAGACGCTCGCAGTGGACAGGATACAGTGGACAAGGTTGAAGAAAAAATGATTGCGGTTGAAAGAACTTCTCATTTCTTCCACGCATGAACATCCCCACCGCCTCCGCCACCACCACCAGCCATCGTGATAGAGGCGTGAGCAATATCTCGGTTTTCAGCGCTCAAAATGAACCCGACGAATTTCTGCCATTGCCCCGCCTAATTCATAACTAATATTCGCCAACTTGTGTTGGAATCAATTTATATGACAACAACCGTTCCCAGTCAAATTAATTTCAAAATATTGAACGAATGTTAATTAAATTGTAAATTCATCAAAAGACACTCAATTCGTACACGGCTTCGTGATGGAGTTATCATACGTCATGATGATTGTGACCTCAGCCTACATGTGACGTAATTGATTATGTCGTCATATATTTGATTGGCATATCAGATCCCTCCTTTACCTATGAAGTGTTGTCGTCATCGTTTAGAACGCATAAAACGACAGCAGCCTCGAATCTACATTGTCTTCATTCAACGTGTACGTATAGCTACCTTACAAAGTGAAACGCATAATAACCACTGGCTCATGACTATTCAATAATATAATGGTGAACATCTACCTTCTTGCATAAAGACGCCACGCTTTCTCGGCTCATTCTTTTCTTATAGTACAGTTGATAGAAATAAATACCGCGTTATGAGTGGGTATAAAAGATGTATGTCAGTTTTTCAAGGATTATTTTCATCTATTGTACAGTAACAACAGAGGCAGCTGCGCCTTGACCTTTAAAGCGTGTAACTTGTCCATTACTTATGTCCACTGATCTTGGTTAAATTTAAACGCGGAACACATGTGCGATGTGGGTACAGTTTGTTAGTTGACCCGCTAACCTAAAATCTGAGGTATGCCATTGTTGTAGCGTATTGTGTTTATAAGTACGCTCAACATCATTAGAATAAGAGGATGGAGAAGTGGCATGCCAATGGCACCATGCCAAAGAACACAGTACAGATACCGTGGACTGCGGAAGAACTTGAGCCAGATTTAGAGAGAACAAGGATGAATTTGTCCAATGCCTGCGTCGCTGACATTTTTAACCGCGTGGCTAGACGCGAGTGTTAAGGCGAGCATAGATTGCTTCTTCTTCTTCTTCTTCTTCTTCTTCTTCTTCTTCTTCTTCTTCTTCTTCTTCTTCTTCCTTATCTTCTTCTTCTTCTTCTTCTTCTTCTTCTTTGAGAAAAGACGTGTTTTAGAAGAGCTCTCAGTTTAGTCCGTTTGTTGACTGTTTATAATTGTCAGTTGTGTTTATTTTTTGTCTTTTGTATGCGCTAACGCGTATGTGCTTATGTTTGTGTTAATAACTTTGTGTTTTATTAATGTGTTCATACATAATTTGATTTTTCTTTGGTTTTCGTAACTCTATATATACTTGTAACACTTATAGCGCCATTAGCATAGGGTAGTCGGCCTGTTGGCCGAAGTGGACGCTTGATTAGGCTATTGTGTTTGGACAATGGCCAAACAGGTTAGTTATGCGGAGCGCCTGAGAGAGACTCGAAGTGACCCCGTCACCACCCCTGCTTTAGATTACGAACCATTCGCGGGCATTGATAGGAAACATGGTGTACGCGTTGATAGTCTAGCTGGTGTGGCGGTAGAGGCCTACGTGAAAGGCGCCGCCGCCGTCGTAAAGCCGGAGAATATTGTAGCTGCTTCACGAATTAAAGGAGGAATCGCGGTTTATGTCAAAACGGAGCAACAAGTCAATAGACTGTGTCTTGACGGTATAAACGTAGGTGGCTGCTACCACAATGTGTATTCCTTGGAGAATGAGCCGACGAGATTAATTATATCTAATGTCCCACCATACATCCCGAACTTTGTTATTAAACAAGCGTTGGAAAGCCAAGGAAAGGTGCTCGGAAATTGCCGGCCAATACCTTTAGGCTGCAAGTCACCAGAGTTAAGACATGTGAAAAGTTTTAGACGGCAGATCCAGATTGTAATGGAAAAGTCCCCATTACCGGAGTTTGTGGACATCCCTTACATAGGAAGGTCCCATAGACTATTTATAAGTACGGACGAGATTGTCTGTTTTAAATGTGCTCAGAAAGGACATTTTCAACGCTTTTGCCCATTGAATGACATTCACGACAATTCGGTGGGTCATGATAACCTTAACAACAATGTTGCGGACGAGCCGGTCAACAGTAAAAATCGTGACGTCATACCGAATTCCGATCTTGTGCTAAATGATAACAATTTTCCACAAACACTGTCACAAAGAAACGATACACCAGTTGATAAAGTCAGTAAATCGTCACCTAAGAAATCACCTCAGAATAAACGTCGTAAGACTCAGTTTTCCAATCGTTATAGCGTCTTGAGCGATGATCTAATTGTCACTGATCCTGAAACCGATAATGAGGCGGACATTACCAGTGCACCGTCGGATAATTCCACTGTTGTAGATGATGCTACTTCAATGGACCAGGCTACTCAGCAAAACTCAGCTCTGTTCACAGATGAACCTGGTAATTCCAACACGGCGGCCAATGGGGACTCTGCTGTCACTGTCATTCAAATTCACCGTGAATCGGAATTACACGACCCTGTTCTATTATCTGACGAGGGTTGTGTAGCTGAAAAAAACTGTTATGTCGACACAAGAAATCCTAAGTGAACTCGATGTAAATATCTCATTGGCGAAAGCAACCAGTGTTAATAATGCATCTATAGTTTTCAAACCTGGACATGATCCTTGTGATTCGGACAGGCTTGGAATGGAAGCAGGTGGTATGCCGCCTTTATCGCAGGGTGAACTGCTGGACGAGGACACCAGCGACGCTGACAGCATGTCTATTGGTTCAGAACTTTCGGACATGACAGATTTTATTGATTCAAGAGAGGTAATGCCCTCTCTTGAAGATGTGAAACTATTTATAGAAAGTGTAAAATATAGTAAAAAGGTAATAGATAAATGCAAAGCCTTTCAACACAACTTAAAATTACTGATACATCAGTTGATACGATTGAAGAAACAACCTGGCTTAGAATCTGCATTCAAGTCTCGTGTCACCAAAATAGTCACTAAGCTACACCGTAGCTTACGGAATTAATTCTTTCCGCCTATGGTCAATCTAGTAACTAACTTGAATACAGTTTCTTTTCTACACCAAATAATTATGGGTATCTTTGTTCTAAGATTTATTCAATTATTTTTAATTATGGCTTCCCTCTCAATTGTTACACTAAATACGAGAGGTTGTCGTGACTCTTTTAAAAGATTCCGTATTTTTAATGAACTTCGCAAAGATTTATTTGCCGATATTGTGTTTCTCCAGGATACTCACACAATTCAGCCGGATGAGTCGCTATGGCGACTTATATGGAGAGGTCAAGCTGTCTTTTCACATTTTAATACAAATACAGCTGGTGTTGCTATAATATTTAAACCCAAGTTAAATGTGAATATCATTGAAACGATCACAGTTGCTCAGGGAAGAATCTTACATGTCACAGCAAATATACATGGCATCTATTTTTATCTGATTAATGTTTACAATCCCACAGAGTCTCATGACAAATTGAAATGCATAGATATGCTAAAAACTCATATTTCCACATTGCCCGAACCATATCCTATAATATTAGGTGGTGATTTTAACTGTACACTTGATTATGAGTTAGATAGAACATCAGCAACAGAACCACACCCTCCAGCTGCGGATTCGCTTAAATCTTTAATTACAAGCAATAGTCTTACTGATGCATATCGCTGCCTCTATCCACAATCTGAAATTTTCACCTGGCACAGGTCCGATGGGACTGCATCCAGACTTGATCGTTTTTACATTCATAGTAATTTTAGACAGTTTTTAAGCAGTTGTTCCATAATTCCTTGCACCAATTCTGACCATGATTATGTTAGAGCAATATTTCAGCTTAAAAGTGTAAAATGGAAAAGTGCATATTGGTGCATGAATACCGCTGTGTTGAGTGAAAGAAACTATGTGCTTTTAATTAATGATTTCTGGAATGGTTGGCAAGGGAAAAAATGTGATTTTGATTGTCTACAGGATTGGTGGGATTTGGCCAAAAAGCATATATGTATTTTATCACAGCGTTATTCCCGAGAACGAGCTGTCCTTTTCCGTGAGCGACGATCAGACTTACAAGCTGAAATTGATCAGTTATCGGTCAAAATTCCAAAAACAAATGAATTATTAGAGGTAATTAACCAAAAGCAATCTGAATTAACAACTCTCCTCAAAGAGCAAAATAGGGGTGCTTGGATTCGATCGCGATTCCAGCATATAAATGAATCAGATAGACCTACTACATATTTTTTTAATCTTGAGAATAAACGTGTGATGAATAAAACTATTTCACAGTTGAAGATCCCAACCGGTGAAATGGTTAATTCTGATACGGATATTCTGAGCCACGCCTCTGATTTCTATGGTGAATTATATGCGAAGTCAAGCTCATGCAAAGTGTCTGAAAACCTGCTTTTATCAGATCTTCCTAATCTAAGTGAGCTTTCCAGAATTGAGTTAGATCGGGCCCTGAGTTTACCAGAGCTTACTGACGCTGTTAACCATCTCAATAACAACAAAGCTCCTGGAATTGATGGACTACCATCGGAATTTTACAAAACCTTTTGGGAAACTATCGGTTCTGATCTTCTTGATGTTTTTAATGAATCAATTGAAGACATGTTATTACCTATTTCATGCAGGCGAGCGGTTGTGACATTATTACCTAAGAAAGGTGATTTAACCAATTTAAAGAACTGGAGACCTGTATCACTTTTATGTGTAGATTTGAAAATATTTTCCAAGGCCTTGTATAATCGTATACGTACAGTACTCGCAGAAATTATTCACATAGACCAAAGCTATTGCGTACCAGGACGTAAGATCTCCAATAACATTAGGTTGATAACAGACGTCGTCGAGTATTCAAATTTCATGTCGTTACCTCTTGGCGTTGTATCCCTAGATCAGGAGAAGGCGTTTGATAGGGTAAGTCACCAGTATTTATTGAATACCTTGCGCGCATTTGGCTTTGGTGATTTTTTTGTTAAATGCATTCAGCTTCTTTACAATGACACTTCGTGTTTACTGAAAATAAATAATTTGTTATCTATGCCTGTTTCTTTTAGCCGTGGTATCAGACAGGGTTGCTCCCTATCAGGCCTTTGTACAGTATCTGTATCGAACCATTGTTAGTTAGGATACGCTCAAATAACGGACTGAGGGTGTGGCCCTGCCTGATATCTCGGGTGAAAGGGTTTCTTGCTCAGCTTATGCTGATGACATAACTGCCTTGTGTACGTGTAATGATGATTTTATTAAATTGCGAGATTTTATACATGTATATGAGTCTTCCTCCAACGCGAAAATTAACCACTCAAAGTCAGAAGGTTTTTGGGTTCGTTCCTGGAAATGGCGTATTGACGAGACTTTGGGGTTAAAATGGAATAGCAATGGATTAAAGATTCTCGGTATTTATATTGGCAATTCTTTGGATTTTTGCAAACAAAATTGGGAAAATCTTGAAAATGAAATCAGCACAAAACTTCTTAACTGGCTCCCGTTATCAAAAGCTCTATCGTTTAGAGGTAGGATCACTATTACTAATCTGCTTGCTGCTTCTAAGCTTTGGCATAGGTTAGCTGTTATCGATGTCCCTGGTAATATTTTAAATGCTATTCAAAAACTGTTAATTAACTTCATCTGGTCTGGAAAGCACTGGCTTCCCAAAGAGTTATTGTTTCTGCCTTTAGACAAAGGTGGGCAAGGACTAGTGCATTTAGAATCTCGGATACGGACATTCTGTATTCAGTATGCACAATCCTTTATGAACTATTTCGCTTTTCATCCGTGTTTCAGCTTTAGCAGCTACTTTCTCAAACAGATACATAAACTAAATTACGATTATCAGATTTTCTCTATTCAATTGGATGTACAGATGATTCGTAATATACCTATCTTTTATAAGAGTGTGCTCAATTCTTGGTTTTTCTTCAATGTTATGAGAACATCGCATCCAAGCTGTAAAATCGATGTTTTAAATGAACCACTGTTTCTAAATCCTTTGATCAAGAATATCTCCACTGGATTTACTTTTTGCTACGAAGATTTTATAAGTGCGAATGCTACCATTCTAGCTGATATTTTGGTAAATGATAAACGAATTGCACTTGAAGACTTACTCCTTAAAATTGGCAACAGGTCTCGACGATTGCTTCAAATAAACTTGAACACTCTATGGGATAGCATACCCAATGAATGGTTCGAACTATTAGATCGACCTATTGACATTCCCAGGTCAGTATACAATTATGATTTATCATGCAATATTAATGATGACTCGGTTTTTACTGTATTGATACCATCTCTTTGCAAGAAGGAACTATACAAGATGTCTTTATTAAAATGTTACTCAATGATTTCACATAATACCAAAAGTAACATATGGAGAGATCTACTTTCTCTAAATATTGATTTTACAGATAATTGTCTCTGTTTTTATGAATATCCGTGTACATACTACGAAGGAGATTTGTCATGGAAGGTTTTCCATGGGGCACTCAACACTGGTGTTTTTCTATATAAGGCCGGATATTGTATTAATGATAAATGTGTTTACTGTGGCGATCGTGAAGATTTAGCACATCTTTTTATAACATGTTCACGTCTCCAACCACTTTTGTGTGCTGTTAGACGAGCAGTTCTATTTTTAACACTGGCTGATGAATTTAAGCCTGAGAATTATGTCAAAGGCTTTCTATGCCCCCATTGTTCGTCTAAATCTGCACGTAAAATTAAACATCGTATATGCAATTGGATCATAGCAAACGCTAAAATGGCTACCTATGTAACGCGGCAGCGTCTAATGGATGGCAATGGTCAGACGGACGCCCTTCGAGAATGCATTTCTCGAATGCGAGCTCGTGTGACTATTGAATTTAAATACCACCAGCAAAATGGGTCACTAGAAAACTTTAAAAATTTTGGGCAATTGACCACTTCGTTTGTAGTACTGAAGACGATATTTTAACATTTAATGGTATTTAGTTATACCTTTCAGTATTATTTTGTCCACTTTCATCATTTTACATTTTAATGACTGATGACTGATGATCTTGATGACTGATTCCCATTGATTTTTATACGGATTGGATTGTTGTTTTTTACAAAATTGACGTAGATCTGTGATATTTTGACATATTTGTTATTCTTCATAAATACAATGTTTATTTAAATGATACTCAGACTGATTCAGGAATATATTTATATTGTCTATGACGTGTTTTTAAAAATAATTTATGAGTGATGTATTAAATTAAAGCGTTTTTTATGAATCCAAAATAAAGTACATGAAAAGTCTTCTTCTTCTTCTTCTTCTTCTTCTTCTTCTTCTTTGAGAAAAGACGTGTTTTAGAAGAGCTCTCAGTTTAGTCCGTTTGTTGACTGTTTATAATTGTCAGTTGTGTTTATTTTTTGTCTTTTGTATGCGCTAACGCGTATGTGCTTATGTTTGTGTTAATAACTTTGTGTTTTATTAATGTGTTCATACATAATTTGATTTTTCTCTGGTTTTCGTAACTCTATATATACTTGTAACACTTATAGCGCCATTAGCATAGGGTAGTCGGCCTGTTGGCCGAAGTGGACGCTTGATTAGGCTATTGTGTTTGGACAATGGCCAGACAGGTTAGTTATGCGGAGTGCCTGAGAGAGACTCGAAGTGACCCCATCACCACCCCTGCTTTAGATTACGAACCATTCGCGGGCATTGATAGGAAACATGGTGTACGCGTTGATAGTCTAGCTGGTGTGGCGGTAGAGGCCTACGTGAAAGGCGCCGCCGCCGTCGTAAAACCGGAGAATATTGTAGCTGCTTCACGAATTAAAGGAGGAATCGCGGTTTATGTCAAAACGGAGCAACAAGTCAATAGACTGTGTCTTGACGGTATAAACGTAGGTGGCTGCTACCACAATGTGTATTCCTTGGAGAATGAGCCGACGAGATTAATTATATCTAATGTCCCACCATACATCCCGAACTTTGTTATTAAACAAGCGTTGGAAAGCCAAGGAAAGGTGCTCGGAAATTGCCGGCCAATACCTTTAGGCTGCAAGTCACCAGAGTTAAGACATGTGAAAAGTTTTAGACGGCAGATCCAGATTGTAATGGAAAAGTCCCCATTACCGGAGTTTGTGGACATCCCGTACATAGGAAGGTCCCATAGACTATTTATAAGTACGGACGAGATTGTCTGTTTTAAATGTGCTCAGAAAGGACATTTTCAACGCTTTTGCCCATTGAATGACATTCACGACAATTCGGTGGGTCATGATAACCGTAACAACTCTGTTGCGGACGAGCCGGTCAACAGTAAAAATCGTGACGTCATACCGAATTCCGATCTTGTGCTAAATAATAACAATTTTCCACAAACACTGTCACAAAGAAACGATAAACCAGTTGATAAAGTCAGTAAATCGTCACCTAAGAAATCACCTCAGAATAAACGTCGTAAGACTCAGTTTTCCAATCGTTATAGCGTCTTGAGCGATGATCTAATTGTCACTGATCCTGAAACCGATAATGAGGCGGACATTACCAGTGCACCGTCGGATAATTCCACTGTTGTAGATGATGCTACTTCAATGGACCAGGCTACTCAGCAAAACTCAGCTCTGTTCACAGATGAACCTGGTAATTCCAACACGGCGGCCAATGGGGACTCTGCTGTCACTGTCATTCAAATTCACCGTGAATCGGAATTACACGACGCTGTTCTATTATCTGACGAGGGTTGTGTAGCTGAAAAAACTGTTATGTCGACACAAGAAATCCTAAGTGAACTCGATGTAAATATCTCATTGGCGAAAGCAACCAGTGTTAATAATGCATCTATAGTTTTCAAACCTGGACATGATCCTTGTGATTCGGACAGGCTTGGAATAGAAGCAGGTGGTATGCCGCCTTTATCGCAGGGTGAACTGCTGGACGAGGACACCAGCGACGCTGACAGCATGTCTATTGGTTCAGAACTTTCGGACATGACAGATTTTATTGATTCAAGGGAGGTAATGCCCTCTCTTGAAGATGTGAAACTATTTATAGAAAGTGTAAAATATAGTAAAAAGGTAATAGATAAATGCAAAGCCTTTCAACCCAACTTAAAATTACTGATACATCAGTTGATACGATTGAAGAAACAACCTAGCTTAGAATCTGCGTTCAAGTCTCGTGTCACCAAAATAGTCACTAAGATACACCGTAGCTTACGGAATTAATTGTTTCCGCCTATGGTCAATCTAGTAACGAACTTGAATACAGTTTCTTTTCTACACCAAACAATTATGGGTATCTTTGTTCTAAGATTTATTCAATTATTTTTAATTATGGCTTCCCTCTCAATTGTTACACTAAATACGAGAGGTTGTCGTGACTCTTTTAAAAGATTTCGTATTTTTAATGAACTTCGCAAAGATTTATTTGCCGATATTGTGTTTCTCCAGGATACTCACACAATTCAGCCGGATGAGTCGCTATGGCGACTTATATGGAGAGGTCAAGCTGTCTTTTCACATTTTAATACAAATACAGCTGGTGTTGCTATAATATTTAAACCCAAGTTAAATGTAAATATCATTGAAACGATCACAGTTGCTCAGGGAAGAATCTTACATGTGACAGCAAATATACATGGCATCTATTTTTATCTGATTAATGTTTACAATCCCACAGAGTCTCATGACAAATTGAAATGCATAGATATGCTAAAAACTCATATTTCCACATTGTCCGAACCATATCCTATAATATTAGGTGGTGATTTTAACTGTACACTTGATTATGAGTTAGATAGAACATCAGCAACAGAACCACACCCTCCAGCTGCGGATTCGCTTAAATCTTTAATTACAAGCAATAGTCTTACTGATGCATATCGCTGCCTCTATCCACAATCTGAAATTTTCACCTGGCACAGGTCCGATGGGACTGCATCCAGACTTGATCGTTTTTACATTCATAGTAATTTTAGACAGTTTTTAAGCAGTTGTTCCATAATTCCTTGCACCAATTCTGACCATGATTATGTTAGAGCAATATTTCAGCTTAAAAGTGTAAAACGGAAAAGTGCATATTGGTGCATGAATACCGCTGTGTTGAGTGAAAGAAACTATGTGCTTTTAATTAATGATTTCTGGAATGGTTGGCAAGGGAAAAAATGTGATTTTGATTGTCTACAGGATTGGTGGGATTTGGCCAAAAAGCATATATGTATTTTATCACAGCGTTATTCCCGAGAACGAGCTGTACTTTTCCGTGAGCGACGATCAGACTTACAAGCTGAAATTGATCAGTTATCGGTCAAAATTCCAAAAACAAATGAATTATTAGAGGTAATTAACCAAAAGCAATCTGAATTAACAACTCTCCTCAAAGAGCAAAATAGGGGTGCTTGGATTCGATCGCGATTCCAGCATATAAATGAATCAGATAGACCTACTACATATTTTTTTAATCTTGAGAATAAACATGTGATGAATAAAACTATTTCACAGTTGAAGATCCCAACCGGTGAAATGGTTAATTCTGATACGGATATTCTGAGCCACGCCTCTGATTTCTATGGTGAATTATATGCGAAGTCAAGCTCATGCAAAGTGTCTGAAAACCTGCTTTTATCAGATCTTCCTAATCTAAGTGAGCTTTCCAGAATTGAGTTAGGTCGGGCCCTGAGTTTACCAGAGCTTACTGACGCTGTTAACCATCTCAATAACAACAAAGCTCCTGGAATTGATGGACTACCATCGGAATTTTACAAAACCTTTTGGGAAACTATCGGTTCTGATCTTCTTGATGTTTTTAATGAATCAATTGAAGACATGTTATTACCTATTTCATGCAGGCGAGCGGTTGTGACATTATTACCTAAGAAAGGTGATTTAACCAATTTAAAGAACTGGAGACCTGTATCACTTTTATGTGTAGATTTGAAAATATTTTCCAAGGCCTTGTATAATCGTATACGTACAGTACTCGCAGAAATTATTCACATAGACCAAAGCTATTGTGTACCAGGACGTAAGATCTCCAATAACATTAGGTTGATAACAGACGTCGTCGAGTATTCAAATTTCATGTCGTTACCTCTTGGCGTTGTATCCCTAGATCAGGAGAAGGCGTTTGATAGGGTAAGTCACCAGTATTTATTGAATACCTTGCGCGCATTTGGCTTTGGTGATTTTTTTGTTAAATGCATTCAGCTTCTTTACAATGACACTTCGTGTTTACTGAAAATAAATAATTTGTTATCTATGCCTGTTTCTTTTAGCCGTGGTATCAGACAGGGTTGCTCACTATCAGGCGCTTTGTACAGTATCTGTATCGAACCATTATTAGTTAAGATACGCTCAAATAACGGACTGAGGGGGGTGGCCCTGCCTGATATCTCGGGTGAAAGGGTTTCTTGCTCAGCTTATGCTGATGACATAACTGCCTTGTGTACGTGTAATGATGATTTTATTAAATTGCGAGATTTGATACATGTATATGAGTCTGCTTCCAACGCGAAAATTAACCACTCAAAGTCAGAAGGTTTTTGGGTTGGTTCCTGGAAATGGCGTATTGACGAGCCTTTGGGGTTAAAATGGAATAGCAATGGATTAAAGATTCTCGGTATTTATATTGGCAATTCTTTGGATTTTTGCAAACAAAATTGGGAAAATCTTGAAAATGAAATCAGCACAAAACTTCTTAACTGGCTCCCGTTATCAAAAGCTCTATCGTTTAGAGGTAGGATCACTATTACTAATCTGCTTGCTGCTTCTAAGCTTTGGGATAGGTTAGCTGTTATCGATGTCCCTGGTAATATTTTAAATGCTATTCAAAAACTGTTAATTAACTTCATCTGGTCTGGAAAGCACTGGCTTCCCAAAGAGTTACTGTTTCTGCCTTTAGACAAAGGTGGGCAAGGACTCGTGCATTTAGAATCTCGGATACGGACATTCCGTATTCAGTATGCACAATCCTTTATGAACTATTTTGCGTTTCATCCGTGTTTCAGCTTTAGCAGCTACTTTCTCAAACAGATACATAAACTAAATTACGATTATCAGATTTTCTCTATTCAATTGGATGTACAGATGATTCGTAATATACCTATCTTTTATAAGAGTGTGCTCAATTCTTGGTTTTTCTTCAATGTTATGAGAACATCGCATCCAAGCTGTAAAATCGATGTTTTAAATGAACCACTGTTTCTAAATCCTTTGATCAAGAATATCTCCACTGGATTTACTTTTTGCTACGAAGATTTTATAAGTGCGAATGCTACCATTCTAGCTGATATTTTGGTAAATGATAAACGAATTGCACTTGAAGGCTTACTCCTTAAAATTGGCAACAGGTCTCGACGATTGCTTCAAATAAACTTGAACACTCTATGGGATAGCATACCCAATGAATGGTTCAAACTAGTAGATCGACCTATTGACATTCCCAGGTCAGTATACAATTATGAATTATCATGCAATATTAATGATGACTCGGTTTTTACTGTATTGATACTATCTCTTTGCAAGAAGGAACTATACAAGATGTCTTTATTAAAATGTTACTCAATGATTTCACATAATACCAAAAGTAACATATGGAGAGATCTACTTTCTCTACATATTGATTTTACAGATAATTGTCTCTGTTTTTATGAATATCCGTGTACATACTACGAAGGAGATTTGTCATGGAAGGTTTTCCATGGGGCACTCAACACTGGTGTTTTTCTATATAAGGCCGGATATTGTATTAATGATAAATGTGTTTACTGTGGCGATCGTGAAGATTTAGCACATCTTTTTATAACATGTTCACGTCTCCAACAACTTTTGTGTGCGGTTAGATGAGCAGTTCTATTTTTAACACTGGCTGATGAATTTAAGCCTGAGAATTATGTCAAAGGCTTTCTATGTCCCCATTGTTCGTCTAAATCTGCACGTAAAATTAAACATCGTATATGCAATTGGATCATGGCAAACGCTAAAATGGCTACCTATGTAACGCGGCAGCGTCTAATGGATGGCAATGGTCAGACGGACGCCCTTCGAGAATGCATTTCTCGAATGCGAGCTCGTGTGACTATTGAATTTAAATACCACCAGCAAAATGGGTCACTAGAAAACTTTAAAAAATTTTGGGCAATTGACCACTTCGTTTGTAGTACTGAAGACGATATTTTAACATTTAATGGTATTTAGTTATACCTTTCAGTATTATTTTGTACACTTTCATCATTTTACATTTTAATGACTGATGACTGATGATTTTGATGACTGATTCCCATTGATTTTTATACGGATTGGATTGTTGTTTTTTACAAAATTGACGTAGATCTGTGATATTTTGACATATTTGTTATTCTTCATAAATACAATGTTTATTTAAATGATACTCAGACTGATTCAGTAATATATTTATATTGTCTATGACGTGTTTTAAAAAATAATTTATGAGTGATGTATTAAATTAAAGCGTTTTTTATGAATCCAAAATAAAGTACATGAAAAGTCTTCTTCTTCTTCTTCTTTTTCTTCTTTGAGAAAAGACGTGTTTTAGAAGAGCTCTTAGTTTAGTCCGTTTGTTGACTGTTTATAATTGTCAGTTGTGTTTACTTTTTGTCTTTTGTATGCGCTAACGCGTATGTGCTTATGTTTGTGTTAATAACTTTGTGTTTTATTAATGTGTTCATACATAATTTGATTTTTCTCTGGTTTTCGTAACTCTATATATACTTGTAACACTTATAGCGCCATTAGCATAGGGTAGTCGGCCTGTTGGCCGAAGTGGACGCTTGATTAGGCTATTGTGTTTGGACAATGGCCAGACAGGTTAGTTATGCGGAGCGCCTGAGAGAGACTCGAAGTGACCCCGTCACCACCCCCTGCTTTAGAATACGAACCATTCGCGGGTATTGATAGGAAACATGGTGTACGCGTTGATAGTCTAGCTGGTGTGGCGGTAGAGGCCTACGTGAAAGGCGCCGCCGGCGTCGTAAAGCCTGAGAATATTTGTAGCTGCTTCGCGAATTATCGGAGGAATCGCGGTTTATGTCAAAACGAAGCAACAAGTCAATATACTGTGTCTTGACGGTATGAACGTAGGTGGCTGTTACCACAATGTGTATTCCTTGGAGAATGAGCCGACGAGATTAATTGTATCTAATGCCCTACCCTACATCCCGAACTTTGTTATTAAACAAGCGTTGGAAAGCCAAGGAAAGGTGCTCGGAAATTGCCGGCCAATACCTTCAGGCTGCAAGTCACCAGAGTTAAGACATGTGAACAGTTTTAGACGGCAGATCCAGATTGTAATGGAAAAGTCCCCATTACCGGAGTTTGTGGACATCCCGTACATAGGAAGGTCCCATAGACTATTTATAAGTACGGACGAGATTGTCTGTTTTAAATGTGCTCAGAAAGGACATTTTCAACGTTTTTGCCCATTGAATGACATTCACGACAATTCGGTGGGTCATGATAACTTTAACAACAATGTTGCGGATGAGCCGGTCAACAGTAAAAATCGTGACGTCATACCGATTTCCGATCTTGTGCTAAATGATAACAATTTTCCACAAACACTGTCACAAAGAAACGATACACCAGTTGATAAAGCCAGTAAATCGTCACCTAAGAAATCACCTCAGAATAAACGTCGTAAGACTCAGTTTTCCAATCGTTATAGCGTCTTGAGCGATGATCTAATTGTCACTGATCCTGAAACCGATAATGAGGCGGACATTACCAGTGCACCGTCGGATAATTCCACTGTTGTAGATGATGCTACTTCAATGGACCAGGCTACTCAGCAAAACTCAGCTCTGTTCACAGATGAACCTGGTAATTCCAACACGGCGGCCAATGGGCACTCTTCTGTCACTGTCATTCAAATTCACCGTGAATCGGAATTAGACGACCCTGTTCTATTATCTGATGAGGGTTGTGTAGCTGAAAAAACTGTTATGTCGACACAGGAAATCCTAAGTGAACTCGATGTAAATATCTCATTGGCGAAGGCAACCAGTGTTAATAATGCATCTATAGTTTTCAAACCTGGACATGATCCTTGTGATTCGGACAGGCTTGGAATAGAAGCAGGTGGTATGCCGCCTTTATCGCAGGGTGAACTGCTGGACGAGGACACCAGCGACGCTGACAGCATGTCTATTGGTTCAGAACTTTCGGACATGACACATTTTATTGATTCAAGGGAGGTAATGCCCTCTCTTGAAGATGCGAAACTATTTATAGAAAGTGTAAACTATAGTAAAAAGGTAATAGATAAATACAAAGCCTTTCAACCCAACTTAAAATTACTGATACATCAGTTGATACGATTGAAGAAACAACCTGGCTTAGAATCTGCGTTCAAGTCTCATGCCACCAAAATAGTCACTAAGCTACACCGTAGCTTACGGAATTAATTGTTTCCGCCTATGGTCAATCTAGTAACGAACTTGAATACAGTTTCTTTTCTACACCAAACAATTATGGGTATCTTTGTTCTAATATTTATTCAATTATTTTTAATTATGACTTCCCTCTCAATTGTTACACTAAATACGAGAGGTTGTCGTGACTATTTTAAAAGATTTCGTATTTTTAATGAACTTCGCAAAGATTTATTTGTCGATATTGTGTTTCCCCAGGATACTCACACAATTCAGCCGGATGAGTCGCTATGGCGACTTATATGGAGAGGTCAAGCTGTCTTTTCACATTTTAATACAAATACAGCTGGTGTTGCTATAATATTTAAACCCAAGTTAAATGTAAATATCATTGAAACGATCACAGTTGCTCAGGGAAGAATCTTACATGTCACAGCAAACATACATGACACCTATTTTTATTTGATTAATGTTTACAATCCCACAGAGTCTCATGACAAATTGAATTGCATAGATATGCTAAAAACTCATATTTCCACATTGTCCGAACCATATCCTATAATATTAGGTGGTGATTTTAACGGAAAAGCGCATATTGGTGCATGAATACCGCTGTGTTGAGTGAAAGAAACTATGTGCTTTTAATTAATGAATTCTGGCATGGTTGGCAAGGGAAAAAATGTGATTTTGATTGTCTACAGGATTGGTGGGATTTGGCCAAAAAGTATATATGTATTTTATCACAGCGTTATTCCCGAGAACGAGCTGTCCTTTTCCGTGAGCGACGATCAGACTTACAAGCTGAAATTGATCAGTTATCGGTCAAAATTCCAAAAACAAATGAATTATTAGAGGTAATTAACCAAAAGCAATCTGAATTAACAACTCTCCTCAAAGAGCAAAATAGGGGTGCTTGGATTCGATCGCGATTCCAGCATATAAATGAATCAGATAGACCTACTACATATTTTTTTAATCTTGAGAATAAACATGTGATGAATAAAACTATTTCACAGTTGAAGATCCCAACCGGTGAAATGGTTAATTCTGATACGGATATTCTGAGCCATGCCTCTGATTTCTATGGTGAATTATATGCGAAGTCAAGCTCATGCAAAGTGTCTGAAAACCTGCTTTTATCAGATCTTCCTAATCTAAGTGTGCTTTCCAGAATCGAGTTAGATCGGGCCCTGAGTTTACCAGAGCTTACTGACGCTGTTAACCATGTCAATAACAACAAAGCTCCTGGAATTGATGGACTACCATCGGAATTTTACAAAACCTTTTGGGAAACTATCGGTTCTGATCTTCTTGATGTTTTTAATGAATCAATTGAAGACATGTTATTACCTATTTCATGCAGGCGAGCGGTTGTGACATTATTACCTAAGAAAGGTGATTTAACCAATTTAAAGAACTGGAGACCTGTATCACTTTTATGTGTAGATTTGAAAATATTTTCCAAGGCCTTGTATAATCGTATACGTATAGTACTCGCAGAAATTATTCACATAGACCAACGCTATTGTGTACCAGGACGTAAGATCTCCAATAACATTAGGTTGATAACAGACGTCGTCGAGTATTCAAATTTCATGTCGTTACCTCTTGGCGTTGTATCCCTAGATCAGGAGAAGGCGTTTGATAGGGTAAGTCACCAGTATTTATTGAATACCTTGCGCGCATTTGGCGTTGGTGATTCTTTTGTTAAATGCATTCAGCTTCTTTACAATGACACTTCGTGTTTACTGAAAATAAATAATTTGTTATCTATGCCTGTTTCTTTTAGCCGTGGTATCAGACAGGGTTGCTCCCTATCAGGCCTTTGTACAGTATCTGTATCGAACCATTGTTAGTTAGGATACGCTCAAATAACGGACTGAGGGTGTGGCCCTGCCTGATATCTCGGGTGAAAGGGTTTCTTGCTCAGCTTATGCTGATGACATAACTGCCTTGTGTACGTGTAATGATGATTTTATTAAATTGCGAGATTTGATATATGTATATGAGTCTGTTTCCAACGCAAAAATTAACCACTCAAAGTCAGAAGGTTTTTGGGTTGGTTCCTGGAAAGGGCGTATTGACGAGTCTTTGGGGTTAAAATGGAATAGCAATGGATTAAAGATTCTCGGTATTTATATTGGCAATTCTTTGGATTTTTGCAAACAAAACTGGGAAAATCTTGAAAATGAAATCAACACAAAACTTCTTAACTGGCTCCCGTTATCAAAAGCTCTATCGTTTAGAGGTAGGATCACTATTACTAATCTGCTTGCTGCTTCTAAGCTTTGGCATAGGTTAGCTGTTATCGATGTCCCTGGTAATATTTTGAATGCTAGTCAAAAACTGTTAATTAACTTCATCTGGTCTGGAAAGCGCTGGCTTCCCAAAGAGTTACTGTTTCTGCCTTTGGACAAAGGTGGGAAAGGACTCGTGCATTTAGAATCTCGGATACGGACATTCTGTATTCAGTATGCACAATCCTTTATGAACTATTTCGCTTTTCATCCGTGTTTCAGCTTTAGCAGCTACTTTCTCAAACAGATACATAAACTAAATTACGATTATCAGATTTTCTCTATTCAATTGGATGTACAGATGATTCGTAATATACCTATCTTTTATAAGAGTGTGCTCAATTCTTGGTTTTTCTTCAATGTTATGAGAACATCGCATCCAAGCTGTAAAATCGATGTTTTAAATGAACCACTGTTTCTAAATCCTTTGATCAAGAATATCTCCACTGGATTTACTTTTTGCTACGAAGATTTTATAAGTGCGAATGCTACCATTCTAGCTGATATTTTGGTAAATGATAAACGAATTGGACTTGAAGACTTACTCCTTAAAATTGGCAACAGGTCTCGACGATTGCTTCAAATAAACGTGAACACTCTATGGGATAGCATACCAAATGAATGGTTTGAACTAATAGATCGACCTATTAACATTCCCAGGTCAGTATACAATTATGAATTATCATGCAATATTAATGGTGACTCGGTTTTTACTGTATTGATACCATCTCTTTGCAAGAAGGAACTGTACAAGATGTCTTTATTAAAATGTTACTGAATGATTTCACATAATACCAAAAGTAACATATGGAGAGATCTACTTTCTCTAAATATTGATTTTACAGATAATTGTCTCTGTTTTTATGAATATCCGTGGACATACTACGAAGGAGATTTGTCATGGAAGGTTTTCCATGGGGCACTCAACACTGGTGTTTTTCTATATAAGGCCGGATATTGTATTAATGATAAATGTGTTTACTGTGGCGATCGTGAAGATTTAGCACATCTTTTTATAACATGTTCACGTCTCCAACCACTTTTGTGTGCTGTTAGACGAGCAGTTCTATTTTTAACACTGGCTGATGAATTTAAGCCTGAGAATTATGTCAAAGGCTTTCCATGCCCCCATTGGTCGTCTAAATCTGCACCTAAAATTAAACATCGTATATGCAATTGGATCATGGCAAACGCTAAAATGGCTACCTATGTAACGCGACATTGTCTAATGGATGGCAATGGTCAGACGGACGCCCTTCGAGAATGTATTTCTTGAATGCGAGCTCATGTGACTATTGAATTTAAATACCACCAGCAAAATGGGTCACTTTTTTGGGCAATTGACGACTTCGTCTATAGTACTGAAGACAGTATTTTAATATTTAATGGTATTTAGTAATACCTTTCAGTATTATTTTTGTCCACTTCCATCATTTTACATTTTAATGACTGATGACTGATGATTTTGATGACTGATTCCCATTGATTTTTTTATACGGATTGGATTGTTGTTTTTACAAAATTGACGTAGATCTGTGATATAATGACATATTTTTTATTCTTCATAAATACAATGTTTATTTAAGTGATACTCAGACTGGATCAGAAATATATTTATATTGTCTATGACGTTTTAAAAAAAATTATTTATAAGTGATGTATTAAGTTAAAGCGGTTTTTTTAATGAATCCAAAATAAAGTACATGAAAAGTCTTCTTCTTTTTCCTTATCTTCTTCTTCTACTTTTTCTTCTTCTTCTTCTTCTTCTTCTTCTTCCTTGGCTTCGTCTTCTTCTTCTTCTCATTACGTCTAAATTGTGGCATAATTTACTGTCATTGACCCACCGGCCTATCCTGTGAATTCAATTCAGAAACGTTTAATTAATTTTGCATGGATTGGAAAACATTGGTTGCCAAAGGAACTGTTATGTTTACCTTTAGAATATGGTGGGCAAGGAGTGGTGCACTTAAACTCCAGAATAAAAACCTTTCGTATTTGTTACGCAGAATATTTTCTGTATTTTCGCGAAACACACCCTTGTTTTAGGTTTACTAGTTGGTTTTTATGGCGAGCACATGAGTTGAACTATATAATCTTTTAAATGTACCATCCTTTTATAAAATATCTCCTGGTTTTCCTTTAATGGTTCAAGAGAGTCATTACCTTCGTGTACAGCGGATATTCTCCGCGAGCCACTGTTTCTTAATAGCCTGATTAAAAACCATCGGACCGGCCTTACTTTTTATCTAAAAGACTTTAAAAGTGCTAATGTTAATACTGTAGCTGATATTGCTGATGGTGACCAGAAAGTGTCGATTGAGGTTTTGTCTCACAAAATCGGCACTCATTCTAATCGATTGTTAGAGAACACACGTAATATTTTATGGAATAGTTTGCCATTGGACTGGAATGAAATGATAAACTGCCCAGGTAATGTTTGTAGATCAGTGTATAAAATAAATCTTTCTGTTACTAAATGCCCTATTAAATACACTGTATCATTTCCCTCTAATTGTCCGAAAGAATTATATAGATTGTCATTATTAAAATGTTATGCAAATAGTTTACATGACAATAGTGTTAATATATGGGCAAATATTTTGTTGTTAGACATCACCTCCATGACAAATTGTCGATGTTTTTATGAATATCCCTGTACACGCTTTCAAGGAGACCTATCTTGGAAAATTCTACATGGTGCATTGGGCACATGGATGTTTCTTTACAGAGCGGGTTATCTACCTAATGATCAATACCCTCACTGTGGTGAGCAGGGGGATATTGCTCATATGTTTTACGGTGCTCACGTATTCAACCTTTGCTTTTAGCCGCAAAAAGATCGGTGATTTATTTGTTGGAGAGCGATACATTTAATGTGGTTGATTATGTAACGGGATTTCCCTTTCAGGCCAGGTGAACTAACAATGAACACCCGTTAAGATCTGTGATTTAAAAATGAACACAAGTTTAGATAAGTCACTTGACAAAAATATTGGCATTGCCCAACGGGAACAGTACCATTAATCCATATGGCAGCCATCCTTGACACCAATTCACCTTTCCAGAGTATCTATCGCTCATCTGACGTCACATGATATCATAATCAGCTAACTGGTGTGTAGGATGACGTCATAATCAGTATGTCATGAATGGTTTTATTTAGCCCGTCTTTAACACTTAATAGTCCGACTCGTTGTACGAATTATATGTCTCTACTATTTAATAAACATGCTGTTTAATAGGCAGCAACAGCACCCAATCAAATTAGTTCCAAAATATTCAATAGCTTACCTGTATAGTTTTCTGGAAATTGATAGTCAGAGAGTTCAAGGATCGATCGATCCCACTACGAGCGAAGTGTGGGTGGAGCTTAGCTTAGAGATGGGCGGGGCATAGCTAAAAATGGAAAGGTCCATTGTCAAATGTGCACTAAAGGAAGCTTTCTGTCAAATCTTATTTTAATAATTTACGAAATGTGACACCGATTATTTTCCCCATAGGGTTCAATACTTGAAAACGTCTTAAAGAGCCAGAGTTATGGCCCTTATTTCAAGTCGTCGTCTCTTAATATTCATATGACAAATAGGTATTGCCTGAAGGACCATATCTGCTAAATTTGGCTTTAATCCATCAACAATTGACAAAACAAATATATTTTAACGATATAGAGTTCAATAGTTTAAAGTATTAACGAACCAGATATGTGGCCCCTTTTTAAAGGGTTGCTCTCTTTATATTCATAGCAAAAATAGATATTTGACTGTTGGAACGTACCTGCTAAATTTGGTTTTAATCGATCACCAATGGACGAAACACGTGTATTTTCTCCAAAGGGTTCACTACTTAAAATCGCCTTAATGAACTTAATGAACTAGAGTTATGGGCCTTATTTAAGGGCGTGGCCACTTCATATTCATAATTCGAATAAATGTTGCCAAAAGGAAGATATCTACCAAATTTAGTTTTAATGCGTCGATAAATGAAGAAACGTGCCACAAACGTATTTCCCCATAGTCGTCAATACCTTTAAAATATAACAAAAGTCTGCTATTTGTGCGCATGGCCACTTCATATTTATAGCCCTGATAGATATTGCCAAAAGGAACATTTCTGTCAAATATAGTTTTAATCCATCATCAAATGGCGAAACATACCACAATTGTTGACAAACAACAGACGACAGACAGACAACTCGCAAAATAGCGATACAGAATACACATATCGTGGTAAAAAATGAAACATTCATATCGTTTCTAATATAAAGGGAGATAATTCATTCCTAAATAGCCTACGTTGTGTGACAGACTGGTCTGTCCCTTTTTGTCCTGCGTCCAGTTTTCCCCGCCTTCCCCTCTAAATTGATCTAAAAATGAACACATACTCATCATCGCACATGGACGGCAATAGGAATATTCTTTGATTAGTTGCAATATTTATTAATAATATATATTATTTGTCATTACCATTATCGTGTTCTTTGTAAAAGCTCTGCTAACCTTTACTGACATCTATCGTCTTTTAACACATCGAATACCTTAGCTACCACAAAAACAAATGTAGACCTTCGACCTTTGGTCAGTACAACGCAACAAAAATAAGCGGAACAGCTGGCCAGTTTTCATTCCATCTTTTCGTCTGTCTTGACATTTAACACTTATTACACCTTACATGTCTGACTGCTGCAAGCCGCTAGACAATAATTTCATTGGGCAATATCTCTGGACCTACTGAATATTTTGAAAACAATTTGAGTGAAAGTTGTTAGTGGCTTAGCCACCAACAATTTTCAGTCAAAATGTTTTCAAAATGTTCGCAAATCTAAAGTTAACTCCATGGAATATGCACTGTGCAAAAATTCAGCAGGCTAATGATATCAATATTATAAAGGTTCTCAGGGTGCTTAATCAGAGGTTTTTTATAGCAATGTTTGCTCAATAATTGTATAAGAGGTAGATGACGTTTTGTTATTTATTCCATTCAAAACACGAAAATTGATCAGCATATATATACATACTGCTGTTTTCTGATAACAATCATGAAATAGAAGCTTCCATTTCTAGGTAGGCCTATTTCACGGTTACTATACAGGTAATATGTTGTATATTTTGAAAATAATGTGAGTAATTGTGCCTGTTTCCGCCTGTAGACAAGATTGGCGTGGACAAAATACAAAATTTACACTGTTAAGAGAATACAGTATCACCAGTGCCATCAGAATCTAGTTTCTCATTCCCACAATATCAGATTTATTGGTCTCGTTATTTCTTACTTTCCACTGCGCTGTCCGTTAACTAGATTGCAAATCTGTTTCTCCCAACTCCATGCCTTTAGTTATCCCTTCTAACGTATACATCCGTACCCTGGTACACATGTAGACTCTAATTAGGCTATACAATAAGACTAAGGCGTTCGCACGATGTACAGTGTTCAATCCAATATGTGCCGATTATCTGCAGCTATGTAATTCTATTTAAGCATTGGTAATTCATGTCCAAATATGCTTGCTTCATCGCAGTATTATCTCTGGCTCACTACTGTGTTTGAATCCGCAATCAAAATGATGAGCTCCGTCACGAAGATCAACAAGTCCAGCATGAAAATGTACGAATTGTATGTCTTTGAGGAATTTACAATATAATAAACATCTGGCTGAATATTCTGATACTAATTTAAAATTGGTTTCAGAATATTCCGCAGCGTATCTGTATAACGGAGTAGAAAATGGGTAAGTTAGATTACTTTCACTGCCAATTGTTCACATGTAGCTTTAGAAACACATCTGATGCCCTCTTAGATAATCTGAGTTTTAATCTGTTTCTTGTGAGAACCACCCCTCCGCACACCCCACACCCCGTTGCAGTGATCATGTTTGCATATTTTATACCACACTGAGAACGCATGTTACTGGGCTGGTATTGGGCTAGCACCGGACCGATACGTTCCGGTATTATCCCAGTACCTGTCCAAACATGCCTTATCGGTGTATAATTTCTTCTCCTTTACTCTCGGAGCCGTCCATTTTTCACTGGCAAGATCCGAACATTCTTCCAGACCTTCTCATCAATAACCTACTCAGAACCAGTCACCCAGTTCTCGGGTATTGCAACTAAGCTTGACTTTATGGGCTTCTCTTTTAAGCGCTGGTGGAGATTGCTGTAGCGTGTTGGTTCCGTACTCAGGTAACCAAACACAAGGTAGTGTCATTATACCTACCATTACCTGTCTGAACTATCTATGGCAGCAGCAACTCTTGGTCAAATTTGTTTTAAAATAACCAAGAGAATATCTATTACATTGTAAATTCACCATGATGGATTATTGGCAATTTCGTGACGATTCAGAGTATGTACTGACACAACCTACGGATCTACGGCAGTTGATTGTGACGTCAGCTAACAATTGGCGTATTTGATTCTGCCGTCAGATAGTTGAGTGACAGATGGAAAGCCATCACTTAATGACACCTTTCATGGGATGGCTAACAGGCTATTATCTTTTACAATCTAAATGTGTTTCGGGCCCCTAGCTCACCCCTATGACCTTATCGTGCAATGCGTCCTCCAGTAGACCCACGTAGCTCAAGATCTGGCGCTAATTAACCCCTTTCTATGCATCATTATTGATGCGGCCGCCATTGGCCCAATACCGACCCAGAACGAACACTGTATGGGAGCAAATTGAGATATAACTAAATATGACACGGCAGCCTTTGACGCATTTAGTCCTTTAGCTTTTGAACTCGATTGCACAAAAATCAAAAATCCATTTGCAATGGACTAACTATTCCAAAGAATGTGTAGCTAATCAAACTGCATGGGAGTTGTTGTTGTCTATGGCAACACGATCGTGTCATATTATCATCAAATTATCCCGTGGTCTATCTGTATACGCGGCCCGTTCCGGGACGTTCAGATCTCACTTCGTTTTATTTTCAAAATGGTATAGCTAAGGACTGCTACCGAAATTAACGGGGATTATGTATTTACCTATGCCTGCCTGCCCACATGGCCGCCTGCCACCCACCCATCCGTCCACCCAACCAACCACCTGCCCGCCCGCCATCTCGCCTGCCTGCCTACGTACCTGAGTGTCTGACAGCCCACCAGCCCCGCAAGCCTGCCTGCCAGACCGCCTGACTACCCGCCCACCCAAATGCCCGGCCGCCCGCCCCAAGTCCAACTGCTTGCCTGCCCGCCCGCACTCCCCGTCGCCCACCCACCCGCCCGCCAGCATACCCACTTGTCCGCTCGCCTGTCCGCCCACCCTCCCGCAGGCCTGTCTACCCGCCAGCCCACCTGCCCACCTATATTTCCGAGTGTCTACCTGCCTGCCTTTATACCTACCTGCCTGCCCTTATGCCCGTCTGTCTGTCCGTTCTTTCACCTGGCGAGCTGACTCATTAGCGCTTCCGTAAATATCTTCATATGTGTTAGTAGTGAGCGGTTGATGTTTTATTACGGTAAAAGGGCACAATTCAATACCTTATTGAGGCGGTTATAGAAATTCTATGGGTTGTTTTGATAACTAGAAGTCCACTGATCGAATTTCCCAAATCTAATGGTACACGGTGAAATGCTCGCTTAGAACTTTGGAAAGAGCAAATTACAAAGGGCAGAATAAAAGGAAAATTCCCCGATTTAGTTCAATAATGAATTTACAAAGATATTAAAATACCAATGTGGTTAGAATAATATATATATGACAAAGCAGACCTGGTAATCCCCCCAAAGGCACAAATAAATAATGTTAGTTATTACCGTAGAAAGGTTGGGTTAATACACCATACTCCCTTTGTGAGACACAAAATGGTATCAAGGACTTTGAGAGTAGGCTAAATGTCACGAATCTTACTGTACCGATAATAATATATATTCATATGTAGGCATGGCCTACGTGCGTTAAATAAAGATAAATGCTTGTATGGTGGAGTGTAAATTTATTTTAAAGATATATTTAAAGGTAGGCATTATTCAACTATTATGTGTAAATGGCTATATGATCACATCGAAACATACATCTATAGTTCACAGATAGCTCGAGTTACTGGGCCGGTAGTGGGCCAATAGTGGGTCGTATTGGCGAGGCATTGACCCAGTCAGGGCCGTCTTATTTGGGGGTCCAGGGGCACAGGGATAATATCCTCTGAATGTGTGCGTGCGTGCGTGCGTGCGTGTGTGCGTGCGTGCGTGCGTGCGTGCGTGCGTGCGTGCGCGTGTGTCATTTTTGCAATCTGGAAGCTAGCAGATGCCATTTCCCGCACTCTTGCAGGTAAATATGGACCTTTGTGTGTGGTTGTCAAATTATTCCATCTTTGCCTCAAAATTTAAATAGTTTTAATGTGTGAAAAGTAATGATTGTAATGAGAAGAGATACTGAGAATTAGCGACTCCAATACCTATGATGCCAAAGGGTAAGCATCTTTAGCATACATTCTACTCATACTGTCCCGTATATAGCCCATGTCCCTTTGAACCCTCCACTAACACAAAATCTTTTACAATGTAATACGCATTTTGCATAGTAATTTGACTGCAGAACCAATGCTGACAGCCACAAATTTCAGTCAACATTGAAGAAGTTTTAAATTATTCAACAAGACTACATCATGAAATAGAAATTCTCGTTTCTTGAAAAGAACTAATATTGTGATTCATGTATTTTCTGATACGCAATGTGTATAGTAGCCATGTCTCAGTCTAAATCATGCTGGATCTGTGAGCTTAAGATCTATATAGATACTATCCCATTATATAATGAAAGGGGATAGTATTTATATTTGAGGTTGAGACATGGTACATACCGACACTCTGATATCGATCATACACTTTTAGCCATATCGTCATGGACTATTTTACTTATAAATTCCTAGTATCCTCACTTAACTGTGGCATACATCTGTTAAATATTTTGAAAATAATGTGACTTACTACATGATTGCAAAAGAGTCATTCAAGGAAAGTAATTTGAAACGTCGAGTTTCTATCATTATTGTAGCGCGACAGGATTCTAACGCTAACTTAGCTCAGAACTGCACAGCCTGGTAACAAGTTAATATTCGTTATGAAATTGGATGCATACTGCATAGCTGTATCTGCTTTGTCTTATTGACTCTCAATGTAGGTAAATCTCTACTGAAAATTGAAAATTTTAAAATTATAATTACCAACACGGTGAGGGCCACTTACATACAAATGGGGCCCCTGGAAAGTCAGCGGCCATGGGCCTGGACCTAATAACCTGCGCTATGAGGGTTTATGTAATTTTCTTAGTAAGCATAATCGAAAGAGAAGATGACACCTTCACACAAGTCTCTTCTGAGAAATTCACGTCGTCAAGTATTGCAGGCTGACAATCCACATTCTGGCAATAGCCTGCATTCCTTCAACCAAGCAATTGTTGTATTTCAAATCTTTTCATCCTCAACACACAGGACCGACCGACCGACCGCCAGACCAACTATACAGCTAACCTGTTGATTATTTTGAAACTTATTTGCCTTCTGGCTGTTGCTGGTTCTTGCTTATGGCAGCAACAGTGCTCTGCCAAATTAGGTCCACTATGTTCAATAGAACATTTATTAAATGGTAAAGACATACAATTCCTACTACTGACAGACTATTCCAAGTTCATGATGGAAATTTCTGTCAATTATGATTGTGACGTCAGCCTACATGTGACATAATTGATTATGACGTCAGATACTTGACTGACAGCTCGGATTCATCCATTGTCCCATCAAGCTGAATGTGACAATGATGACCTACGTCTGGTGAAACTTCTACTGCCAAACACAAGATTACCCGTTCGTGTAAAATCAAAACATTCTGCAAAATTTGACACATCAATAGGATCACCACAAGGAGATGGCTTATCGCTAGTACTCTTCACCTCTTACATTGCCGCAGCTCTAATATATTGTCCAGAACATTCGACAAAACCAAACAATTCAATCTCAAAACTAGACATGCCAATAGAGATGACGTATGCAGATGATGTGGATTTCATTGATAGATCTTTTCTAAAAGCTGGATCACATCTCAAAAAGCCACACTCCTCATCAAGAATGACGCCATAACGGAATTCACACATGGATACATGCCCGACACACGGGAGACTAGTGATAATGGTATCTTACTTCGGGTGAAGAGAATTAAGTGGCGAAAGTACAGAATTCTGGACTCACTTCTCTGCAGTTCAGTCAGTAGTATTACTCATTGTATAGCGGGAACATTTCTTTGCAGTCATTCTGGTACCTGTAGATTCGATGTTCTAAAGCGACTCAACTAGTCGCTACTTGATTTTCCCACAACTCCCAGCGACCGATTTAGTCTCCAACAGGTGACACGACAGAGGAGAATGAGGAAAACTGATTGCAGCTGAATGAACTTTCAATGTCCAAAAAACAGTCACTCATCATCACTCATCATCATGGTGGAACCAACGAAACTACATCTCCGACCAGCCGGCATTCCATATCTTTGGAATAAGTCAGTACAACAGTAAGAACGATCATGTCAATGATATATTTAAAATAAAATGAGTCATTACTTTTCCGGCCGTATCGTCTTGGTTTTGTTTTATTGCACCCATTTTAAGTTGTAGGGCCTACTGTTGACCATCATTGCTTACTCGTATTGCATCTTAATATGTAGTCATTAATGACACGTAGGCCTATTATACGTTCTACGCACGCGTGAGCCTTTAGATGTTAATTCTATCAAGTACCGATGTACGTCTAATAATTGATAAATCCAATCTGTCACTCAAATATACAACATCCTTATAAATTATGTAATGGAGGCTGGCGTCGCAATCAAAATCCGTAATGAATGACGTCACTTACTATGTCGTGAACTTTTAAAAGCCCCTCAATTGTACGAATTGTATGTCTTTGCTTTTTAATAAACATTCTGTTGAATAATTTGAAACTAATTTGACTGGGCGTTGTTGCCGCACCCACTAAAATGAGTTTCAAAATTTTCAACAGCTCATCTGTAGCATATAGTTACCTTGAAAATGGGATTCTGGGAAGGCAAGGTTCACAGTGTATAAATCGATCCCAACACGTGGATTTATCCATTGTTGTAACGGATCTAAAATACTCCGAACAGCATGCTTTGTAATGTTCCACGTCTAAATATGGTCAAGCCATGTGCATTTCCGCATATGCTACGGCAATAATCAATACAAGGAAGGATGTAAGAATTATATATCAATTTTCGCTCATGCTTCTCCATGAAAATCTCTATTTCTATCCATTCCTTGTAATCTTCCATCATTAAATTGTCTTGTTAGCCGTCTATTGTAGTTGTACGTCACGATTTTCTAATGAGAATAGTTTTTCTTTTGTCACGTTTATTATTTATCCATACCTGTGTAATAACTGTGGTAGTTACAGGTAAAAGACTGATATTAAAACACGTGATTTGGAGTGGTGATGTACTGATATACCATAGGCATACAGGATCGAATACAAATATTGAAAATCTATTCAATTCATACGCTTATTGTAGCACATCTCCCACCTTCGTGCGAGAGCTACGTCATTTGATTGTTGCGTCGTGTAACAAATGCCATATTTTTATTATGACGTCAGATACTCGAGTGACAGATCAGATCCCTCCGTGAATCAAACACTCAATCGATACACCATCTGGTTGATCAAGTGAATCAACAATCAACCCTGCATTAGTCCAGGAAAAACAGAGGCGAAAAAAGTTTGACGGTGTCGCGGTAAATTAACAAGAGAAGGTTAATTATCTTCGAGTTGACATCATAATTTCTTATTTCTAGCATTCCATTTTCGCGGCAAAGTATATGCAACACGACCTAAGGGGCGTAAGCACGTCGATTTCTTTTCTAACGGTGTCTCGGGAATATAACGCTTATCCCCCTTAAGTACCACGGCCCACATTAATTTTCAGCCACTACACTTCAAAGGTTATTGCGGTATTTACCGTTTCCGCGTTAGGAGAGTCAGGCATTTCATTTAAATCTAACTGTCCGTGGGTGCGTGCACGTGTGCGTGCGTGTTTGTGCGCTGGGAGTGGTATCTAAAAACTTAACATTCGATTTGGCTTACATTTTAGCACAATAATTAAACGATCTTAAAGCGAAAGAGGATTTCCCGACGGATCAGGATCGGATCAGATTATGGGTCTATAGATATCTCGGAAACTTCTGCTAAGATTTATGTGGATAATGGTGTTAACGAGTGTGGTCAAATTTGTCAGATTTGCTACTTGCAGGGACTGGCGTGCGACTCCATTCATTAAGCCAAACGAACACTCTGACTATGATAGATAGGGCTCAGACAAGGAAAAAATGTAATTTTGTCAGTCAAGCTCTTCTCAGTGGTTCCATTACCCTAAAACGATGCCCTTGGGCCCACCTAGGATTTGGCTCAAATCCTAGATGGCCACCTAAATCCAAAATGGCTGCTAAATTACTCAAAACGAATTTCTGAAAGTCCTCTTTGCCTGACAAATTAACTTTCCGTGTCTAATATGGCGTGTACGCAGTACAGGGTCCGATTCTGTGGTCTAGAGTTCTCACCTGTGATTCATTATCCCCACGTTTTGAAAAAACGTCGCGGATATTGTAATCGCGTCCGTCCATCTGCCCATCAGTCCGTCTGTCCATCTGTCTATCCGTCATTCCGGCATGCTATCTCCTCCCACACCGTTGGGTGGAATTCAACCAAATTTGGTACGTGGGTTACCGATATGATTGCGCTATGCAAGACGATATTTATATTTGTCTCCGCGCCCTAGGGGTCCAGGGCGGAGGGGGGGGGGGGGGAGTCAAAAGCTCAAATATTAAAAAAACTGTCCGCCATGCTATCTCCTCCCAAACCATTGAGTGGACCTCAACCAAATTTAGTATGTGGCTTATCCATAGGATTGCGATTTGCAAGTTAACATTTAGATTTCCCTCCGCCCTCTGGAGAAGGGGGAAATGGTCAAGAAATTGATTATGATGCAACTTTTCTGAGATCGGTGGTCGGAATTCAACCAAATTTGGTAGGTGAGTTACGTATATGATTTTAGAGTGCAAAAGGGGATTTTCATTTGGCACCGCCCCATGGGTGGGTTGAGGCAGCGGTCAAGGCAAATTGGTGAACGTGGGGAATTGCGATGACGCATCATCGACCGAACAATCTAGTTATCATTTGCTCACACCCAGCAAAACAAAAGCATACCAATGCGTATAGTGATGGCTGGCGTGTCACCAAAAATTATGATGGCCTAATGCTATCTGTTCTTCCCTGGTGTCGAGTTTTGACGGGAAGACAAAGTTTCAGAGCGCGCTTCCTCCTTTTATACTATTTGGTGACGTCACTGGCGGCGGATGACCACACCTAAAGTTTCAACAGGTGATTCTGTCATTCTTATGTGAAAGTTTCCTATTTTTCTGACTTAGACGTCTAGGGATTAGTTCTTCCTGTATAAAGGGAGTACTTTTAAAGGCTTCATTTTTGTCGCAAACCAAATTCTGCTGTTTTATTATTGTTTTATTATTATACTTGGCCTGGAAAGTTAAAAACAATGAAGAGATAGGGCATTAGGTTTTGAATAAGGTTCCAGCAGGCAACTACCATGCGGGAACGAGATGTCACTTCTTGAGGATTTAGCGTTATCGCATTCGTCTGAAGAAGAATCGGCACCAGTTCCAAAATGGTTTCCGTGCAGCTCGTTATTAGCTAGCTGAGAGCCCTGTACTAGAACTTTTACTAGAAAATCCGACCGCACACTTCATGTGTAAGGATCATCTCTTCCAGTCAGCCTTCTGTGTGACATGCCAGTATCTCTACAGAGCTACTCGCTACGGGGTGACCCACGTGCTCCGATATCATCACCGTGTGTTAGAAGTAACATTAGTTCCTGGGGAAGAGAATGAGGATCGTGCTGTTTTAGCCACCCGTTTCGAATCTCGGTTCCCGGTCAAAGTTCTTCTGACCGAGAAAATGGCCTGCACGAGGAACACTACTCGTAGATATCCCATTAGTCATCGTCTCCCCGCGGCTACTGTAAGCAATGTACCGACAGCCAGACGTGAAATCATGCCCACGGCTGCGTCAGGAAGCATTACGCCGGTACCATTTACTTCATCCACACCAGTCCTGAAGCGGAGTAAGAAGCAAAATTCTTCCGCAAAACCAAGTCCAGCAGCACCCGCATCAGTTATTAGCCACCCGGCTACGGTCACTACACCCTCAACCATAGTGTCAAAAAACAGTGTTAGCCAGTCAGCCGATTTCCGTAGTGATTACGACACCTGCGGAAATAGGCATGCCCAGTTACCCGCAGTCACCATCTCCGCCAGAACTGACCATAGACGAGGGACCAGGACCGTTGCAGCCTGCGGCGATTAGTATAACTCCGACCCGTGTTATTCAGCATCCGCCTCCTAGCCTTTCTGACCCAGCAATCAGAGAGGGAACTACGCTGGAACGTCCATACACGGGAAAGAGACGAATCGCACACACAGGACATTCAGCCCGTGCCTAACGTCACCGCAAATCGTCTGTTAAAATATGCTAAGTTTCGGAAGATGTCGTCTCCTGCCGTATCCGCTCCCGCATCACGGCCTCAGCCTACGGTACAGCTCACCGTCATCACCACGACAGCTACAGCAGCCACCACGACGACTACCACCATGACAGCATCAAAGACATTAGCAACCACTGGTACCGCTGCTACCTTACGGACAGATATATTAGAACCGGCGGTAACTATGAGGGACATAATAGACGCGCATACTGCCGCCACCATCACTTCAGATATTTCCGACAGTGCCAGTAATAGTGAACGCATTTCAGCAATGATAGTGCATCCACCGCGACCAACCACCGTCAGTCGCGGGACCCAGACTCAATGGGGAAATTTCGCAGCAGAGGTGTGATCATTTATGATACAGCAGAAACATCAATGGTGCGATTCCTGGAATTGTATTAATTATTACTTTACTTTTGAAATACTTTTCTTCTTATTATATATGTCAGATCAATTGAATCCCGTCTCTAGGATGACTACGGTTATCTGACACAGCCGCACACTTCGGTGCCTGGCTGTGTCCCACACGAAATGCGGACTCCGATGTTGTAAGAACGTTGTGTGCAGCATAAAGAATACAACCTCCTGCAGTGCATAAACCCATCATGCAGTCTCAGCTACGCTGGGGCTGCCTGATAAATTAACTTTTGAGTTATTATTATTATATACTATTTTTCTTATTATTTTTCTTCCTGTCTTGGATGTCAGGATGGATATTGGGCTAGCGAGAGCTGCGCGTTGCGGACCCGCTATAACGGGCCGCGAATATATTTTTAATAAATAATAAGAGATACGTGTTGCGTACCCTTTTATTTACCCGGTGTGTGCAAGTAATTCGGAGTGATTCACTAAATACCCCTGTATACTTATATATATTATTTTACTATATTATATATTTAAAACTTAGATTTTGGTACGTTGGAGCTTGGGTGTTCTCTGCGGCGATAATGACTGTCCGCACTCGGAGAGAACATGCGAGCTATTGTTTAGAATCATTTACTAAATAAAGTTACAGCACGCACCATAATATTAATAAAACACGTGGGCGCAGAACTTCTAGAATATTCTAGAACTTTCGACTGCGCTATTATTAGCTACGCGCGGATTGGCTGTTGCTCGAACGGTAATTGGTTGTGCCTGCGCATGTGACGTCACAAGGAGTATAAAAGGAGATCCAGAGATCGAGAGCATCCTCGGCCAGGGGCCGAACAGGTTGGACCTGTACTAGCTAGTATTGAGCGATAGATATATAACTTCGGTTTCTGACGGGTTCTCTCCCGTATCTAGCAGTGCCAACCCACCGCATTGAAATCAATTTTGTAACTCCCTACTTACGGGAGAAATTTGGAACTTTCTGATTACTGTTCACGAATATCAATATCTACTTCGGAACACAAATTTGCGGTGAGCCCTTTACGGCCTGAATATGTGAGTCTACAGATGTAGAGGCATGATGTTCTTTGATGGATGACTCACCGGATCTGCCGGCCACGCCTAAAAGTGGTTTTTCAACTGTCACCACACTAATATCGTGTAGGTTCTTCTAACTTTCGACCACAGCAAGTACACTCTGCCTGGTGCGTCTTCAGAGCTCGCTGACGTACCCAGCACCGTGAAGCTTTGTTTTGTATTTTCGTTTGCCTCTGACAACCCCCGCTTGGGATCAGGTTGTTTACAACTTCCATCCATGCCATCCATGTATGGGAACTTTCTTCACCACAGTAGTACTATTGTATCTTTTACTGACTGCTTGTTAGACATCCTATCAGGCTTACAGTGCTGAGCGATGTCCTCCCCCATGAGTGTTCTTGCGGAAATCTTGTTTGCGGAAAACAGCTTGCGGGAAACAACCTGTGGGAACTTTCCAGCTTCCTGAGAATACATCAATGCACGTCAACTATAGAATGACGTATCAATTTCTGTAACATGGTAGCTTAACTTAAGAATGACTACCGAGTATTCAAGTAACTATACTTCACAGTTTAATTATTTCTCTATATGTACTTCTTTAATTATATTGTATCCGTAAGAACGGTCCAGATGACTAAAAGGTACCGTAACGGTCTCAGGACCGCTAATTATAATTTCTGTATTTGTTTATAGTTATTCTCATTTTCTGTAAGGTGTTTTACTAACCACACTGTAGTAGGTTCGTTAACCTGTACTAAATGTATAATTCTGATCATTTGATATCATATTGATTGTTCTGGTTAGATTATGTATATATATATATGGCCAGTGGCCATCAGTTCATATGTTTTGTTTATTTATAGAATATATAGGACTGCAGGGCACGTAGGAAACACTATACAGCAACACTTATATATGCAGCACTTTCTCCTGCCACCAACAATTTTTCACTGAGGTCGCTGTCTGTGCTATAACTCTGTTTAGCCCGGCATGCTACTGACTAAACTAGTTCTATTCAGCTCGATAGGATAGGTTTAATATGATTAGAGACACTTTCTTCGTTAAGAAATGTGTAGTATATTCTTCTCTTCCGGCAGTGCGATAATCTAGCCCCGCACTCCGGTAAGACTCATAACTCTAAGATTTTGTCGCTCTTCATGCTCCACTCAGCCTTGTGACTTTTTAATTGTTTGGATGTCCCTATCCACACCATGGGCTAATCCGACTCTGGGAAACCATTGGGGTTCCCGAGCGGTGATGGCCAGGGTGTGGTATCACATACATTCCCCTTGTATCTATGGATACTTAATAGTTAGCACTTTAGCCAATGTAGGAAAGCACTGCGAAAACATATATTAATTATTATTTTTATTACTGAACAAACCTCCCGCACTGCAGTGCAAAACAGGGCAACTTGTATATAAACCTAACGACAGGTTAAACGGTTAGTTCCATAGGACCCGGTGACGGCCGAGATACATATCCCCACCGAATTTCATAAGAATGTCTGGGCATGATATTCAGATCTGCCACGCCCTTGCGGGAAGGACATTTACGGTGGGTATTCGTCTCTCTCACCCCCACCATAGCGATAGAACAATGGTCTAATAATGCTTTTGTGAAAAGTAACCTATGTCTTGTAACGTTTTATGTGGTTACGGAGCGGGATGTCCGGATTCTTATCCAGTTCGGAGATCTTACTAAGTAACATGTATGAGCGCTGTCTTCAGTATTGATGTCTTAGGGCATCTGTTCTCAGTGACAGCGGTGTCTAATAGCTAGGTAGATACCAGCCATTTGCGGCCAAAAATAGTTCTTGTTTTAAAAACAACTAAAAGCTAATTAAGCAAAGCAGAAGGCCCGCATAAATAAAGCGACAACTACTAATTCAGCATACTAGGAATCACATAAGACGGTGACGAGGGAATCTCACTAGGTATGGTCTTTTCTTTCTCAAGCATTTTTGGTTGAAATATTAGTGTGGGCCCATTTTTGCCTACTGTTCTTCTCCCGCTTTAAGCAGTGGCGACACCTTCCCGAGATGGAGGCCCGTGCGAGGCACTTGCCTCTCGCAAGGATTCAGCGACGACAGTCCATGCGAGGATAATACTCCTCACCCAAACTAGCACTAGGAGTAGTGCCCGCGTGAGGCACATAGCTTTTCGTCCGAGATAATCTTCTTCCTTTCAGCCTAGAGGTATAATAACTTATATTAAGTGAATTAGCTAAGTCTCATGTACGGGAGCATCCCTTGCAGGGATACCTCTGCGGACTTACGAGTCTGTGTTGTACGTCTGGGAGCCCCATATTTAAAGTTCATCTACCTGTCTCTATGTCTCGTATTTTCGTATGCTCTTATTTTAGTTTTATCTAGCATAGTTATAATTGTTTAGGTAAAATCATTGTATAGACTTATATTTTTAGGTCACCAAATCAAATCCATAGATCACGAAATTGCTATGGACAGGCATACTGGTGACACAAATTCTTGGGATGAGACGGTTGTGTTTAATGTTCATGACGATGGTCGCACGGGCCCACCAGAATGATTGAGTTCCAGCGGCCTTAGGAGCCGGTTTTTGTTACCCGCAGGGCAGTCTCGTACAAGGTCCGTCACCCCGAGGTCGGATGCTAACCAGTGTCATCACTCGTCGTGCACTTATGGCGCGGCGAGTCGACATGATACACCTGAACGGCCCGACACTACCCGGCGAGCTACAACACCCATGCGAGCTATTGTTTAGTCAAATGATGTTTAGATTGAATAAAAGTGAGCACGCACCAAGAAATAAAACAAAGCAAAAAAAGAAAAGAACTGGAAAAATAATTCCATGTCAAAAATGAAAACTAAAGGTTTACCTCCCTCCCAAACTCTTTCGCACCTCTATGTGGCTATATGTCTCTTATAAACATGTGTCTCTCGTGTCACTCTCCTCTCGGGAAGTCTATAATTCCTGCCTAGCGTGCTCCCGTGCATTTGATCCGCAAAGCGTTGATCGTTTGTCACAGGTGTCAAACTAGGAGGGGGGGGGGTGTAGCATGGATCGACCGGACGGGTACAGGCCGGCCCAGCTAAGCTGGGTATGGAACAGCCGTTCCGGAGTCGCCCCATGCACGCCCCTCTGAGTAGGATAGTACGCATATATAGGCCCTATGAGAGAGGTTTTCATTAAAAACAGCTAAGTCCATTAGAACGCATGGTGCGCATGTGCGCGCGTCAAAGCTTCCCTGACAACATGTATCGGAATTAGGAGAGAGTGTATGCCTATAGTGTACGGAGTTGGTACTTGTGATTTTCTTAAACTATAGTATTCTCGTTGTTCTTGGTACGAATCAGGACCGGAATAAATCGAGGATCACAGAACATTTTACTATTTTAAAATGGGACCAGAAATGGCTGAGTTATCCGCGAAACTCTCATTAAATTATTTTCAAAATATTGCTTTTGACGTCGTGATCGCTTGTATGCATTAAATGATTAAAGAATGGACTGTGCACGTGATAGCCCCACGTCACCACTTCTAGCTGCACGCTGATTGGCTACTGCTCGGCCTCTGACGTCACGAGTGGTGTAAAAGGGGTGAAAAATCGAAGATCGGGAGCATCACCAGCGTGAAAGCCGACCCGTCAGGAGGACTGCTGGACCCATGCAAACTAGACGTGTGCAACTGCTGACCTACAGTGATTCCTTCATCATTGCGGTGCCATTCGGATTTCAGTTCACCTGCGCTGGTAAGCGGTTCTCGACTTTCCGTGATACAAGTTTTTGGAAGCTCCTGGATGGCCATCCGGGGGCAAAATAACTAAAGTAATAACTCCTGCATCCATACTTGCCTAGGGGAGTCCCTCCGTGGATGGGCCATGCAGACCCAAATGTGATTCTATGGAATGTAGAGCTGATGGTGATTCTTAGTGGATGACTCGCTGGATCTGCCGACCATGCTGAAAAGTGGATTCAAACTTCTTCACTGCATGTCGCGTGTGATCATTAACTTTTGGACCACAGTCTGGTGGGACTTTGCTCGGTGCGCCGCAAGAGCTATGCGACATATCCCGCACCGTGTGCCAGTTATTGTACATGCATAATTAAATATAACATTGGCCCTCTCTGTTAATTGGCAACTTCAACCTTTCATACCCCCGTCGAGGGATGGAAACTTTACAACGAACTGTTTAAATTATGTATCAGTTAAAAGACTATCTGATGGACATCTCCTGACCCGTTCTGTTACACTGTCCTAAGAATGTGCCATATCCAACCTCCTGTGGAAGCCTGCTTGCAGAGACCTGCCTGCGGAAGCCTGCTTGTGGAAACCTGCCTGCAGAAATCTTTCCAGCATCAGAGATCATGCCATCTCGCGCTATGTATGTATTAGCATCTCAATTTCAGTGACTCTTGGACTTTTTCCGTACCGATGACCAATAGGTACTCAAGTAGCTATACTATTGAACATTTACTTAATTCCGTATATGGTACTGATAACTAATATGTGCCTTACCGGTCTTATTAAGCATCTTATATTTTCTGTTTTACTGTACATATTATCCTGGTTTACTGCGGGTGCTCCCAACTAACAACACCGTACGGTCCAATGACCTGTGATACTTTATTCTCATCGTATTCATTAATTGTGTATTGGTTAGTTGTGCATATGATAAGTAGCCATCTAGTTAATATGTTTTGTTTATTTATAAAAAGCTCTAGACTGCTGTACGCTAGGAAATACTATACCACAACATATATATCTGCATCACTATATTCCCGCCGGCATCAATTTTATATTTACACTGAGGTCACTGATCATGCTCTAATTTTTTTAGCCTGACATGTTACTGACTAAACCTCGCTATTTAGCTCGATAGGATAGGTTTAAAGTGGTTAGGGACAATTTCTCCATAAGAGGTGAATAGTGTACACCTCTTTTTCGGCTGTAGTGGATATGTAACACCACGCCCCAGCTGAGTTGTGTAAAATTGGTCAATTACCTTAGGGTCTCTTATTTATATTGAGTTATTGTCTCTTTCCATGATCCACCAGCCTCAAGGCTTTATATTTGTCTGGATTCCCTATCAACATGTTCGCCGGATCTGACCCTGGGAAACTATTGGAGGTTTCAGAGCGGTGATGGTTAAAGTGTCGATTCACATACATCTCCCCTGTATCTTCGGATACTTGTTAGTCAGATACTCCCGCCAATGTAGGAAGCACTGCGAAGAGAAATATTATTATATGTAAATTAGTTAGTTGTATACTGACCTGCAGTGCAATTCTGGGCATTCTGGAAGTTAACCCTAATGACAGGTCAAATGTTAACTCCATAGGATGCAGTGACGGACGAGATGCGGATCTCCATCCAATTCATTGTAGTGTCTGGGTGAGATCTTGGAATCCGCCATGTCCTCACGGGAAGGACACTAGCGATGGATATCTGTCTCTCTATTCCCACCATAAATGACATGGCACTTTCTAAAATTGTTTGTGTAAACTGTAACCCTTGTCCTGGTGATGTTATATGTGTTTGCAGGACAAGGCAACCAGATTAGTATCTGATTCTGGAGCCTTGCTTCGTAACATGTACGCACGCTATCCTTCGGAGGTAGATGCTATGTAGGGTGACCTACAGGAAGCTGAGCATCTGTGGCCATTGGATAAATGTATCTAAAGTTAGGTAGGAATCCCTGCCACTTGCGGCCAAAGCTTGTATTCATTTCTAATAAAAAACTGGTAGGTTATAATGTAGCAGAAGGCCTGCATAAATAAAGCGGCAACTACCAATGGAGTAACTTTGGAACTACATAAGACGGTGACCTGGGATTTCTTCGGAAATCATTCGTCCCATTTTCACGTAAACCAGTATGCATCACATTAATTATGGCTTCACTAGGATTTTCATCACTTAGCATTTTCTGTTTGAACAAAAGTGTGGCCCTCTTTGCCAGCTCTTTCTCTCCACTTCGGCGTTGAAGGCAGTTTCCTGTGACAGAGGCCTGCGCGAGGCACTTTCCTCTCGCAACAAAAATATTTTCTTTGTGTGTGTGTATATTAGTTTCTATTAAATTACCAAGTGACTTCGTTGCAGTACTCTCTTGCGGGGATACCTCTGCGGATTCAAGGATCTCTGTGGTACCTTTAGCGAGCCCACATGGAAAGAACACTGGATGGCTATATGTTTTGTATTATTGTGCTCATTACTATCTAACGAGTGATATTGTTTGTATAGTATATAAATGTGTGACTGTTTAATTATTAACATCTTGTCCGTTTCTCTAAATTAGAATGGACTGACATACCGGTGACACAAACAGTCGGGACGGGACAGTGTGGTTCAATCTTGTCGGCAATGGTCGCACGGCCCCACTGGAACATCAGTGTTTCACCGGCTCTAGAGGCTGGTCTTTGTAGTTTTCAGAGAGACGCAATATGGGATCCGCAACCCCGAAAACCGCAGCTAAGCAGCCCTCCAGCACATCATGTATTTGCAGCGCAATGGAGTGGAGCGATATAGTGGACCAGCGCGTACCTCCGTGAGCTACAATATCAGTGACACAGAGGAAGAGACCGCAACAAGACTTGTTGGAAAGCTTTATAGGTGTGGCAAGTTAGCACCTAGAAATCTACCTCCTACCGACAACAGCTTCCTGTGTCATTTGCTACGTGTACATGGCCAGCTCTGTATCTGGCGGCGAGCCAACAATCTACATCCTATTGTTCAAGCCCCTACCAACTCAGGCTATGAAATTGGCACTGCACGTGGTAAACTTATTCCAGTGATGATGACACAACCGCCAGCAGCACCAGAACTAATGAATGACATAATTTGTGACTGTGAATCTGGCTTATGTAATGATGATTGTCTGTGTTTAATTAATGAACAGGCATGTACAGCAGCGTGCAGCTGTAGAGTTTTACTGTCTGGTCAGGATTCAAAGGACAGTTGTACAAATGTTTACACATTGAATGCCCTTTACGTCACTGATTCGTATAGTGATTCTGATTAATCATATGACATTTGTGTAAGAATTATCTAGTCTAAATGACAGTATCAACAGGCTATACGCTGTTACATAAATGGTGTTTTCCGAATAAACATTCCTTGCTGAATTATCTATCTTTCATCATTAACGTGAAATTACATACACCTGTATAACTACAGTCAAACCAAAAGATGCCGGTTCTTTAAAAACTCACCATCTTTTATCCACAAATGCTACATACCAGGTGAAATCAGGTCTATAATGCGACCACCCATCTTCTGTGGCCAGTATCTGAAGGCCCATATAGTGGTCGCTATAGACAGGTTTGACTGTATCTACTTGAGCAAGCATTTATGTTACGTCTTAGGTGTACATGCCAGTTTAGCTTATAGATATTTTAAATAGATAGATAGATAGATAGATAGATAGATAGATAGATAGATTGATGGACAGGCTGGGTGGGGTGGGCGGGGCAGGCAGGGTGGGCAGGGCGTGGTGGGGCGGGGCCGGGCCCGGCAGGGCCGGGCGGGGCGGGGCGTGGCCGGGCGGGGCCGGGTGGGGTGGGGTGGGGCCGGGCCGTGCTGCGCCGGACCGGGTGGGTTGGGGTGGGGCAGGCAGGTGGGCGGGTGACTGACCGACCAACTGACCGACTGACTGACTGACTGACCGACTGGCCGACCGACCGACAGACCGATTGACCGACCCACCGACCGACCGACAGACTGACCGACCGACCGACCGACCGACAGCAGACAGACTGATCGACCGACATACAGACAGGCAGACAGACAAACAGACAGACAGACAGACAGACAGACAGACAGGCAGACAGGCAGACAGACAGACAGACAGACATACAGACAGACAGACAAGTCAGGCAGGCAGGTAGGCAAGCTGCTGCAGGCAGGCAAGCAGGCAGGGAGGCAGGCAGATCTAGATATCTGTTAATGTGCACTTACAAATGTGTACCAGTTGTCACTTTGGCATTGAACTATAGAGCTTACCTGAAATAGCGTGCTCTCTAAAGAAACCATATAGCTTAGAACATAACTGAAATATTAATTAATACTTTCTTTATATTCCACTGGTATAATGTACAAAATAAACGTCATTTGAATGACAGAATACCAATAAGTATTACTATGTTCCTTAATCAAAGACACATATTTTTGTGATGTGGGGTTGTCAAACGACTAGCTATCACTCGACTCCCCAACCACCAAACTAGATAGGTTTACCATCCTCTATAAATGGTTAGTCGGAGTTGAATACAATTTACCTAGAGGCCCACATATTATGCATCTGTTATTTGAACAAGTTATACCATGATGCAAAAGCTGAATGGTTTATGGCAGCCACAAATTAACATTTTGAATAACACAATGGATATTTAGGAATTTTCGTCAAAAATTTCGCTCTCAACATCTGTGCTCAGTCTCAATTTTCTCAACTCGCCATAGGAGTTGGCAATTGTATCATGCAGATTTAGAAACTAGAGACTCTGCTTGTTAATTTTATATATGATGCAAAATGTCGTAACGCCACATTGGGTTGCTAAAATAATAGGCCTAGGCCACTTCTGACTAGACATCTGCAGCACTATTAATTGTCTGTCCAGTATTCACACATAGCTTTCCGTAGTCTCTCCTTCCACGTCTGTTTGGTCAGTGGTTCTTTCAATAGGGCCCAAGCCATAGGGAGCTGATATTTCCATAGTGGTCCACTTCACCAAGGAGAACCAGCTATGAGCCCTAATAGGAATTAGCTACCTGCTGAACTGCTAGTTCATGCATACTCTCTGGACTCTGACTTCCGACATATACTTCCGAAGAGAGACAGTATCTTCTTGATAATTGTTGCCTCTACAGGTTCTGCCCCGAGTAGGGAATATACTGCAACACCAGCACACATTGTCTGGTAGTGTTTGTACCTGCTTCACTTTAGCATATCTCGTGCATATAATTGGTTTCTCTATTTAATGATACACGCGAACTTTAAAACCCCTTCCGTCAGAATTTTTTGGGAACCCTGAACATGGATTATGTTATTGTCATTCGGCATTTCCATCGTGACCTTTGATCCTTTGTCTGACCAATGAAAAACATCGTAAGCCGGGCAAATTATCACGTGTTAAGAATTAACTAAAAAATAAACAAGTACATTTATTAAGTTAAATAGAAATTTTAGTACAGCACATTAACTCAAATTTAGGCAATAATAAGAGGAACAACGATTTAAATTTACAGCTATGTCAGAGAAGAAGAAAATATGTATTGTTGGCTCGGGGAATTGGTGAGTTAATTTGCGCGTATACTGTGAAAAAATATAAGACGCCAGTTTTCGTGAAATGTAAACTACATAGATTAGAGAAAACCGGATATCGTGAACAATCCCATCTGCATTTAATTTAATAATGTCGTCCTAATAGGCTCGGCTTTTAGCATCACCTTAGTCTCTTACTGCCAATAAAATGCTCATGAATATAAGTGAAATCATCATAATCAATCAATCAATCAATCAATCATATGGGTCATTCCATCTCAAATCAGCAAGTGGTCCCCACCTGACCATCTCAGAATTGCTTAATATTTTGTTTACAGCTACCTACACATATTTTAGGCGATTATACAAAATTATAGAGTCCAGTTTTACATACTTTTCAAAATATTGCAGTCTGAAAACCATAGGGGTGGCGAAAATGTTACAGGGTTTTCGCACATGTTATTTTTTCCGCAACTTTCAAGTCCTAATATCTCCCTTATTATACATGCTAGCCATCTGAAATTTTTATCATTAATTCACTGCTATGTGTCTTACTGGAAAATGCAAAGAAATGCCAAATACCTTTATAAATCTTTATTTAATACTTTACCAAAAATGGCAAAATAATCTTCGACATTGTGCATTTTGCAACTTTTATCTGAGAATAAAACACAAACTGTCTGCAGTTAGGGCTTGCCTTTTGACATGCTTTATGTATCCATATAGCTGAACATGCACAGGTGTTTGTAACCTAAGTTTATAACTTTTAGAGATATGACTTGTTGAAAACAAGAAAATCTTCACGCATGTCAAGTTTCAGCTGCAAATATTATTAAGAGGGACAGGTGGCACACACTATTGCTATATATCAAAAGAAAGCATATGGTCTAGGCTTTAATTTGATACCTAGAACAACTTGCCCCTATGATTATTTCAGTGTGATACTAATTTAACAAAATAGGGTTATTTTGTCAATTCGCGAATGGTTATCATCCTAGACTTAATTCTGTAAAATAAATTAAATTTAAATATTACTTTAAAATGTTTAAGAAACAGGGCGATATATCTAATGAGACATGTTGCTAATATATCTTATTTTTACATTAATATTTATATTTAATACATGTAGCTACGCACACAGTGTATATGAACATAATATAGCTTAGCTATTATGTACATATCTACTGACTAGAAAATTTCAAGAAATAAAATTTTACCTAATTTTCTTGTGTCAGTGTTATATTTTCATACCTGCAGCCCACTTACCAAGGAAACTCAATTTAAATCAAACTATTAACTGTCTGGTCATTAATATTTTCTTGTTTGTTTTTCAGATTGAGTGACTATGGCATTTAAGATAGCTGCCTGTACTATTGGCACGAACTGCAAAGATGACTGTCATAAACTGACTTACTGCAAAAAGACAGGCTTTGTGAAAATATGTGATTTATCACTTCAAGATAAAGACCTTATGTTTAAACGTTGTGACTTACCGCAGAATATGACAGTAACTCAACAAAGTACAGTATGCTTGCATCATAAAAAGTTGTACCTAGACAAATATGAATTCTTAGAAAAGAAGTGCTGTGATCCATATTCTGTTCATGGTCAGCCAGTCAGAGGAAACTTGCGTACCTTGAATACCACTGCAACTGAGAAACTAAATAAAACCACAGGGAATAACATTAAACCCGGTCAAAAGTTATGTCCAAAGTGTATGATAAAATTTTCATTGGATACTAAACCTGTTGCAGAACTTACAGATGATGATAATTTAGAAAGTGATTCATATGACACAGATCAGAGTGATGGCAAGCATGCAAGTCAACTAAATACCAGCATAACCTCACTTGGATGCTCTCCCCTCAAAATAAAGGTCAGCCAGAGAGATATGGTTGGTTATGGTAAACGCAAACTAGCCCAAGCAGAGACTGTCAGGAAATATCAGCTTGCCAAAAATTTGAAAGTAGAGCCAGATGATTTGGTAAAGAAGACGCCAGTTTGTCAGCAATGTACAGATCTTAAAGAACTTATTTTATGTATGAAGCAAAAATGTAGTGTGTCAAATAGACAAAAGCAAATACAAATACTGACAATGGCACCTCCAAGCTGGTCACTTGAGAAGACTGCTACAGAATTTAATGTGACAAAGTATGTGGTTAGGAAAGCCAGAGAGTTAAAAAAACAACATGGCATTCTTGCGGAACCCTCAACCAAGAAGGGAAATGAATTAACAGAAGATGTCAAGAAACAAGTGACCGTGTTTTATGAAAGTGATGAATACTCTCGTTTGTGCCCTGGAAAAAAGGACTACCTTTCAATAAAAATTGATGGAAATCGTATACACAAACAAAAGCGCCTGCTCTTAGCAAATTTGAATGAACTGTACGTAGTATTTAAACAAAAGTATGAATCCTGCAAAATAGGGTTTTCCAAATTCTGTGAACTGCGCCCACCATGGTGTATAACAGTTGGGGCCAGAGGCACCCATTCTGTGTGCATCTGTGAGATCCACCAAAACGTGAAACTTTTGTTAGCTGCAGTTGGTGAACTAAAACTGGAATACACTTCATTAATGTCGCTTGTTGTTTGTGACATTCATTCCAGAGACTGTATGATACACCGCTGTAGCCAGTGCCCAGGAAAAGATGCCCTGCATACACATATAACAGAGCTTATCCACAATCAAATGGAAATGGATGAAGATGATGTCATTAATTTTAAACAGTAAGGGCATACTGATCGGACTTCCATTGTTACTAGACAGGAATGTGTGCCAGACTTCATCAATCTGCTGTGTGACCAACTTGATAATCTGACAACCCACCATTACATTGCGAAAGCACAAGCTGCATACCTTTCTAGCTGCAAAGAGACATTACATGAACATGATAATACAATGTTAGTATTGTTAGACTTTGCAGAGAATTACTCCTTTATAATTCAGGATTCCATTCGAGGATCTTATTGGGATAACAAGCAAGCAACGTTGCATCCGTTTGCTGTTTATTACTCCAAAGACGGCATGCTGTGTAAGCCTTTATCTCTGTGTGTAATCAGTGATTGTATGCAACATGACACAGTAAGTGTGTATGCGTTCATTAATGTTGTGGTAAAATACCTTAAAGAAATGCTGCCTCATGTTAAGCATGTAAAGTACTTTAGTGATGGATGCGGAGGACAATATAAAAACTATAAGAATTTCCGCAACCTGTGTCTACATTCACAAGATTTTGGTTTATCAGCTGAGTGGCATTTCTTTGCAACAAGCCACGGTAAAAGTGTTTGTGATGGAATTGGAGGAACAGTTAAGAGACTTGCTGCAAGAAGCAGCCTGCAACACACCACAGACAATCATATTCTTACACCGGTAGAATTATATGAGTGGTCACAATCTAATGTTCATGGTATCACTTTCTTTTATGTATCACTCACTGATGTGGAACATTATCGCCCTAGTCTACTAAAGCGTTTCGCAAATGCAGGTATGATTCCTGGAACAAGGAGCCATCACTGCTTCATTCCCACCAGTACTAGTGAGTTACGCATTAGTAGAATATCTGCTGATGAAAACGGTGCCGGTACGAAAGTGAGCGTCTCAGGCACAGAAACGTCTCTAAACTTTCAACCAGGACAGTATGTAGCCACGGTTTATGATCAGAAATGGTATCTTGGAAACATTGTAGCGATATCGGAGGAGCATCAAGATCTTCTGATTAACTTCATGCAGCCAAAAGGTCCAATAAGATCATTTTCTTGGCCACGAAGACGAGATTAATGTGCTGTTCCAATTGATCATATTCTCTGTGCAGGGACAAACCTTACCACAATAACTGGTCGTCAGTATAAGTTGGATCAGGACACAATGACACAAATTACAGAGTGTTTCAGAACATTTTCTGCTACCAAGTTTCTGTCGTAAATAACTTCTGTTACATGTAAGCAACTGTACTATGCTAGTATGCTGACTACCTCCTTGTACATAGTTAGCAACAGAAAGAGAAAGCCTAAACATGATTGATATACAAGATACAATTACATATAATTTAGTGAAGTTACCTTAATGCAGCTTTAATCCTGAGCACACTAGCATTAACATTCTCTTGTTTTTGGCATTAACAGATTTGGAAAACAATTTCCTTAGATGATGATGATGTTTAAGGCAGCAGCATCTTCTGAGAAAGTTGTATACAAAAGTGGCATCAATTTAACCTTGTTTTAAATTGGAAATTTTTGAAAATTTTGACATTAGTGCTAAAGATTTATATGGAAGCAGTGTTACATACTTATTACTTTAAATTTGTTCTTGAATATTCAATCCACTTTGAAGTATTTCCGAAGTAATTACTGAGTTATGCATAATTAATCAATCGCGAATTGACAAAATAACCCTATTTTGTTAAATTAATATCACACTGAAATAATCATATGGGCAAGTTGTTCTAGGTATCAAATTAAAGCTTAGACCATATGCTTTCTTTTGATATATAGCAATAGTGTGTGCCACCTGTCCCTCTTAATAATATTTGCAGCTGAAACTTTTGACATGCGTGAAGATTTTCTTGTTTTCAACAAGTCATATCTCTAAAAGTTATAAACTTAGGAGGTTACAAACACCTGTGCATGTTCATCTATATGGATACATAAAGCATGTGAAAAGGCAAGCCCTAACTGCAGACAGTTTGTGTTTTATTCTCAGATAAAAGTTGCAAAATGCACAATGTCGAAGATTATTTTGCCATTTTTGGTAAAGTATTAAATAAAGATTTATAAAGGTATTTGGCATTTCTTTGCATTTTCCAGTAAGACACGTGGCAGTGAATTAATGATAAAAATTTCAGATGACTAGCATGTATAACAAGGGAGATATTAGGAAAAATAACATGTGCAAAAATCCTGTAACATTTTCGCCACCCCTATGTTACTCAAACTGCAATATTTTGAAAAGTATGTAAAACTGGACTCTATAATTTTGTATAATCACCTAAAATATGTGTAGGTAGCTGTAAACAAAATATTAAGCAATTCTGAGATGGTCAGGTGGGGACATTTCTGGAAATTTGCTGATTTGACACGGAATGACCCATATTCTATTTCTGTGAGAAGGCTAAAAGCCTGTAATGACAGATTCCTAATTTCCCTTTTCAATTTGGTTATAAAACATGGGATTTATATGATCTCAGTCCATAATGACCGCGAGCTAAAATGACCGCGGTAGGGACGAAAATGACCGCTATAGTATTCCTATGGTATTCCTAATAAGCCTACCAATAACTACTATCCGCTACGAATATTCTATACGCGTATATACGTTACAATATATATTATATGTTTCCTACTACAAGATCCTATCTAATTTAACTTATATAATTTTTGTGGGTTTTTTTCCCAGGTACCGTCGCGTAGACTGTGGCTAAAGAAGGGAACGAAATTTCTGGAAGTAGCAATTTAAAAAGTGAACACTGTACGTCTGCTAGATAATGCTAGAGTGCGCAAAGATATTTAGAAGAAGTTTAGTGCTACAAAAAGCTGTATTGAAACTGTTTTGTAAATATCTAACTTATGCAGAACGGCTTAACATTAAAACGCATATTGCAAATTTAAATGTGCATAATGACACGCGAAATGCCTGAAAATAAAATTAAGTGAGAAGTGAGATTTCATTATGTATAAATTAATAATACGTTTAGTTGTGAATTTGATTTCCTTCTTTTCATCATATTTAGCTACGCAATTGAAGCCTCTAAAAGTCTAAGATTTTAACAATTTATATTTGCCTATGATACGCTGAATTTTGAAATTATCAATTAGCAAATAAATAAAATTGAAAAATTTCGCAAGTTTGAGTATTTTCACTACAAATGAGTTTCTCAAGAGGTACGGAAATCTTTGAAACAAGAATGTCTAATACGCAAAGAAATTTGAGATAATTTTGAGTCTAGTAAGTTTGCGTCTGTAAGGGTCAAAAGTTTATTACAGACTGATCTGCTACTTGAATCTGATAGACGATGCGCAAATACATGTGCATTTTGATTTGTTGCAATCGTTACTGATAGTTCATTGGACCGAGGAACCATCATTGTGTTTTATTATATGTCTAGTCTTAGATGTGTATTCAGGCGGACATAGGCTACCATTTTAATGGTTTCCTGCAATTAGCGTACATGTTATGCAAGCAGGGGGACTGGGTGGGCGAGATAACAATGCATACACTCCTACAAATCCCGCTGTGATTTTAACGCCAAAATTGCTAAAGTTGTACAATTTCTCCATAAAAATAAATCCCTAAACCAATTAACACTGACAGCAACTACTTTCAGCGTGAGATTGGAGCTAACTTGTATGCATAATTATCCAGTACTTTTTGCGAAGGATTGAAATACACAATGCTAAATATTTTGAAACGTATTTCACTGGAACATATTGCTGTCAGTCTGCCTGTCCTAGTAAAATCTTGTTCAAAATATTCGCCACATATTACCTGTTAAATAAATAGTTTTTTATCCTAAATTTTGGCACGTGAAAACACGTTACCCATACACCATATATTTCTTATGCATGAGTTTATTGAAATAATAGTGCCCATATATATAAAGACAGATAAAAATTTGAAATCTATTTCGCTGGAACCATAAATAAGATTACATTTCTGATCATCGAAAACGTGTTACACGGCTCGTTGCGGCATCATACAGCAAGAACACTATCTAGCAAGACAGATATAGGCCGACTGGAAAACCATTGAACATTTTGAATCCTATTTCGCTGACCCCGATAGCTGTTGGAACCGGCCCGCCGCCCATACTCAGCGCATGTTGGGATCGATTTATATCATTTTAATTTAAATCCAGAATTCCAATTTCATGGTAGCTATCCAGCTATCCTATTGACTATTTTGAGAATAATTTCACAGGATACTGTTGCTGCCTTTGACAGCAACCGCTCCCAGTCAAATTAGTTTCAAAAGACTCAACAGAATATTTATTATATTGTTTATTAAATTCGTGCAACTGACAGACTATTCCAGCTTTATGACGTATTTACACCTTATCATTCACAAGTGTATTGAAATGACAGTGCGCTATACAGCACGTTACCGGTACACACCGTGTTGCAACATACAGTAGTCAAACAGCTGTCATACAGCACAGGATGAATCCACTTTTTCCAATGCTCCACCCATGTCTAGCCCATACATTGCGCGTGTTTGGAACTCTAGCCCATACTTTGCGCGTGTTTGGATCGATTTATAAATATCATAATTTCGCTGGTTTCTCCAACCGCTCCCCTCTCTCTCTCTCTCTCTCTCTCTCTCTCTCTCTCTCTCTCTCTCTCTCTCTCTCTCGGTCATTCTTGTCCCGGGCGCGGTCATTTTAGCTGGCGGTCATTTTCGTCATACACCATTTATATTGCCAGCTAGATAGTTATAGTATAGGGGTTGGTTATCCCATAGTTTATCTAATTTTGTTTCAAATGATATCATGGTTGTTGCTTCTATAACATGGTTCGGAAGACTGTTCCATAATTCTCCTTCGATCAATACTCACCATTCTGTTACTTCTGATATACAGCTGGCCCTGACAGCGGCTCTAGGATTATAGACTTAGAAAGCTTTACCGACTCCTGGGAACCGGGTACTCGGCTCCCAACTGCCGAGTACCCGTTTACCATAGAGCTCATTCTTGTTTGCATAGCAACAAGAGCAATACATGCGTTTTGCATTAAGGATTCTAGTGTTTTAAATAATCTAAGTCTTTAATCGGTGATAGTTTGTGTGTTCTGAAAGGATTAACTAAGAACTATGGAGAATACCGCCCAAGACAACCAGGTTGTATTGTTCTTTATTATCCATAGTTAAAAGACTTAGGTCTCTAAATTTCGTTGTGTCGCATGTTCCAATTTCTGACCCCATAGAATCTGGGACGTGTGCTAACAACGATATATGCCAGACGATCACCTTCTTTAACCCCAACAGGCGATCGGCAGATATGAAAATAGGTGTTTGCTACTGTATTTCTAACACGAATATCGGCTGACGTCGTTCTCCGTAGAATCCGAGCGGGTGACGTCACACCCGGTCGCTCGGATGTTTATGTGAAGAAATTTTTTTTCATTAATTCGCGCATCTTATTCTGCATGCTGCGTACTAAATATGGTACCGGAAACTTTAGAATGATCAAGTTTACGTGCGATCACGATCGGTTTGCAATGATCGGTGGTTTCAAAATTCTTGAGTAGATGTGTGGTCTGCGGTTTTACCGTGAGACAGCAGTTTGTTATACATTTTGTTGTTTTCTTCACATATCATGCTGCTTTCGTTAGGAGTATAATTTATATTGATTAGTAAATATACCCTGAATGCTATGCGATATGATTCCTAGAGCCGTTACACATCCTGGAGGATCTATTATGGGTGTGTTGTGCCCGCCGCGTACTTGTCGTCATAATCAATGCGATCGTTGTTGTAACGTGGCGGGGTGGGGTGCGGGGAGGTTACGGTTAATTTATGAGTCAAAATATTTGAAAATTAATTGTCTGCCTTCCATCCGGGTCTCGTTCCGCTTGTTTATTGTAGGTTTGTGCTTATTTTATAGGCCAAGCCAGCCCCGCCATCATGTGACGACTGCCATAAGTTTGTCCGTGTAATGTTCAAGGACCATGTCTGTTTTAGGTGTGCCCTGTGTAATATAGATCATAGGTGTAATGTTTGTGCAGTGTGGTCCGTCGAAACGATGGTTAAGTTCCTTGCCCAGAAGGACTTGGCTGGGTCTGACGCGGGGTCAGGCGGTCCGAGAGGAAATCGTGGAGCGCCCGGTTCGGCCGGTGGGGGTGCTCCACGTCCCCAGCTGGAGGTGGCGGAGATGGCACCGCCGGCGTGGTTTGGTCCGGCTATGCAGGGTTTTCTGCATAGCATTCTGCCCACGCTGGTGTCGTCCCTGCTACCAAAGGTTGGGGGGCAGTTTCCCCCCATGCCTGGTACGGATCCTGTCCTCGGACAGGATTCTGGACTGGTTACCGAGGGGGCCGTCTCGTACGCCCCCCCTGGCGGTCCCGCCTGGCTTCGGCCAGACGGGTTCTGTCTCTCTGCGGCCACCTCCGGGTGGTCCAGTAGCGGTGGCCGGTCCGTCAGGTGTGGGAGCCGTCCTCCAGGACGGCTCCACGGTTGACTCGTCTAGTGACGGCTCTTCGGAGTCTGAAGACGAGGAGGCCGAGGAGGAGAGGTTGCTGCGGCCCGTGAAGCCGCAGGTGGAGAATATGGACGGAACCGGCCTCCATTTGTCTGGTTTGGCGCAAGCCAGGTCAGCGGCTCCACCTGCGGCTGAGGCCAATCCGTTACCTTGCACTGGTTCCGCGCGGCTTGGTTTGTCACCAGCCGTCAGGGGAACGGGTGTGCCGGGCCAGGCGTGGTACTCACCTATCTCGCCTGGTCCGGCAGCCGGACGTGGGGTGCCGTTGGCGCCCGTGTCCGGCTATGGTTCCGCGACTGTTACGGGTCGTACGGTTTTCCGTGCGGACCTACCCCATGGCCCGCAGTGTTTCATGGGGTGGCGGCGGAACCGTGTGGTAGCGGAGTGCCTGGCGTGTCAGCCGTGGCTCCTTGCCGGGAGGCCGTGGCTGGCAGACCCGTGAGCACGTCAACGGGTGACGTGTTTGCGGGGGTATCTTCTTCGGAGGTAGATTGGTCTGATGCTCTGGCGTGGCTCTCCAGAGTGGACCCGTCTGTGGTTTCGGCCACGGCCGATGAAGATGCGCCCCGTGCGTCGATTAGGACGGGGATTTTGCCCGCGGCCCGGATCCAGTCAGTGGGACTGGATCCACGGTTCATTGATTTGTTGGATGCTATTTATAGCAAACAACTAATGACCAAGGGTCAGCTCCCTGCGGCCTCCAGGGAGGTGCGGGCAAGATGTCGTATTCCGCGGGGTGAATACGACAGGTATGGTGTAGTCCCGTCGGTCACGGAGGATGACCGATGGGTACTGGGCGTCCAGAGTGCCGGGTCGGGTGGTCCCGGTCCGGCATTAGTGGATAAGTCCCAGGTACACCAGGAAGAAGTCCTGGCCCTATGCGATGAGGGTGTGAGGGCAGCGATGAGCGCTGTCAATCACTCTTATCGTCTACTTCAGTCGGTGTGGGCTGAAGCGGGGGCAGGCCACCCTGTGCCACCTGTGGCGCTATCGTGTGTTAATGACGGCTTGGTGCTGTCAATGGACGCATTGGCAAGGGTGCAAGCGCGAGTGACGAAGTCCAGGAGGCAAATGGTCATTGACCATATGCGTCCGACTACGGCAGTCAGGGAACGTCTTCTTGGGACGCCCCTGACAGGGCCTAGCATCTTTGGTGGCCAAGCGCGGGCCATCTTAGAGGACACCGCCAGTATTGCGCAGAATCGGTTAGCGGTAAATCTACAGCTAGAGCTAGTGCGGCAAGCGCACGCACTAGGGGCTGTTGGCAAACCGCTAACGGGACAGCCTTCAAAGAAACAGAAGAAGCATAAGAGCAAGGCGAAAGCCAGGCCTGTTGCGACTTCTGTTTCGGCTGGGTTCTCGGAGCCGCCGCCGGCGAAGAAAGCCAGGAAGGTTGTAGAGGCGCCTACCCTCCCCAATGTTGCTCCTGACCGCCCTAGAGGTGGGAAGGGCAAGGGGAAGGGTACGGGTAAGGCCTCAAAGGGCGGACAGAAGGGGCCGAAGCGTACCTGAGGGTACGCAAGCTCCCTTCATATCTGCCTGGACCGCACCTGTGCGACAGGAACAGCGGTGCCAGTTATACCCGTCGTGCCTAGAACGAAATGGTTCTCACTCTCTCTCGTTAAGAAAGAGGGTGGGGGCGGACTGCGAGCCGGACAACCCCGTTAGACGTCGAGGCGTCTATGGTGGGTGGAAGGCTCATGCGTTTCGTCGAGGCCTGGCGAGGTGTGACGTCAGACAGTCTGGTCCTGGGATGGTTATCCCAGGGTTACATGCCGGAGTGGTGGGACTTTCCGCCACAAAATCTGTCTTTGGCACCTGTCTGGACACCCGTACCAAGGGAGCCAGACAAGTTAGAAGCCGTTCAAAAGGAAGTGTCGGGTTTGCTTCTGAAGGGAGCAATAAAACCAGCAAACCGGAACACTCCAGGCTTCTATTCAAACATGTTCCTTGTCCCCAAGAGCACGGGGGGATGGAGACCCATACTCAATCTCAGGCCATTAAATTGGTTTATCCATACGCCTCGGTTCCAGATGGAAACGCCGAGGTCGGTAATGGCGGGATTGAGGAAAGGAATGTGGTGTGTATCGATCGATCTGAAAGATGCATATTTCCACATTCCGGTGAATCGGAGTTGGCACAGGTTTCTGAGATTTGCGTTTCAGAATCAAGTATGGGAGTTTACAGTTCTCCCGTTTGGCCTGTCGACAGCTCCGAGGGTTTTCACAAGAGTGGTCCTTGCGGTGACAGCGTTTCTCAGAAAAGAGAACGTGACGCTACACACCTACATAGACGACTGGCTGCTCAAGGCAGACTCGGCAGCCAGGTTGAACGTGGATACTGCTCTGACTCTGAAGTTACTTTCAGATCTAGGCTGGATAGTCAACGAGGAGAAATCCGAGTTGACGCCCACTCAACATTTCGTTTATTTGGGGATGCGATTCGACCTCGAGGAGGGCAGGGTTTACCCATCAGAGCCCAGAGTGGTGTCTCTGTTAGCCATCCTCAGGAGTTTTCGAGTGGGAAACCACATTCAGGCGAGGCGGTTCCTTCAGATGCTGGGCATGATGGTCTCCATGGAGCAGGTTATCCCGTACGCTGCTCTAATGCGAAGACCTATCCAGTTGTATCTGATGTCTCTGTGGAAACAGAGAACAGAACCCCTGTCAAAACTGGTGCCAGTTTTGGAGCCGATAATATCGCATCTTCTATGGTGGAAACAGCGTCAGAATCTCCTAATAGGGGTTTCGCTGCACCTACCCCACCCCCAGCTGTCCGTTTACACGGATGCATCGCTGGAGGGGTGGGGTGCCTGCCTGGGAGAACACCAGGTCTCGGGCACATGGACTCTCCCGGAGAGTCAGCTGCATATCAATCTGTTGGAAATGATGGCAGTGGAACTGGCGTTGGAAGAGTTCCTTCCGATGATCAGGGGCAAGGTGATATTGATACGGTCGGACAATTCGACAGTAGTATCATATATAAATCGCCAAGGCGGGACCAGGTCGCCCACCCTGTGCATCAGGGTGTGGCACTTGATTCAATGGTGCAGGAATTACTCGGTTGTTTTGAAAGCAGCTCATATTCCTGGCCGATTGAACATTCTGGCGGATGCTTTGTCTCGCAGACAGAGAATCTTGCCAACAGAATGGTCCCTCAACCCTCCAGTTCTACGACGGATCTTCGAGCATTGGGGCAAACCCAATGTGGACTTGTTCGCCACAAAGGAAAATGCTCAAATCATGACATATGTCTCGCCGATTCCAGATCCAAATGCCGTCGATACAGACGCTCTGGCGATAAGCTGGAGAGGGATGCACGCGTACGCGTACCCACCCACCATTCTTCTACCGAAGGTATTGGTGAAGGTCAGGGAGGAGCCGTGTCTGGTCCTGCTAATAGCGCCGTATTGGCCGAGCAGGGCGTGGTTCACGGATCTTCTAGATCTGCTGGTGGAAAATCCTGTGCAGTTGCCCGAGATTCCGAACATAATCTCCCAGGCCAAGGGACGCTTCCTACACGAGCGTCCCGAAATGTTCAAATTGACTGCGTGGATGTTGTCAAACAACGTTCCGCGTCGGAAGGCTTTTCTCGACAGGCTGCTGATTTCATCGCGGCTGCGAGAAGGAGGTCAACCTTCAAGTCATATAACAACAAGGTTAACAGATTTGCAGACTGGTGTGAAGAAAATGGTATTGATACCTTTCAATCCACTATTCAGCAAATAGCAGACTTTCTCTGTGAGCTGTTCTTTGCAGGACTAGCTCCCGTCACAATTGCTGGATACAAGTCGGCTTTGGCATCAGTTATCCCTTGTCTAGCCAACAGGGATAGTCCAGAGGTGGCCCAGTTAAATGTGATGTTGAAGGGAATGAGCAATCTCCGCCCGAGACAACCGGTAGTCATTCCAGCCTGGAGTCTATCTTTAGTGCTTAATGTACTGGCCAAGCACCCTTTCGAACCGTTGCGTTCGGCTAGTCTAAAGCATTTGACTCTAAAGGCGGTCTTTCTATTGGCAGCTTCCTCAGCTAGAAGGCGCAGTGAGATCCATGCGCTTTCGGCAGAGAGGAACCGATTTATTGTTTCTGGAGAAGGTCTTCGTCTTCTGCCAAGAGCAGAGTTTATGTCAAAGAACCAATCTTTGAGATATCACGGCAAACCGATCATTATACCGAAGTTAACCAGGTTTGATCGTGATGCCAGTGTCTGGTGCCCGGTCCGTGCTTTGACTAAGTACAAGAAACGGACTGACTCGTTACGGTCGAACGATAGACATCTGTGGATCTGCCATAAAAAGCCTTATGGCGCCGCATCCATGGATACTATCTCTCGTTGGGTGGTCGAATGCATTCAGACTACTCACGAGATGGCGACTGGGCACCAGGTGCAGGGCGTAAGGGCACACGATGTTAGAGGAATAGCCGCCTCGACCGCCCTTTACAATGGTGTTCCGTTAGAGGACATCATGGCCGTTGCACAATGGCACTGTGAGTCCTCATTTACGGATTACTATATGAGGGATGTGTCAGACTCAGCCAATCCACTCACTTTAGCTGTTTTCAAACGATAGTTAGTGACCACACTGCTTTTCCCCTTTTTTCACTTTGGTAAGAAAAGAACCTAAAGCAGGCATGGTCAAGCGAGAGGATGTCAACCAGATTGTGTCACTGATGGCCGAACCGGTGAATGGTTGTAGGCGGTACGTCTGAAGTCCTGTTATCATAAGGTAATTCAATAGTGAGAGTTTTTTGTATTATGTATATGTATCATGTTCATTCATCTTATATATTCATGCTCATTCCCAGGCTAATACAAGCAATATGCAGGGAGTAGTTAACCCTCTTGGCATATTGGTGTTTTCAGGCGAGATACATGTTCGTTAGTTCTCTCCCTTTTCTTAGGAGGAAAAAGGGGGGGGGGGGGCTGTGACGCGAATGTGATTCGGTTCCGTGAACTTGACGGTCCTTTTAGGTCTCCGTTAGTCACGTTTGAAGTCTAAAATCTTTCTCCAAGGGGCAAAATTAGCATGTATGGCTTGCCCCTTCCCACCAGGTTACTGATCAAATCTGGTGTATATCAGAAGTAACAGAATGGTGAGTATTGATCGAAGGAGAATGCAGGAAATGTCAATTTCCCTTTCTCCGAGATCTAACAATACTCACCATTCTGTTACGGACCCAGCCTCCCAGCCCCACGGAGGCAAGCCATAGTTTTCTCTTGTTTGGTGGCTATGCAAACAATATGAGCTCTATGGTAAACGGGTACTCGGCAGTTGGGAGCCGAGTACCCGGTTCCCAGGAGTCGGTAAAGCTTTCTAAGTCTATAATCCTAGAGCCGCTGTCAGGGCCAGCTGTATATCAGAAGTAACAGAATGGTGAGTATTGTTAGATCTCGGAGAAAGGGAAATTGACATTTCCTGCAGTCCACAATTCTATGTTTAAAGGAGTATTTTTGTATGTTTAAACGTGATCTGGATGTGTATAGTTTTAGCCTGTGTCCCCTGGTTCTTGAGTCTGATCGAAATTCAAATAGGTTGCACACTTCTGGATCATATTTTTTGGTTATAATTTTGTAAGCTTCAATAATGTCTCCTCGTACTCTACGGTATGCAAGAGTTTGTATATTAAGGACCCTGAGCCTAGTCTCATAATTTAGTTTTGATAGTCCCGAGACACTTTTTGTCGCCCTTCGCTGAACATTTTCTAACAGCTCTATATGTTTCTTGAGATAAGGGCTCCAAACCTGATTAGCAAATTCCAGATGTGGCCGCACTAATAATGTATACAGGGTTCTAAATATGTTTGTGTCAAGGGATACAAATGTGTGCCTTATTACACCCATAATGGAGTTGGCTTTATTAACTTTATCTATTATGTGCTTCTCGAAACATAGTTTATCATCAATAATAACACCTGTATCCTTTTCATCCTCGCTTGGATTAATACGGGACCCGTCTTTGCCGAGAATATAGCTATGCTTTTGTAAATTGGTTTTGCCAATTCGCATAGATTTACACTTATCAGCATTAAATTGGAGTAACCATTTACTGGGCCATTCTGTTAACAATCTTGTTGCATTTCGTTAGCATCATCATTGGATTTTATGCCATGAAAAAGTTTTGTGTCATCCGCATACAGGTATATTTCATAATCATTTGCCGTGAGAATTATCAATTCAATAGTGAATAGTATCAACTATCATGGTGTTCCATCTTCTTCAGTATACTGTCACCTATGGGGATTCAATTTGAATGTCATTCCACAATGGTTGCGATGTGCAAGATCATGAGATGGATTAAAAATTTGGACAATTTATTAAAATCAGTTAGTTAGTTAAAAATCAGCCCTCAAAATTTGGCGCAAACGATCGTTTCGTTCGCGTGTCAGTTACGTGAAGTAAAATTACCGTGAACGAAAAAATGGTCGCGTAAGTGACAAAGCCTAGAAGGGTAGTTATCTCTGATCGTGGAAAACACAAAAGTTTCATCAACTTTTTGATATGAAGCATGCTATTTACAACAGAGTTTAGCATTTTCAAACATCTAAAAGATCGATAACATCTGTCTGTCAAATTCTATAAATAAGCAACAGCGCGCATGTGTCAGTGACAAACTTCCGTTGTATTTCCGCTAGCATTACTACATAGGCCGGGAACTAGTCTCGCTACACGTTATGCATCAACAACGGACTGGTCAATTATAAACCGTTGCATGCAAGTACGTGCAACCGCCGGCTGGCATGTTCCCGATGTATTATTTTATATACGCGATTGGATCCCGATATAACATAGGAAGACATGCATTGTTGAGTGAGTCTCACAGTATATTCTCCTTGAGTTTCGGTTGTCTTGTAGAGACAGCTGTTTAAGAATTTATGTTAAATTAAACTGTTACATTCATAGATCCTAGCTACAGCATCAGTGTGTATTTGTCCATGACACACAATAATTCAGGCCTCGAAATTCGACAGGGTTCTCGTAATATTCCCGAAATTGAAAAATACGGGAATCCAACTGGATTCTCATAAATAAACGCTTCCAAAAACGTAAACATTCCATTCTTACAGAACGCCACGATCCCGGTTACTAATTTCAACAATAAAAATTATGTCACGAATCGGCCTAGAGGTGGGGTCTGCTAATACATTGGTTATGAGAAATGTCTCACGTGACTGCGCAGTCGCAGTTAATAACAATCGATAATGCGCACTCGTAATTTCTGATTGGCTCGCGGGATATCCGATTTCAATAGGCATGAATGAAAATTACTATCGTAGAATTTTGATCACGTGCCTCGTTGTTATTCATAACGAATTAATCACATGATTTATTTCAACCAATCTCTGTGCGACTCTCGCGATTCATATTGATTGCTAATGGCGAACGAAAAATTTAGTCACTGTGCCGCTTTTAAATGCAGTAAAGCAATATGTTAGCGCCCACTTTGACGGGTTATATGACCCGATATATTATTATTGGATGGTTCTGACAGTAATACCACCCGATATTTAAGTGGTTCATTGCTTTGGAGCGACCGAGAAAACAGGACTATATGTCAGGAAAACCGGTAGGTAGTAACTCTTATTTTGAAGTAAATCGCATTTGCACTAAAGTGTCAGTTTAAAGCGTACAAGTTAAGAAGGGTCAAGCTATCTACTAAATGCCTTAGAGCTGGTAACGCTTTTTATTGTGCTGGACTTGTTTTATATTAGAAATGTACGCTGCTTGTACAAGTACAAATATTTGGTAACAGTTACAAAAAAATCTACCTGTCACAGGTACAATTTTATAAACATTTCAACCCCTGTTGTTTTTGGGTCAATTAAGACGGTAGTTCTTTGATACAGGTGGATTCTTTACAAATGAAAGCATATTCTTTTAAATATTTTGAAAATAATATGACTGGAAGCCATTGCTTTCAAGGTGGTGGTGGGTGGGCTAGAGAGGGTTGCTCAACTAGGTAAGCCACAACAATGTAAGATATTCAATTCTTTGTCTTTGTAGTGGGGTTCATGGGTGGGTGTTAAGATATTTATAAATATTGGGTCATTAGTCACTAATTATTATAGTGGGTCTGGAATTTTGAAATATGTTTGGACAAAGTATGGAATTTTATTGTGCCCAAGGTGTATGAACCCTGAAATTGTTGCAAGCTGGAAAGATGCTACCAATGAGTGTTGTCATACAAATACCAATATTTTGGCAGAGAAAATGTACATTTGCAGACCAAAGGAGTATTGTTTTTGGAGACTTAACACTGAATGACTGGCTCGATTATCGAGCTTGTAATTTCAGGGGTAAATTTTCCAAAATATTCTTCTTGGTCATGAAATGGAACGAATGAATGGACATAAAACAAAAACTCAATCTGATTTTTGACAAATTTACTTGAGAAATATTACAGTACTTATACCACAATGGATGAAACCACTTTTAGTTATTCCCCACCCATCTCTAGCTAAGCTATGCTCCAAGCTTTGTCCCAGAATCTCAATTTCATGGTAACTATACAGCTAACTTGGTGAATACTTTGAAACAAACTTCCCCTCAAAACAATCAACAGAATGTTTGTTAAATTGCAAAGACATACAATTAATACTTACTGACAGACTACTATGAGAGTTAGTATTGTCTGTCAATTATAATAGTGACTGGTAACATCAACCTATATGTGATGTAATTGATTATGAGGTCAATAGTTGAGTAACTAAACATATTTTATCTGTAAATTAGGTAATTGGTGGATGAGTCCATGCAGTAATCAATATGCTAATGATAATTCAGCAACATGCACTTTAAATTCATTATTAACTTAATATACAGATGAAATATGTTCCGATAAAGCGGGTTTGTATAAAAAATGGCATGACCAATTTGCGTAACCAATTGGTTACGCAAACTGATTTTGCGCAACCGAACAATTGGTTACGCAGACCTGAAAACATGGGACCCAAAGATGGGTCTCGCAAATATTTGAAATTTTGAGGGCTGAAAATTAAAAAGCTGTTAGCATATTGTATATATACTGGTTAGGAGCTTCATCCCGTAAGACATGTTTTGAAACTCAACCGCGGTGGCTGCCACTGCATTGCTGGGAATGACAGGTCATGAAATTGGGAAAATCTGCGTAACCTAGTAATAGGTTACGGATATTCCTTTCACGTAAGTTGTAACCAATAGTTCAGATAGTTGCCAGTCATCTGCATAAGCTCATTGGTTGGCTATTTAATATTTACTTTTAGAGACTAATATATACAGCAAAATGATTTTCCAGGTTATTATATGGCTTGTTAGTCTCTGATGCAAACTGAATTTGAGTTTGACTATTTTTCCACTTGAAAATAAATCAAGAGCATTTTCATGTAACCTAATTTTTGGTCCGAGGATGCACTTTACGATTTTGCGTAACCAACACGGGAACTATTGGTTTCGTTGCGCCAAATTTCCAGGTTGGAATGATGTTCCAGATTCAGATTGATGTTGGAAAGAAGGAGTGAAGCTGTGTCTGTTCTGGAATATGGAAGACCAAAATTCTGACAGGAATCGAGAGAAATTCAACCAGCACCAAGTCGATGCTACTTGCCTGTTATGTGGATACGAAGCAGAGGATAGATAGCATTCATTAGCAGGTGCTGCTGCTATGCAGACCCTCGTCAGAAGTATGGTGCCCATGTGCGCATGACACTGCTTGCCATCCGCCCTAAAGAGGAGGTAACCAGCCTAGCTACTGATCCTGAATCTCTAACTCAGCTGACACTCGATGATTCTCTAATGATAACCAGTGATGGAGCATACCAAGTGATCCCCACCGACAGTGAGCTACTACCTATCATTGAGAAATGCAGCAGAGACTTCTTATCCAACTTACACCCCAGACGGCACCCGCACCTGAGGGTGAGAATATAGGATTGCCTGGTCCACCATCCACTATGCAATAGTGAACAACTAATATCATCTAAAATACTTTGTTGTGCTTGTGTAAGAACTCCAACCTTGCCTAGATACTTTTATAGACTTCTACCATTTAGAAAATTGTGTTACTGATGGCTGCAATTCTCAGAACACGCCAGAAACCTGAAGAAACATCTAGCAACTGACAACAATACCAGAGTGATCTGGGTGCGCCTAATGAAAAGGCGGGAACTACTGAACTATGGTACCATTAGTGTGTGATGTATTCTACTTTGACGATGGCAGTGTATCATCTCAAGGTAGTTACGACAATTGATATCGCAATACAATAACTTAAGCTTCCCAGATTGAAATGTTATTTGGATTTGAATGTCAGCCCTATTGACCAAATCTTTCAGAAGTTACACGGTTTTGTGCAGATGAAGGGTTTTATCTGAGCTCGGGAAGGCAGTAGGGTATGTATTTCTCAGGAGATATACCATATTCTCGCGGTAAACAAAGAAGGGTATCTACGGTGGCCCAGCATGTAGTCAAAACAGAGAAATTTGCAAGAATGCTTTCCAGCGTAACAGGTATTCAACAAAACACTTTTTTAAACCGATCAAAACATTGATTCTCTCATGCGGTAGGTGATGTCATCGTTTGTTTGTAAGACGCGTGATTGGGATATCCCTAAAATTATTACATGGTAACGTGTTATAATGTAGCGACATTCTGAGCTTATCATAAATAGCGAGCCTTATTTTTTGCATACATGTCTCTGGCATAAATAAATTAGCAGACGATGGGTTTCAGTCAGTTAGAAGTTTTATATATTAGGTTTCATGAGTTTGGACGTAGTGTAGTCAATGCACTTATATTATAATGTTGACAGGATTTTTCAGGGAATATTTTGAGCGGTATTGCATCACAAAATGTGATGCAAATAAGTACCTGTTGCTACACATTCACAACTTCGCATAGCTATTTGCTGCGATACATAATTTTGATGTAAAATTCAGTCAATTCACTTAATTTTGAAATATTTTTGATAAAAAGTCGCTAAAAGTTGCAAAATGATTGTAAAATTGAGTAAGGAAGCGAGATGCGCATGCATTGGAGACTGATTTCCGATATAGTCCATAGACATATATAGTTATAGAGCGCATATATTCATACCTTCCTTCACTATGGGACAAATGACCGCTGGTGACGCGAGTTCAGTAAGCGCTCTATAGATCAAAATTCTAAAAGCTAGCGATGCCCGCATGCGTTAGCGGCTTCCTTCTGGTATAATAATAAACTGTTACAGACTTCAGTTTTGAGTTTGGGCACCAGTCAGAAACTCGCAATATGTATCACGGGGTATTCACGGTCATCGACATATTGCTCGTAACAGACTCTCTTGTAAATCTAAATTCTCCTATAGGGGGTTATGGCTATTGATCATTGCCTCGTCATTAGTTAGCGTTATGATAAACTTTAGAAATACAAGTTTATCTAGACTGATTCTGGTCGATAAAAATAGTGATCTAATAAAGTCGTGAAATTAAACCGGCGCAATAGCCATAATCTTTTTCTTCTCTAAATCAGAAAGCCGATTTGTTTATTTTACCTATATTTATCGTTGATTGGAGATGGAAGTGAAAAGGAAATGAAAAAAAATTTTCTAATTTCGTGGCATGCCTCAACCTCATATGACGGTATACCGTGGTACCGCAGTATTTGTTCATGGTACCGATACCGTCGTGCAAATGTCAATACCGCCCAGCTCTAGGTACCAGAGTTACTCCTGACACCAATATAGCGCTTCTGCCTGTAGTATATTATGGTTTAAACACTTAACAGCAATGGATTGATTCTGGTCGTGAGTTGGGTAAACCGAATACGAAAAGTGCCTCTCTGCATGGAAATAGCACAGCCACGTATATGGTGGGTTTCCGGAACACTGGCCTTCATTCAGGTACTGGACAGTACCACAATGGTATCAGATGTGCTTTGAGTGAAATTAATTAGACAGAACAGTTGAACGGCAAAGTTGTGAATGATCAGTGGGAAACCTTCGAACAGGAAATTAGCAATACATGTACATGACAAAATTCCCTTAGCTAAAATAGCCAAGCTTTAAAAAATAATCGTGATTAATCGGATAATTGTGCAAGCCTACCAGTAATTACAGACCAGTAAGCCTTACGCCTATCACTTGCAAGATAATGGAAACCATCATACGTGACCAGATAGTGAAGTACATGTACATGAACAAAAATGACCTATTTTGTGATGAACAATATGGTTTCACAAGTGGAAGATCCTGTGCTACGCAGCTGTTACTGCTTAAATGGAAGAATGGACGAAACTGTTTGATGACCACAGCCCTTTTCGTTGTATATAAATATACATACATATATATATATATATATATATATATATATATATATATATATATATATATATATATGGATTACAAGAAAACCTTTGGTAGTGTCCCACATACATGTACATGTCAATGCCTCATTAAGAATGTAGAAGCCTACATGGCATCAGGGGAAAAACTTTGACGTGGGTATCAGCATTTTTAAGCAACAGAAAGCAGATGGTAATTTTATTTTTATCAATGACCTATCAGGCAAGGCTGACAGAGACCAGTTACAGAATGATGTCAATTGCCAGACTGATGTTGTTGTCCAACCAATGGCAATTACAACGTACCCTTCAACTTTGACAAGTGCAAATTAATCAATTTCTGGAAACATAACCCACTTTTACAGTATACACTAAATGATGAGAGACTACAAATAGCAGTAGCAGAGAGTCAGAGAAAGACTTAGTCATGACATTTGATAATTTGCTTATGTTTAAGCGACACATATGGGTGCATAAAGCTCACCATTGTTAACAGAATCATTTAGACAGAAAATTCTTTGCCCGACCGTATAAATAATTAGTCAGACCCAATTTTTAACCTCTCATCTGTCAATAAAGCAGAGAGAATTCAGACATCAACAAGGTACAAAAGAGGGCTACAGCCTACAAGAATGATCACAGTACTCAATGAGAGGGTTAACATACGAAGACACGTTAAACACATTGGGAATACAAACATTAACTTTAAGATGTCTAAGAGCAGACATGCTACAGGTGTACATGATATGTCATAAAATTGACAAACTTGACATGTAGGCAAATTCTTCATTGAAAGTGATACAACATGTAGGGTCCACATGCATGCATGTAGCATAGCCAAGCAGTGGTTAACAAATATACTTCGGTAGAATGGTTCTCATTCTAGATCTTGTAGGTATTTTTGTGTAAACATCTATAAATCTACTTACATGATAGAAGATTTTTAGGGGTCCCATGGGATGTACTTCCACTAGTTTTGGGGGTCCCAAGCTGTATTTTCGGGGTGTATACCATGAAAGGACCCTTATGAGAATCTCTGTATGCACATGTACAAAGATGTTAATTTTCCTTTATAACTACTTTCTTTATTTCAGGGGCTCGGCCATAGCAAAAATTGTCGGCACCAATGTGGCCAGGTTATCGGAGAGGTTTGAAACAGAAGTGCCAATGTATGTTCATGAAGAAACGATAGATGGCAAAAAACTAACCGAAATTATCAACACACAGCATGAAAATGTAAAATATCTGCCAGGGTTTCAGCTTCCAGAAAATGTGGTAAGTGCACATGTGGGATATATATATATTTATGAGTGTTCTGGTGCTAGAATGGTCAAAGTGAGCTAAGCTAGCAGACACTTAGGTAGCTTATTGTCAACACTATAGTCTATAGTATAGCTCGAAAATAAGTTAGAGTTTCCAAAATAAAAACAGAAACATAATAGTTATCGGTAGTCAAATTTTGAATACTTGTACGATGTAAGTGTTCTGTTGAATATTTTGAAATTAATTTGATTGAAAGCCATTGCAAGGGCAGCAATGCTTCCAATCAAATTAAATCCAAAGTATTCATTCATACATTTTAGCGGTATTTTGTTTTGGAAATGTTTTAACTGTATTGTCTGTGCTTGCTCATTAACTACTCTTTGTGCTAACCCTTTAAGTCAAGATTTGTTAAGAAAATAAAAAATTTTGCTGAGTGTATGTCTATTTGCAGGATAGGGGAAGACTATTTTTGACAATTTCCTACTGGAATGACTTGCTCGATTATCGAGCCAGTAATTCAAGTGGTAAATTTGTCAAAAATAGGCTCTTGGCCTGCAAATGGACATTTATCAAGACCACTGTGGTGGCCGTTTTTGGCTGGTTTGACCATTAAAGGGTTAAGTTGACACTGAGAGGGGATTAAATGCTGAAAAGGGATAGTTTTAGTGTGTGGAAAGTAAGATATATAGGTGAGTATAGTGGATCGTCAATGCCCTGTAGGTGGGGCTTAGAATACACATTCCGTATCCTCTGCGTGTCGTAAGAGGCGACTAAAGGAGGTAAGGGTGAGGTAACCCTGACAGAAACCTCGAGTGCTGAAGACGGAGGTTCCAGGCCGCACAGCGCACTAATAAACCATGGATCCACGCACTTAACGCTGATGATCATGTCGATAGTCACTTACAGGACTGGCGGTATGATCAGCGAACGAAAAGAAGGAGAAGAAGTGGATCGTCAAGAAATAATTAAGTTTAGCCTGAGGCTATTAGCAAAAAGATCAGTCATTTCAGTAGTACTATGAGTAATATTTCTGTATTGTCCAGGATGATGGACTAACTACAAAAATGTTTAATTTGTGTACTAAGCTTTTCAACAGCATTTTTTGTCATCAATATTTTCTTGAGCAGAATTCATGAACATTCTGTAAATATGACCTGCCTTAACCATTTAATGATCAAACCGGCCACTGCAGTGGTCTTGAAGGAATGTCCATTTGCAGGCCATGAGAAGACTACTTTTGAAAATTTATCACTGAAATTCCTGGCTCGATAACCGAGGTATTCATTCCAGTGATAAATTTCCAAAAATAGTGTTCGCTTGCCCTGCAAATGGACACTTCTTAACACAATGGACCTTTCCATTTTTAGCTATGCCCCGCCCATCTCTAGCTAAGCTCCACCCACACCTCGCTCGTGTTCGGATCGATCGATCTCTGAACTCCCTGACTATTGATCTCAAGAAAACTATACAGGTAAGCTGTTGAATATTTTGAAACTAATTTGACTGGGTGCTGTTGCTGTCTAAGGCAGCAACAGCACCCAGTCAAATTGGTTTCAAAATATTCAACGGCATGTTTCTTAAATAGCAAAGAATTACAAGACATACAATTCATACGTCACGATACGATTGTGACGTCATCATACACGCACTGAGATGATTATGACATCAAACGAGGTCAGATGATGGGTGGATACTGTGGAAAGATGAATTGCTGGTGTCGGCATTGATATGATATACCTTTGTTGTTATGCCGGTGTAATTTGTAACCAGGCTGATTAATCGAGTACGAAACTAATTACGATTATTCCTAAATAATCGATCGCGATCGCTCAAACCAATAATCTCACAAGCCTAGCACAAATAGCTCACTATAGATACTCTTAGCACCGTGATAGGAGGTCTTTTGATGCAAGCATGACAAGTGTCTTATGGAATGTTTAGTGCCAAAATGGTGGTTCTTTAAGACATGTGGCCCTTTAACTACCTGTCGTAACCCTTTAGTGGTAAAGATTGTAAATGTCCATTTGCAGGATGCCAACTGCCAAGCATACGAAGACAAGCTTACATGTACATGTATTTTTGACAATTTTTCATTGGACATGCTGGACTGACTGGCACAGTCGTCGAGTGATTGACCCATACTGTCATCGAGTCAGACCTTCCAGGGCTGAATTTGCACAAATAACCATGTCTGGTTGCAAATTGGCCAACTTCAAGCTGCTTGCAGTTAAAGCGTTCTACAAATCTCATATTTTCTCGTCATATAACAAGTGCTCTGAGATTTAACTGTATATGACTAATGTGTACTTGCTGTTACAGATAGCCGTACCTGACCTTAAAGTAGCCGCTAAAGGCGCAGATATATTAATCTTCGTGGTACCACATCAGTTTGTCAAAGGCCTCTGCGAGCAGCTAAAGGGAGTCGTCGGTCAGTCCACTATAGCCATATCACTAATTAAGGTAAATATCACGTTGCCTGCTCAGGCTGAGCTCGCTTCAAGTTTTAGTTTTATAATGTGTATTCTCGGAATCTGTCAGTTTTCAAGCTTATGTTCTATTTGTGGCTTTCAAAGTACTATTTCTTCCATACATGTACAATACAGTTAATAAACAAGTTAACTTGTTTCCAAAACAAAGATAGAAACATGTTACATGTAATTAGTACAGTTCATGAATCATGATGCATGTGAGAAATGTTATGTTGAATATTTTAGATTTAATTTGCTTGGAAGCGATTGCTGGATGCCTTTTTCACCATTTGGTGGTCAAGCCGGCTAAAACCGACCTATGCAGTGGTCTTGAAGAATATCAATTTGTAGGCCAAGAGAATACTATTTTTTTAAATTTACCACTGGAATGCCTAGGTCGATAACTGAGCCAGTCATTCCAGTGGTAAATTTTCAAAAATAGTCTTCTTGGCCTGCCTGCAAATGGACATTCAGTAAATATTTAGATTTTCATGACCAGATTTGACCATTACAAGTTAAAACGAATAAAAAGATGGCATCCAATGAAATTAAGTCAAAAAATAATCAACAGTACATGTTACATGTACTTTATTTTGGAAACATGTTAGGTTATTTCTGAGCTGTAGTGTAGATATTTTCTATGATGAATTCACTTCATCCTGTCTATTGTTTTACTCCTGGGACATGTGGGGAAGATGCCACATTCACTACACGAGTGGCAGCACACATACAGATTAACCCTTTAATGGGGATGGTCACCAAAATCATATCAGATAAAATCAGCCTCTGTTATGGTTTTGTGTCCGTTTTACAGGCCAAGAGAATAAAATTTTTGAAAATTTACCACTGGAATGACTGGCTCGATAACCGAGCCAGTCATTCCAGTGATAAATTTTCAAAAGTTTTATTCTCTTGGCCTATAAAATGGATATTTAGTAGGCAGATATTTAAATTTTCGTGACCAAATTTGACCATTAAAGGAGTTAAACAATAAAGAACAAATAAAACGTTAGCCTAGAGAATTAACGAATAAATCTAAAAAACTTCTAACACTATAATCTCAACTGTCTTCAATGCATTATTCTGAGTATTATGTTTACATGGTAGCTATAGACGCAATCAGCAAAATACATCTTAGGTCATTCGTAAAAATGAATTTTGTTTCCTGCAAAACAGGTGATAGAAAAAGATTTCAGTATGGACTAGGGCTGGAGTAAATATTTTTTTCAATAATTTATTTATTTTTAAAAAGTTCATAAATATTTGTTTTCCAGATGTTTGACTAGAAGACTATTATGTCATACATAATATACATGACTGGCACATTTTTACGTACATGTGCATGTATTTAGCAAACGTGAATCATATTGTATTCATATGGTATTAAAACAATCTAAGTTGTATAGTTTGACATATACATGTATATATATTTACCGATGTTTCAAGATTTATGCTGGGGAGAAACAATTTCTTTTTCTTTCCTGTTCAGGTGAGGCTTACCTGAAACAAGACTAATTTTTATTTTGACACGTATCTGTCTATAGGTACATGTACATGGTAGGAACTTTCAGTGATCAATGACCACAGGTGCCAGCGCATATCTACATATTGTTTTTGTATACATATATGACTAGTAAAATTATTAATATATATCAGATGTATGTACATTTAAGCACATTGATCGTTTTAATTATCAAAACGGTTTGGCCATAATTGAGACGGCAACAATTTTCTTTCAGATTGCTTTCAAAGTAGTTAATGGCTTCTGTTTAGCGAAATATAGCAAAACCAGGATTGAATACATTTTTGTACATGTATACATAAATTAAAAAAAAGTGAAATGGTTTAATATTCTACACACATTAATATTCACCATCTTATAGTCGATGTTTGTCACTGTCGTGATAGTGTGAGATGTGTACCGCGAATTGTAATTCTTTATACATGTATGTCAAACCTGTCTATAGTGGATACCTGCTTTGGTGGCCCAGCAGTGGCCTGTTTTTTCATTGACAATTTCATGAACAAGTATATTCTTTACGTTATTTACTTATTTCTTTCATGTCTGTTGAATATTTTGAAATTAATTTGTCTGGAAGCCGTTGCTGCCTAGTCAAATTAATTTCAAAATCTTCCAACAGTTTTCCTTTGTGCTAGCATTAAAAATGAGATTCGTCGGGAATTCATTGGTGAAAGGGTTAATTGGTAAACCCGGTCCAAACTGGCCTCTGTCCTAGTGGTCTTACGGAATGTCAATTTGCAGGCTGATAGAGAACTACATGTATTATTGAAAATTTATCACTGGAATGGCTGGCTCGATAAGCAAGCCTGTTAGTCTACCTTTACGTGTAATGATAAATTTTCAAATCTAGTTTTCTTTTGGTCTGCATATTGACATTAATGGAGGATAAATTTAGATCATCTTGGCCATTAAAGAATTAGATAGTCCTTTAACCCTTATAACTCTGATGTTAACATTTTAAATTTTCAAATTCAATTAAAAAATGAACTAGTGTTCAATTTTCAACAAATTTGGTGCTGTCGTTGACAGCAACATCGTCCACCAAAATTGTTGAAAAAAGTACACTAGTTTCTTTGCTATTGCCACACCAAAAGATAGAACATTGACATCAGACATGTCATTGATGAGGGTTAATGGTTAAAATTAGTCATGAATTATAAATTCTGGCTCGCTGAATGTCTGTTTGCAAGTCGAGCGAAGACTATTTTTGAAAATTTATTATTTCAGTCAGTAACTGGCTCGTTTATTGACAGTCATTCTAGTGGTCAATTTAAAAAATAGTCTTCTTGGCCTACATAAATTATAGATTTTTTCCATGACCGCTGTGGAGGACAATTTGGCCGGTTTGACCATCAAACAAACATATTAACCCTTTAACACCCATATCAGCCAAAAACGGCTTATACAGTGGTCTTGAGAAATGTCCATTTGCAGACCAAGAGAAGAGTATTTTTGAAAATTTACCACTAGAATGACTGGCTCGATAACTGAGCCAGTCATTCCAGTGGTAAATTAAAAAAATACTCTTCTCTTGGTCTGCAATTAGACACTTTCTATGAGAAATTTAAATTTAATTGAACAAATTCAAGTGTTAAAGGGTTAAATGAGTACAGGGATGACCCATCGTCCTTAGACCTCAAAGGTTGTTTTGACCAAACAAAATAATATGTTTCCGATTACATGCCTCCAAAAATTCAGGTAGGTAGGTAGGTAGGGTTTTGGCTAAATATGTATCAAAATAAGGTGGAAAATATAATAAAAATACTGAAAATTCAATAAATCTAGCAGTCCAAATTTTGTGGGTGAAAATATTGAGGTAGCAACATTTTTGGGGCATGTAGGTCACAGCTATTTTTGCGGGTAGGTAGAGAATAGGAAACATACATAAAATTCTTTTAAGCCGTATCATGTAGCACAGTTGCATATTAAAATGACCAGTTTATACTGACTATATTTTGATGACCCATCGAGGGACCATTATAAACCAGTTTGACTGTTCAGTTACCCTTGCCCCGCAATAGGAAGCTCTAGAGTACTGCGATCATGTCTCTCTCTGTCTGTTCGTCTCTGCGCTGAGCTGTGTCTCAAAAACTACTGATCCACAACTTTGAGCGTGATCTAAAAAAAACTGGTACAGTACGCCGCAAAAATAACTTACGAAAAATGCATTTTTAATGCGCCAAAAGGAAAACAAAAACGCGCCCAATTTCAATGCGTAGTAAAACAAAATGCTATATAGAACGCGTTGTCTAGACATTTTCTGACGGGCATAAGCTCTTGTTTTGATGCAACTAATTTGTCTTGACCGATTCATTTTTTTCTGACAAACCTACTGAAATCTTTAAACGCGCTAATAATTATAAATTTAGGAGGATGTACTATATATTTGTTGCGTGTTTTAAAATGTTACGTGCTGGAAATACGATGACACGAAGTATTTATCTTGCGTGTCGTCGTCCTGGCATTTACTACTAGTGAGGAGATCTCCGCACACGCGTAATTCCTTCTTTCTATAAGTACCCAATCGTAATGCATATACGATATCGAGGTGAGCGCAGTTTGGCTAGTACAAAAAATTGGTTTAAACGTTAATACCTATATCGGGGACGTTTGGGAATTCCCCGATGAAGTGTGATCTCAACCTATATGATTGCTTTCGCAGTTTCTTTTTTATAAACAACCAAAGCACAGGGATGTACCGAATAGCGAGATCGCTAAAGAATTACGAAAATACGGTTTAAAATGTTAATACCATATATTCCCGGAAAATCAGTAAACAACAAATAAATATGTAAGTTAATAGCGCACTTGTAAGCCTCACATGCCATTTTATTCCGGGAAAAGTGCTACAGGTATTAGAAGTGAATGTATGGAATTGTATATGACTGAAATTTAGTGATAATTTAATATCTAGTAATAGGTTTTGGATTATTTCTTATATGCGGAGTAGACATAAATAGGCTGTGTCACGTTAACATAATTGATATGCGAACGCAGTGACGGTAACTGCCTGAATTATAAACTCGTCAAGAAAATTTATGCTAGCCACTGAACATTTAAACGCGCCTAAATAGTTTGAACTCGTTTAAATCTTCAAAAATTCTTGAATAATCTGAATAGGTTTTACAATGTGTCAAAAACTGGATGACGAGGGTGTGCAATCCGTTATTAGTCTTGTTATATGTCATATTTATATTTGTATTATAGCTGACCTGGCCTGAAATGCCAAGTGAGCTTATGCCATGGCGACCATCCATCAACTTTTCTTTTAAACGACTTATTTTCAAGAACCACTCGACCGATTTCAATTGTATTTGGAGGGAAGCATCGTTAGTGCATACTAGTGATTCAAGTTTGTCCAAACGAAGCTGGTCGGTCAATTTGGCCAGTGAACATCTTGGATCTTGGCCGATTTTTAGAAATGTGTTTAAAATCTCTGAAACTGCTTGGGGAGATCGATTCTAGAGCAAGAGCTGAAGCAAGTTTGTACAAGGGAACTTGATTGGCCAAATGGTTTGGTATCCTTCTTGGATGACCTAGTTTTCATAAAAATGACTTCTCCAGAACTGCTGAGTAGATCGGGTCGAAATTTGGGAGATCTGATAGGAATTAAGTGTCATTAAAAGTTCTTCAAGGGGAAGTTGATACGTAAAAAAACATGGCTGGCGTGGACCAATCAAAATGTAGCATGTTTGGTGGCCATATTGGATTTTTTTCTTTGATGGATTTTGAAGCCGAAATTGGTTTTACATGTATATAGTACATGTATGCTGATTTCAAATTTCCACTCTAAATTGTCGGATAAATGGTTTGGCAGCAATTTTCGGTTTTTCTCTTCAACAGCTCCAATAGTAAAGCAATGGGAAATTAAAAATGTCTTCGAGAACCACTAGACCGATTTGAACCAAATTTGGTACAAAGTACAATGTATCCTTATTATTGTTGCAGTTCTGTCCAATCGTTAGGGTTCTACTTAGAGACAATGACCTTTGTAGTTGAAAAAGCTATGTTCCAGGTGAGCGATACATGCCCCTTTGGGCCTCTTGTTTATGTCTCCAGAAATGTGTCATTTAAGTCACATGTATATATATATATATGATCTGATTGTGTAAATTGTATATATACATATTATATATGTACATATTACATAAACATACAGGCACATGTACATGCATAATATAGTTGCCTAAATATTTTTTGACGTTATTTGGTGATTTGAATTTATTAAAAGCTCAGTTTTATAGAATAATTCCTAAATTACTCTATCAACCTACATAATATATCTAGATCCTATTTTATAGTGTACATGTACATTTACTTGTACATACATGTACATCTGGCAAAGGTCATTTTGAAATATCCTTATCAACTGACCTACGCTGCACGTTACATGTAGCTGTATATCCTTAAGTGGCTTACTTTAGTAATTGGATGTCAGAGAGTGTGTGTGTGTGCGAGTGTGTGGTATAGGGTGGCCTTTTTAATGTTACTCGACCAATAATTAGTGTTGGGAATTGGTTCTATTTTTGTGATCGATGATTGGTTTTATATACTAAGCGATGATCAATTAATGATTGATCGTAACTGGTTCTCATTTTTCACCCATTTTGAATGCAGTAATTATAGCATGTTCAAGGATAACTACTCCTTTCAAACAAAGTTGCAGGTATGACAGATTCTTAATAATTTAAGAAATAATCCGTTGACTATTTTGAAACTAATTTGACTGGAAGCTGTAGCTGCCTTAGGCAGCAACAGCTTCCAGTCAAATAAGTTTCAAAATATTCAACATGTTGTTGGTATGGCTGCTTTGAAATTAACACACTGTTTCAGTGCTGAAAGAATTAATGTCTTAGACTAAGGAGTAATACTATATACAGTTCTAACAATAAAATTTAAATTCTTTTCCGAAAAGTATTCGTTTTCTAGCTTGGCCAGTTAAAATATATTAATAAAGTCAATTTATAAACGGCCAAAATCGATTTCTGAAATCATCGATCTGTTGGTTGAACATACAAACCAATCAATCATCGATCAAATCGATTAATCGGAACAACACTACCAATAATACAGATCCATCTTGTATTATGCTATATTTAACCTATACCTTGCTATCTGGTACAAGTTTTCCGCTTCTATACACTTACATGTAGGTATTGCATATGGTCTACTCGGACATAAGTAACCCTTTCACCAGGCAATTATACATGTACAGGAAAACTGGTGAATATTTTGAAATTAATTTGTGATAAATTTGATAGAAAATGGCAATGTGTGTGAGATTCTATTTATCACTATTACATGTACCAGACCTGCCAACCCCTACGGATTGTCCGTAGTTTGTACGGAAATAGCATCCAAACTACGCATGTACGGGTGGTGAGTGAAAATACGGAAATAAAAAATTGTGCAATTACGGTAATATGGACAAGGTGGTAAAATTACAAATTTCCGTTTGTGGGTCTATAAAAAGTTGATCATTATGTCAAGATGTGATAATTGCTCAAACTAGCCGAAATTTGAGACCATCCCATAGAGTTAAAATGGCAGTAGAGTGCTTATGCTCATACCTTTATTTTGACATATTATATACTTGTAGCCTCCAAAAGGGACTCGATTCTCTTTTGACAATTGGATGGAGAATTTGAATAGAGGCAAATTTATATATTTTTATGAGAAATGAAATTGTATTGGCTATACTAATCTGATACTTTATTTAACTACATTGTACGTAATAGAATTAGCACACACGCTCTGGAATTCTATATCTATGATACAGCCTGCCAAGATTCTCTAATCTTGTTAATCGGCATTTTTTGCCTTATTACAGCGTTGGATTAATAGAATGTGAAAGTTAACACCACGCGAGACCCGGAAGTTTGTTTGTTTATGATGGCTACAGATATGCAACTAAACTATATAAATATACCGATGTAAATCAGAAATCATCCCTTCAAAGCGTGAGAAATTCAAAAAAATCTTTTTATATTCTAATATAATAAGTCCTTACCGAAATATTGTAACATGAATTTCATGATAATATATATTTCAGTGATTGCAGTATTAGATTTTGTGCAAAGTGAATTTCAGTCTTTGTTTTCCGAATTTGGTGTCTAAATATGGAAAATAATCACCAAACTTCGTGGAAGCACTCAGCACAACCTGATAATGCTGCAATACCAATAAAAAACCCAGTTCAAAAGACATGTGTATAAGCGAGAATATACAGAAAGATGACCGGTTTTAAAGAGCAGAAAAAGGTGATACGTACATGCACATTGCAAATCAATAAAAAATTTCTATCCAAAAATGTAATGGTAAATTAACTCACACAACACTAGATGACTATATTTACATTTTACCACCGTTTTGACTGGCTCGATATCAGTCAATCATTCCAGTGGTTGATATTCTTCTCTTGCATTGTTTAAAATCACGTGTTTTGCTGCTTTTTAATTACTACTGAACTACTGAAAGGTTCCTCAAACTACTGAAAATCCACTACTGAAAGAGTGTGTGAAACTACTGAAAATCATGTGTTTTCACCCGAAACTACTGATTGCTTTGGCAGCTCTGCTATTACAGTACTTAAAATTTTCACACTGATTTTGGGTATTTTCATGATATTGTCCAAAACTAATATATAATGATAATATATAGAAATTTCCGAGTTCCGAGTCCCCGATTCTAGAATATTTATATCCGAGTACTCGCTCTAAAATAAACTCTTCAATTGGAGGCGAATCACGTAATTTGTATTTTTTCGCGACGCCATTTTATATCAAATTGTGGATTACGTTTGATGTAATAAATGACTTATTAAAGGATACACAATATTTAGGCACTCAAATAAAATAATTTCACTTCCCCGGTGATGTTTTGTGGTATACATTAAACATAGGCGTAGGCGGTGGGAATTTTTATGGGAGAAAATGCGTTGAATTTCCGTTGTATCAGTTTTAGAAAACTTTTTTGGTAAAACACTCTAATATAAGTCCACCACCCCTGTCTCAGAGATGTTGGGTTGGAAATTGAACACCTCTTGTCCTAATAGAAGCCAAGGCTTCAATTAAGAGAAATACGGTAGTACTGTATGTTTATTGTCTACTTAAAACATCATCGCGGAAGTGAAATTTAAATTGGAGCACCTAAATATTGCCTACTCTTTAATAAATATCATTTAACATGTCAAAATTAATCCTGAATTTGACATAAAATGGCATTGAGAAAAGATTCAAATCATGTGATTCGCCTCCAATCGCAAAAGAACTTTAAAGCGAGTAATCAGATATATAAATATTCTGGACTCGGGGAACTCGGAAATTCCTATATATTATCAAATTGCGCGATAGGAATAGAGTATTGTACTTTAGGTCTGATCTGAATAATGGGTACCCATTTGATAACCAACTCCCATTAGCGTATACGATCTCGTGAGAACACGATGCCTCCAATCGCATAAGAGCCAGTGGCTTGCCAACATAAGAAGCGGTTTATCTCATTTTAATTATCAGACTTTCAAGCAATCTTTGTCATACATCTTGTTTCCATTTTGGATCATTTGATGTTGGTCAGCATTACAAAATTAATGCGCAATGCGAGAAAAAATCCTGTACATTGAGCCAATGAAATTAGAGAATGGCAGATATATTAGAAGAAATCTAGTAAACACAACTGGTGATCTTAGCGCATTCGTAATGTCACATGATTTCTATATTTCCTAGGCAACATTTTATGTCAAAAGTAGCATTGATTTTGTTGTACCGTACTCTAATATACGATCTTTATTGAAGATATGTAATATTTTGGCTGTCCCATTAATAATTTCACTTCTATGATGATATTTTTAGGCATAGTGGTACGGCGGTAATCATGTGTAGGGAAATTGCATTCAATTTTCGTGGTGGTGTCTATATGAGTTTTAACTAATTTAGAGAATGGATTTCAATTTCTCTATGCGTATACAGATTTTGGGGGAGGGTTTGGGCCAAAATTTAGCTTGCGTCCAATACAAGCTAGTGTCATTTCCTTGAATGAAAATAGTATGCAACAAAGTATAGTTACAAACGCAAAACACTTATCTCAGAACTTAAATTATTTTTAATTGTTTGAAGATTATCAAGCTTTCTATTAAAATTAATCAAAATGTTTCATTCTTCAAATACATGTAGCTGAAGAATTGGGGATGTATGGACATGCTGAATTTGAATATCAGAATCTCTCGAGTGTTTCAAATGATACAGAACGCAGGAATGAAAGCTTTCCCGCAGTTTCCACATTTGAATTATTTTCAATTCCATATATCAGATTTTAGATTAATGTGCATTTTGTGCTGTTTTTGGGCGCCGAGCATTGTTCAGTCACACGTTCGGCCACAGATATCTACAGGCAAGCACCACGTGACCAAAGAAAATGTTTGACGAACTTAAAATATTCATGCTCCTGAACGCTCTCCTGATCATGAAGTAAACTGCTAAGAAGCACACACACAGGGGATTGACTTCAATGATGACTTCTTATTAACCATTTAACACTCATGTCACCCAAAAACAGCTTCTGCAGTCGTCTTGAGAGTTGTCCATTTGCAGACCAAGATAACCGAGCCAGTCATTCCAGTGGTAAATTAAAAAAAATATTCTTCTTGATCTGCAAATGGACATTTTCTATGAGAAAATTGAAATTGTTTTGGATAAATTAAAGGGTTAACAAAGTTTTAAGGATGAAATCATGTGATGGACGACGCCGTGTTTGCTGTCTGTACTGTATGTGACTGTATATTTGTGTTCAGGGAAGGGAAGATATTGTGTGACTGTATGATAGGAGACTGGAAAGGATGCCTTTTAGTTTGTTAGCCCTTCAGTAGTCAATATTGGTCAGGAAAATTACTTCTGCCTGCTAAATCTTCATTTGTAGACCAAGCACGCTAAGAGGATATTTTTTAAATAACTGGCTCAATTATCGAACCTGGCATTCTATAAATTTTCAAAGACAACTTTCTTGACCTGTTAATGAATGTGTCTCGAGAACACTTAAGAAGCAGTTTTGGCCTGTTTGATCTTTAACCCTCGAATTTGTTCAAGAAAATTTTGATTTTCTCATACAAAATGATAATTTGGAGACCAAGAGAAGACTATTTTTGAAAATTTATGACTGGAATGACTGCAAATCGACATTTCTCAAGACCACTGCAGAAGCAATTTTTTGACCGATATATATTTTAAAGGGTTATAACTTATAAAGATAATTTTAATTTCATTTTATTCTATATAAATTAATAAATCTGTGACTCTTTTTCCACACATTCATCGTCAATAGGATCCAGAAACGCAGGCAAGTGTTTTTCTTGTTCAAATAACCGAGTTTCCAGTTTTGCATATATTTAATTCTGTGCTTTTTCAAATATTTACGGGTTTCAGTGTTAAGCATTTTTAGAAGTACAATGTACATGTAATTACTGCGGTTTTGTGCAGGTATGTCGTATCAAGCCTAGCTTTAGATCTACTAATGTTTGCTAATGGTGACTGAACATAAATTTCCTCACATCTCGCTCACACAACAAGTTGAATATTACATTACTTTATCTTGCAATGTAAGAAAATCACTCAAAAATTACATTTTCTCGAGACCGCGCATTTTTATGCTCAGTGAAGAGTAATTTTTAAAGCTTATCCTTGGAATGGCGGGGTCGCTTACTGAGCCCAGTCATTCTAGATGTAAGCATTAAGAATTGTAACATTTACATGTATTCCTTTTATGGCTTACAATTGGGCATATATATGGAGGCATTTCTGGCAGCTTAGAACATTAACTGTCTGACTACTGCAAGCCACCCAGCAATAATTTCAATATACAATTACTCTGCACATGTTGAATATTTTGAAAACAATTTGACTGAAAGTTGTTGGTCCCTTAGCCAACAACGCCTTTCAGTCAGATTGTTTTCAAAATACTCAACATATCCAGAGTTATTAACCCAGTGGAAAATATAGTCTGCGGAGATTCGGCAGCAGACATGCAGTTACATGTAATGCGTTAAATCACAGATGACCTCTTCACCAATCCTAATAAACTGTTCCAGATTTACTAATGACCCTATTTCTACTGTGCATGATGCTAGCCCCTAATTTGTGCTTTCAAATCCTTTGTACAATGTACATGTAGGTCATTGTTGTATTTGTGAATGTCACATAAGTGTCTTTAGTACATTTTGTGTGGGAACTGGTTGCTACATGTACATGTATGTACGGCTTGGTCATGTATGTCCATGGTTTTTTTTTACCAGTTGCTTGTTGCAAGTACAGAGAAAGATATAAGCTTATTCAAGGCTGGAGAGCTGGTTGCATGTGTGTGTGCGTGTGCAGTAAGATGCTCTCAAAAGAGATAAGCTGCTCAAGATATCGTTTGCAATGGATCTCGACTTCGTAACTACTGTACTTAGTTGTTATTGTTCAAAATAAAATGCTTGTAAAATGATTAAGATTGGGTTGGCTTGTGCGATTACGTGATTAGATTTAAAATCGCTATTGTTTCTTAAATCGTGAATGTATGTGATTAAAAATTATATAATCGAATAATCGTGAATAATTATTAATGCATAAAATATGTCAAATCCTACCTTTTAATTACTTTTTAGATGTGAACGGTTCCGAAAGTTGACATTTTGTTCAGTGAATGTATGTCCATTTGAAGGCCAAGAGAAGACAATTTTTGAAAATGTATCACTGGAATGACTGACTCGAGAATCAAGCCAGGCATTCCAGTGCTACATTTTCAAAAAAGTCTTCCCTTGGCATGCATATGGACGGTTCTGAACACCAGTGCGGCTTTCGTCATTGCTATGCTTTTGGTGTTACAATATGTCTGGGTAATTTGTACCCGAGCTGATTAATCAAGTAATCGTGATTAGATGTATTCTTAAATAATCGATCGTGATCACTAAAAGCAATAATCGGGCAAGCCTGAGTATGAGTAGACATACATTGTACACTTAGCTTCGATGTACATTCTCACCCCCAAATTCTCAATATCATCTTCCATGTCCAATACGGTGACATTGTATTGGAATTTGGAACTACATGTACTGAATTCTCGCAATTCAGCTGTGATATGTAGTTCCAACAAATGCATGTGAATCCATGGGAACTGCACAGCTTTAGCCACTGAATTAAATTTCCAATTTTAATTGGTATACATGTATTTATAAAACACCTAGAACTTCCCCCAGTTTGGTCTTGCTTGAATCTTGATAGAAAAATGTAGAATTTTTTTTGATACCACGAGAACTGAGCACTCCCCCCCCCCCCCCTCCATAATGTTCATGTGTTGCTATTTTGTCTATGGGTGACCACAAGCCTATGATTTATAATATTTTTCGCAGTCTTTCCATTTAAATTTATCATAAGCCAATAAGACTTACATGTACATGTACACCATGGTACACTGACAGATCTGTAATGGTTCAGGCGCTAGTATGTGCTTTATTAACAATCTTTTAGCGCGTCGTGAGTCAGAATCCCACTTATATATACCAACTAGCCAGGTACAATTCTTTAGTTGATCCGTGTTCATCCAATCGATAGTTTGCACTATATACTATGAACAACTATGCCTACTCAATATCAACTCACTATGTCTACTCTCACTAATAATTCAGCTCCTGGAACTAGAGAAGATACTCCTGACAAATGATGTTAGTCTAAGTGATGTATATGTCCAATACATGATGTTATTTATACTGATTTAATTTATACTTTTGTGAAAATAAATAAACTGGCCAGTGCAGTGATCTTTAGAGATACCCATTTGTAAGCCAAGAGAAATCCATTTTTAAATGTTCACTGGAATGGATGGCTCAGTTATCAAGCCATCCATTCTAGTAGTGATAAATTTAAAAAAAATCAATTTCTGTTAGCTTATAAGTTGACATTGACTAAACAATATGGACATCCTCTAAACAAAATTGTCAATTTTCTTGACCAATCTTGCCAAGAAAATACTTTAGCCAAAGCTGAATGGATATGATAGATAAAGGAGTGACCATACTAGACTTCACTACCTGTACATCTACAATTATCATTTGTTTTGTGTGCATGTGCATGCGTGTGTTTAGATACATAGATAAATGAGGATCTGTGTGAGTGTGTAACTGTAGGTGCCTGGGAGAACAGTTGCCTTCTTCAGGTTGAGAAAACACTTTCTTTTTTACATTTACAAATGGATTCATTTCGGGTTTCTTTTGATCGTTGTTCATGTTAAATGCCTTCTGGACTATACATGTACTGTACATGTAGTGTACATTTACTTTATAACCACATACATGTATATACATATGCACATGTAGCACATTGTTCAAGAGCTAGCTTTTGTAAATATAATATCTAGACTAGATCACTGCTAACCCACTACTTCAGCTTACTGATGGCCACATTATCTATGTTACCTACAGATACTAATAGCCTATCTAATAACTATACAGGTTGAGCTCTTGTTCATTTTTGTCCTGAATTTCCTTATCAATTAACTCACTCATACCTGAAATCCCAGTATTTTCGTTACAAGGTAAGGTAACACATTGTAATGAATTTCTTGTATCATACATGTACTTGTCAGGTTGAAATGTAGAGTAGTTACATGTACTAAGAAATAAGTTAACCCCTACAGTACATGAATATTGTGATAGTATCCAGGTAGCGGGCCACACATGTAGCTAGGTGGATGGTGAACAATTGTACAGGTGGATTGATGCTTTTTATGGCACTTCTATACATACATGTAGGGAGGGTGATTGCAGTTCTGCAGGTGGGCGGATTTCAATTCTACAAGTTGGCTTAATTGTGCCAATTCTATCCAATTCTGGTGGTGATTGATAACAATTCTATTGGTGGTGGTGGTGGGTGGGTGCGTGCGCGCGTGAGTTGATGCCAATTATGCCTCTGGTGTGGAAAAATTGGAGGTGCCAAATCTACTGTGGTGGGGGAGTTGAATCAGTTGCTGCTAATTCTGGTGGTGGGTTTAGCCCTTTCCTGGTCAAATTTGTTCAAGAAAATCTAAACATTTACTTATTGAATGTTCATTTGCAGGCGAAGAGAGGACTAGCTTTAAAAGATTTATGACTGGAATGACTGGCTCGCTTAGCAAGCCTGTCATTCCAGTAAAAAATTGTCAAAAATAGACTTCTTGGCATGTTAATGGACATTACATAAGACCACTGCAGAGGCTGATTTTGGGCAGCTTGACCATTAAAAGGTTAAAGCTGATGCCAAATATTATCGATGGACGGAGGCCAAGTGTACATATTGGTTGATACCTGATACCAACTCTCCCGATGGGGGTGATACGAACTGTCAGCTGATGAGTTGTTGTCAATTCTATTGGTACATGTAGGTTGAATCCAATTCTATAAGTGGGCATGGTACAGTACGGTAACCAGCTGTGATGGGCTGATTTCAATTCCATTGGTAGGTTTATGGCACCTATAAATTGTTGTCGCTGATTCTACATATATATTGTTTGGTTGATGCTAATTCTATATACAGGTTATAGTCACCTCTAATAGTAGTTTGATGTCACATCTCATGGTGGGTTGACGACGTCACATCTAATGGTGGCTTGATGACAATTCTCTAGGTAGATTATATAATCTCGAACGATGGGTGAGCTGCTATCTATAATACAGTCCCACTGTCAGTAAAGGTAGAACAACAAAGATGGTCTATGTTTGGCCATGTTCTGCGAATGCCACATATATAGACACCCTATGCACTGAAAGAATTTGCTGTACTCGGTGCCCAGATATCTACGAAACTCATAGTAGAGGCGTTACTGCACAAACCTGACAAGTGCTATATACGTACGTAGTGATCTGAAAGAAGCCGGACTGGGTACACTGATGACCAAGAGGAACCTGAGGGAGCTTAGGACTCTCGGTGAAGACAAGAAACAGTGGCCCATGAAGATGTGATTGCGGCTGCAGGATGTTTTCAAACTACTGCAGCCGCCAAACACACTATATCATTATCATCATCATCATCATCATCATCATCATCATCATCATCATCATCATCATCATCATCATCATCATCATCAGCACCACCATCATCATCATCATCATCACCACAACAACCACCATCAACATCATCATCATCATCAATAATAATCATCAACAACACCCATCACCACCACCATCATCATCACCATCATCATCACTATCATCATCAACACCATCACCACCATGTATATTAATGCCATGTACTACATATGTATACTAGTGGATCATTCCCAATTGTATAGGTTGATTCATGCCAATTCTACTTAGTGACTTGATGCCTGAATTCGACAGGTGGTTGATGACAATTAGACAGGTAGGTTGATATTAAGTGTGCATACATGTATATGTTGATGTCAGTTCTAAGGGTACATGTACATGTAGGTTGATGCCAATTGTACAGGGAGCTTGATGCCAGTTCTGCCAGTCTAACGGTAGGTTGATGCCACATGTACATGTAGCTTAATACTAATTCTCTCTGTGGCTTGATGCAGACGCAAATTGTACTGTTGGACGCTGACAAACTCTGTTGTTTGTTAGTACCTTGTAACTACATGTAATGACTTCATTTGAGCCACAACCAATTCAACAAGTGTGCCATTATAGGCATTTCTATTGCGTGGCATGAGTTCTGCGTCTGCAGGTGTGTTGTGGGCCATTCTACAGTTGTGTAATGTACTGATAAAAGCGTAACTCATTAATGGGAACGCCTGCCAAAAGGTGCTTCTGCAGTGGTTTGGAAATACATGTATATCTATTTGTGGGCCAAGAGAACACTGTTTTTGAGAGTTTTAACCACTGGAATAGCTGGCTTGATAACCATGCAGTATGCCATTCCAGTGGTAACTTTTCAAAAATAGTCTGCGGGACATTTTCTTTGAGAAAACTTAGATCTTTTGCAAATTTAACTATTAAGGTGTTAATTGAAGCATAATTCTGTCTGAGGATTAAACATAGCAGGATTTAGTTTAGCCCTTTGTTCCCTAAAATCTCATGTTCTGTATTTGAAAATATCAGCCAGTCACTGAATAATTTGAAACAATTTTGACTGGACGCTGTCCAGCCATGCAAATGTTTGTATTTGAATGCATAGACTTGACCAATACTAAGGTGTCGATCATTCCATTTATCTCTTTAATGGCCAAATTTGGACAAGCTAATTTGCTTGCATGTACAATGTCATTTTACAGACCCAGAGAGGACTATATTTGAAAATTTACCACATGAATGACTACCAGTAACTTGCTTATCGAGCCAGTTATTCCAGTGGTAATTTTTAGCTCGCCTTTACGGCAGCGAGCGTCCAGTCATGCAAATGTTTGTATTTGAATGCATAGACTTGACCAATACTAAGGTGTCGATCATTCCATTTATCTCTTTAATGGCCAAATTTGGACAAGCTAATTTGCTTGCATGTACAATGTCCTTTTACAGACCCAGAGAGGACTATATTTGAAAATTTACCACATGAATGACTACCAGTAACTTGCTTATCGAGCCAGTTATTCCAGTGGTAATTTTTAGCTCGCCTTTACGGCAGCGCCGGTGATGGCGTTGTCGTTGGCATTCAATTTGCGTTTAGCTCAAATTTTTTTTATAATGTATCTAATGTTTGTTTTATCATACTGGAGCCAAATTTGGGTGCATGCTTCCGTGTAATGACACAGCACCACATAATGACCATGTGGTCCAAAGCTCAAGGTCACTGGGACATTGGTAAAAAAACATGTTTCCATTTAGGTCAACCTTTCTCTTGTTTGGTTAATCATAATAATAAAAACTGGACTTAAGCTTGGACACATGCCTCCTTATAATGACTCGGCATCACACAATGATGTTGGTGTCAAATGGCCAAAAGTCAAGCTCACTGTGACCTTATAAAAATCTTGGATTTTTTCAACATTAATTAACCTTTTCTGTTTACATGTAGCTCAACTTATATTTTGGGTTTGGCTCAACTTAGCAGTTCATATCTCATCTTTAGGTAAGTATACTGGACCCAGCCTTGGACCCATGCTTCGATATAATGGGAGGGCATCATACAATAATGTTGTGGCAAAGGTCACGGTTATTGTAGCATTGGTAAAAATTTGGTTTTTTTTCAACATTCATATTTTGTCTTTGACTCGCCTTAGCAGTTCATATCTCCTGTTGTGTTAATCATATTGCACACAGACTTTGGGGTCAAAGGTCATGGTCATTGAAATGTGTATTGATAAGCATTCTCTACTTATTTTCTGTTTGAAGTCAAGCTTCAAAGTTCATTGCAAAGTTGTAACGTTGAGCTTCAATTGGACCACATTTCGCATTGCAAATAGTCATCTCTTGGTCTGCAAATGGATATTCCTCAAGATAACGTTAAGAAGCCATTTTGGCTGGCTTGGTTGTTAATGTGTTAAAGAATCTACTGACCTCAGTGACATACAAGTATCACTCCACAGTGAAATCCTGATAGCAAATAGTCTGCACTTACTGACCCTCTATGGCCTACCTCCCTAACATATCCTGATAGTTTTTTCCGTCTAACTCTTTCTGAACTTCGGGGGAGGGGAGGGTGTTGTTGATGGGTTGAACACACCGCTGTTTAAGTATGGTATAGTGATAAAGCATGGGTTCAGCGCTGTTCTAGTGAGGTTATGCAATTCACTTTTCCAGAGTACCCACCCATCATATGACATCATAATGAACTGCGCGATGTGTACAATGACATTATAATGAATGACGTCAATAAGTACGTCGCATATTTGAAGACGGTCTATGCGTTGTTGTACAAATTGTTTGCTTTTACTATTTAATAAATATTCTGTTGAATATTTTGAAACTAATTTGACTGGGCTCAGTCAAATTAGTTACAAAATATTCAACAGCTTCCCTGAAATTTTTCAGAAAATTGATAGCTAGGGCAACACGGCGAGGTGTGGGTGGAGCTTAGCTAGTGATGGGCGTGGCATAGCTAAAAATGGAATGGTCCATTATCAATCCTCTTACATGTATTTTGGCACAAATGTGAACTTTGTGGCATTGTTGCGCTTAATTTATCCCTGTCAGGTGAGAATTCATCACAAGCAGATGTGTGATTGCGACGTAATGTTTTCTAAAAAAACAAATAATAATTTGTCGAGGTTCAGTTTCAGGCCAAGAGAAGAATGAAAATTTTCCACTAGAATGATTGTCTCCGATATTGAACCATCTGTTCTTGTGGTAAATTTTTTAAAAAGCCTTGTGCTGACAATGGGCATTTCTGAAAAAATCTGCAGATTATTTTTGCTGATATAACCAGTATACATATGTTAATAACCCTTTAACAAGCATTTCAGCCAAAAATGGCTTCTGCAGTGGTCTTGAGAAATGTTGATTTGCAGAACAAGAGAAGACTATTTTTAAAGATTTACTACTGGAATGACTGGCTTGATAACCGAGCCAGTCATTCCACTGGTAAATTTTCAAAAATAGTCATCGCTTGGTATGCAAATCAATATTTTCTATGAGAAAATTGAAATTTTCTTGAACGATAAATTGTGTGCATTTGATAAAACACCTTGTTATGTATCTGTCCCTGTACTGACCCTTGCAATTAACCCTTTAATGGTCAAAATTTGTCACTAAAATGTATTTTCAGTGAATATCCATTTGCAGCGAAAATAAGACTATTTTTGAAAATTTATCACTGGAATGACTGGCTCGATTATCGAGCCAGTCATTCCAGTGGTAAAATATTCCAGAATAGTCTTCTTAGTTTAGCTACCAATGGACATTTTCTATGATAAAATTGAGATTTTCTTAAACAAATTTAAGTATTCAAGTGTTAATCTTGTTAGCATTCATCTTGTTACACGGTTGTTGAAACATGTTGCTATAACCGTATCATTCAAGAAGATGAAATGGTGATAACCATACATACAGTTCAGATGAGAAATAACTTAATATGATCAGTATTCTATGGAGATATACATCTTGCACGTGCACAAATAAATAAACAGACAAGTCTAAACAGAGACACAAATACACTAGCGCCATTCCTTTACAACACATATAATATATAAGACCCAGTGGTAACCACCTTGACCTATGATGCAGCCTGACCTTGCAACAGTTAAGCGGAAATAGTAACATTGTACAGTGCATGTTGTAATTGCTGACATTACCTGTAGATGCAATAGCAAACAGTTACTTGCTGAACAAGAGTCTGTGTTTCTTTAACCCTTGGCACTCTGATGTCAATATTCTATCTTTTACTGTGTCAATATCAAAGAAACTGGTGTACATTTTTCAATAAGTTCGCTGGAAGATGTTTCTGTCTACGACAGCACCCTCTCCCACCAAACTTGTTGAAAAATATACACCACCTCATCTTTTAATTTAATTTGAAAATTTAAAATTTTTTAACACCAGAGTGGTAAGGGTTAACATGCCCTGGAAATAAGACCACCTGTCTTAGCTTTTTAACATTCAAATTTGTTCAAGAAAATTTCAATATTCTCATAGAAAATGTCCATTTGCAGACAAGAAGACTATTTTTGAAAATTTACCACTGGAATGACTGGCTCGGTGATCGAGCCAGTCAATCCAGTTGCACATTTTCAAAAATAGGTTTCTTTTCGTCTGCAAATGGACATTTCTCAAGACCACTGCAGAAGCCATTTTTGGCTGATATGAGTGCTAAAGGGTTAAGTAGCCACCATTATTTGTTCATAATTTAATTATTTACAATAGCAAATCTGTTCAGTTAACCCTTTAACACTCATATCAGCCAAAAATGGCTTCTGCAGTGGTCTTGAAAAATTTCCATTTGCAGGCCAAGAGAATGCTATTTTAAAAAATTTATCACTGGAATGACTGGCTCGATATCCGAGCCAGTCATTCCAGTTGTAAATTTTCAAAAATAGTCTTGGTTTGCAAATGGATAGTTTTTATGAAGAAACTTGAACTTTTTTGGAATAAATTCTAGTGTTAAAGCGTTAATTGAGCACCTGTGTTTAGTGACCACATTTTGATGGACCATACAGTGGCCTTTATGGACAGGTTTAGGTGTATTATATGTCACCTGTGTTTAGTGACCACATTTTGATGGACCATACAGTGGCCTTTAAAGACAGGTTTGGGTGTATTATATGTCACCTGGTTTAGAATCCAACGCTCATGATCATTAACCCTTTGAAGGCGAAATACCAAAATTCTTTACAAAATAACAATCATTATTCTATAGCTGAGTATTTTGAAAGTAATTTGACTAGGAGATTTTGCTGCCATTAACCCTTTCATAGTAAAATTTGGTCAGGAAAATTTCAGTTTTCTCCTAGAAAATGTCTGTTTTGCAGGTCAAGAGAAGACCATTCTCGAAAATTGTCCACTGGAATGTCACTGGCTCGATTAAATGGCCATTCCGAGGACCACTGCACAGGCCAGTTTTGTCCCGCTTGATCATTAAATGGTTAAAGCAGCAACATCGCGCAGTCATATTAGTTTCAAAATACTCACTTGAACTTACATCTACATGTGCATGTATGGTTGCCATGAAATTGTGTTTTTGGGGCTTCAGGATTGCAGGTGTTAAGAATATAAGGTACATGTAAGGCAAGGTGCCAGTAATATATGTCAGTCTAGATAGCATATTAGATGATTAATCTCTAACACATCTGTTATTATATAAGACTTGTCCCAGGTATTTGCTGTGATGGTTATGCTAATCCCTTCTAGTATTTATAATCATTGCACTGCTCCAAAGTCTGCATTTGTTTAATTCTCTCGTATACAAAAAGCTCCAGTAGTTTCTTACAGATATTAAATACATGTACCCCACGCTTTTAGTTAACTTTCTTTATTATTGCTTAATTGTGTTTTATGGTTGATTTTGTTTTATGCTTTGTAGATTGTTTTCGGAATGGTTGCATTTAATGTTTTTTAACCTCATGATGCCGACTTCTCGATTTCACTCTGAATCTCGCTCGCTGATCTCTCGCTCCTTCCCTCTCACCCACCCTCCCGATCATTCCCTCTCGTTCGATTTATATCAGATATTTATTCATAACTTTAAAGTTTTCATATTATTTACCTTCGACAAAATACATATATGCCCTACTCGAGGATCATTATATAATTAGCCTTTGTGTCAAAATTTCAAGTCATGGTTAATTTGAACTATTAAATGTACATTTATACATGTAACTTCAGATCTCGTATGTCTTAGCTGGAATCTAAAAAAATCCAATTCATACGCTAATATTTCTTAGCGCGCCGTGAACCTTGCTCGGGAGACAATGAAGAGATCTGATCTGTCACTCAAGTATCTGACGTCATAATCAATTATTTCGCGTTAGATGATGTCACAATCAAAGTGGTGTAGCTCTGTTACGAAAATCGGAAGTCTGTCACAAGATTATACGAAATGTATGGCTTCGATCAATTTACAATTTAATAAATGTTTGACAAAATTGGTTTCAACAGATTACCTGTATAGTAAGTTTGAAATTAAAAATTCTGGGAATTCAAGTTTCAAAATTTAAAATCATTTCCAACTCCCGCAAAAATGTGGGTTGAGCTTTAGCTAGAAATGCACAGGGCATAGAACTTAGAAAGGTGTGGCGCTTACATTGTAGTTAGAAATGTGTGGAGCTTACATTGTAGTTAGAAATGTGTGGAGTTTACATTGTAGTTAGAAATGTGTGGAGCTTACATTGTAGTTAGAAATGTGTGGAGCTTAGCTAGAAGTGTGTGAGTCATAACTAGACATGGTTATGGCATAGCTAGAAATGGGTCAGGCATAGCTAGAAATGGGTCAGGCATAGCTAGAAATGGGTGGGGAATAGCTAGAAATGAGCGGGGAATAGCTAGAAATGGGTCAGGCATAGATAGAAATGGGTCAGGCATAGCTAACAATGGGTCAGGCATATCTAGAAATGGGTGAATTATAGCTAGAAATGGATGAGGCATAGTTAGAAATGGGTGAGGCTTTGCTAGAAATGGGTACAGTATAGAATACATAGCTAGAAATGGTTGAGGTACACATGTATAGCTAGAAATGGTTGTGGTATAGTTAGAAATGGGTAAGGCTTTGCTAGAAATGGGTAATGAATAGCTAGAAATGGATGAGGTGTAGTTAGAAATAGGTGAGGCTTTGCTAGAACTGGGTACAGTATAGAATACATAGCTAGAAATGGTTGAGGTATAGCTAGAAATGGTTGTGGTATAGTTAGAAATGGGTGAGGCATAGTTAGAAATGGTTGATGCATAGTTAGAAATGGGTGAGGTATAGCTAGAAATGGTTGTGGCTTTACTAGAACTGGGTATGGTATAGCTAGAAATGGGTGAGGTATAGTTAGAAATGGTTGTGGTGTAGTTAGAAATGTGAGGCATAGTTAGAAATGGGTGAGGTATCGTTATGAGGTTTTCGTCCAGGGTGGGTGGGGTTTAGCTCTAACCGTTGGTCAGCAGATGGAACGACCGCCCAACGGACTGGTATAAATGTCTCTTGATATGACTCGGATAGACTGACTGACGGACTGGCTGATTGACTGTTAGCTCAATTGATTGACTAGTAAGCGGGCTGGCTCAATCACTGACCGATTGATTGATTGATTGATTAACTGGCTGATTACTACTTGTTGGCTGATTGATTGACAACCCAACAGCCGGCTGAATACCTCTTAAATATGAACAACAACTCAGACTACATGTAAATGTTAAATAACTTGTTTTTCAGTAAAATATCACCACTCAATAATCATCAGTTGTACTTATATGTTCAGCAGTTGCAGTTTTGTTCCAGTCTTACTAGTGTGGTCAAGTTAGACCCATACTCTATATCTTCTGTCTATCGCTCTCCTTGCTCACAACTTTCATCTCACATTTATACAGAAATTCACCCATTCATCTCCATGTCAATAAACAGAAATAGATTTTACATAGCAGCAGGTACAGTAGAGAGCCATAATAGAAATAATTAATTATCCTTTTCATTTCCAAGATCCAAAATCAGATACTTGAGTGACACCTCCGATCCCTCCATTGTCTCTTGAGCAAGGTTCACTGTGCACTAAGAAATATTAGCGTATGAATTGGTTTTTTTTAGATTCCTGCTAAGACATGAGATCTGAAGTTACATGTATAAATGTACATTTAATAGTTCTACGACAGCACCATCATCCACCAAATTTGTTGAAAAATGTACACCAGTTTATTTTTAAATTTAATTTGAAAATTTAAAATTTTGACAGTGTTAAATGGTTAAGGAACATTACAGACTGTCAGTGTCAGTATGTGATAGAACATGGAGGTTATAATAATAAACCTAAGTTTATACGTATTTATGTAATTAACCTTTTAATGATCAAGCCGGCCAAATCCAGCCTCTGCAGTGGTCTTGGTGGAATGCCCATTTGCAGGCCAAGAGAAGACTATTTTTTAAGATTTATCACGTGATTATCTGGCTCGATAACCGAGCCAGTCATTCCAGTGGTAAAATTTTTAAAAGGTCCTCTTGGTCGGTACAGACAGACATTCAGTAAGCGAAAATGACCCATCTTGATCATTAAAGGGTTAATGATTTTCTCACTATTATACATGGCATAGTCCTGAAGGATCTAAGCTTCAAAGTAATAATTAAAGCAGGTAAGATGTTGAATATTGTGAAGGAGTTATGTGACTGGATGCCTAATTATGTTAATAATCTTCAACAAGGTATGTAATATTTCCTAGAGTGCAAAATTTCATACCTGGTCTGTCGTGACTTGAAAAGGTTTGTATGTTTTTGTATCTTTTCTTGCTTGTGGACTAAATTTGACAATGGAATATGGATACGTGAATAATTTCTATTAAACATATACATTTTAGTGTAATGTTTCTCAGTAATATGACAGTTACACGTGTTGTCTGTCTGATAGAATGGCAGAATCCATCTCTAGATATGCCCCACCGATTTCTAGTTAACCTCCGCCAATACTTTACACATGTTTGAATTGATTTAATATATACTTTGAACCCCGAAGTCCCATGATACCGATGTCAATGTAATTGTACTATTATGTTATATATAGGTACATGTAAGCTGTTGAATGTTTTGAAACTAATTTGACTGGACTATTGCAGCCTATGCCACCAGGCAAGTTAATTTCAAAATACTCACTGGAGTATTTATTAAATCAATATATAAATTCATCAAAGACATACATGTACACTTTATTCGTACACTCGTGACAGACTTATCGATTTTCATTACTGAACTATACATGACATCATTATGACTGTGACATCAGCTAACATTAGTGATGTAATGGAGGGTTCCAGTTTATACATCAATCATATGAAGCCGTAATCAGCTATGTGACGTGTAGGCAGACGTCGTAATCAATTACGTCATGAATGACATAGATAAGTTCATCACGAATGCATAATTTATGACGAACTATTAGCGTTGTTGTACGAATTGTATGTCTTTACTATTTAATAAACATGCAGCCATAGTCAGCACCAGCCTCCAGTCAAATTAGTTTCAAAATATTCAACAACTTACCAGTATAGTTTTCTGGAAATAGAGATTCATTGAGTGCAGAGATCTATTGATCTAACGCAGGAAACGTGAGGGTGGAGCTTAGCTACAAATGTAGAGATGGGTGGGGCATAGCTAAAACTGGATTCCTCCACTGATTATGATATCTCTTGATCTATTTGAGTGACAGATCTGATCCCTCCAATTTACACATTTTACAGATATTGTTCTAAGATGTATTGATTTTGTGATTTTTTGTGCTGACAGGGTTTTGTTGTCGGTGAGAAGGGCGGCATCACCCTAATCTCTAAAGTGATCCGTGAGAATCTTGGCATCCCGTGTGCGGTTCTGATGGGCGCTAACATCGCCAATGAAGTGGCCGCTGAAAATTACTGCGAAGCAACAATTGGTACGTGTGTACTAAATGACTTCATTCAAAGCTTAAATCAGTTTGATGATTAGATACAGACATTTCAGGGATGAATGTATTAAAGGTGCATATTATACACACCAAATGTTTGAAAATAAAATTGTTCAAATGGTATACTTTTAGAGACTTAAATTGTGTATCTCAATGCAAGGAAACGAGATAAATCTTAACATACCGTATTCCGCTTAATAGTAGCCTCTGCTCTAATAGAAGCCCACCCCCTAACTTTGACATATGAGCTCCAATGATTTCTTAGCAGTTTCAAAACAGCAAAACTTTGTATTAGAAGCCCACCCCTTAACTCAGCAGATATATGTGAAAATTTTTCTTAAGAGCAAATTTGTAAGAATAGCATGTATAATACTGTAATAACAATCGTGTCACAGGGTGTGTCTACTTCAGACCGATCTCTGCCATGAAACATTCCCGGCCCCTCTAGAAGTCAATACAGGCCTCAGATTTGTAAATCTTGACCGCCTATTAGATTAATACTGCCCTACATTGACAAAAGGAATTATGTCCAAGAAACCATTTTTTGAGAAAATAAATAAAATGCGTTTATGGATAGCCCTGTGTCAATTTCCAGCACATTTCTGTCAAAATTATATCAGAGCGACACATATGTGTTAAAGATTACCATTATTTAAAAGAAAATCAGAATTGGTTCCTTTTAAACAAATTATAGTAACATACTTCCTTTTGCCATTGCATATCTGTGTTTCTAGTGTTCAAATTCCAGAGTAATCACACTTTACATCCTTTTGTCAGTGTAAATTCACATTTACTCCATTTTATAATTAAAGAAACGTAATGGGATAGATGAAAAGAGGGTTCTGTATCCAGTTTCGTCTTACAATAAACATATATACCATTTCCGAAAAAATTGGTCCCGATCCCAGGATGATTCATAATAAGGAAAAATTAGTTACCTCTCCGGGATGTAGAAATTGTTTGAGTGTAGCTTTTGTGACCATCTCGGTCGCTTCTTCAGCACTAACATGGACGCGAAGTTCTTAGCATCGTCAGAAAACTTGTTGCCAGCGACCGTCCGTTAGTGCTGAAGAAGTGACTGAGATGGTCACGAAAGCTACACTAAAACAATTTCTACATCCCAGAGAGGTAACTAATTTTTCCATATTATATATACCATTGTTTTAGGTTTGAAAATACAAAAAATCGTTCGAGTCAAAAAATTTATTTTCAAGTAAACACAAAACTATATGTAAATGTGTTCCTACAACAAAACCAAATGATCAATTTTTTTTAAAATGTTAGTTTCTTTAAATTATTTTCATATAAAAAATACATGAAGTAAAGGTGTTTTTAGAAACAAAATGTCACATTCTCAACTAATTTTACAGTTTCGTTACATAATTTTAACAGAAAAACATGTCATTAGGCAATTTACATGTAGGTGAAAATACAAATATAATTATTTAGAGTAGGCTAAACTTAAACATCATGGCCTGAATTCAATAAGGAGGTTTAGCTAGACTTGGTTTAAGCTTTAAACCAGGTCTTAGACTAGCTATTACCAAGTTGTAAACCATATTTCGTACAATGAGAAATATACTTAAACTAACATGATTATGCATAAAATATGATCGCCGTGGTATTTATGAATCAAATCTTTAGAACCTGGTAACAAATGATGGGTTAAACCGAGTAACAAGCTAAACCAAATACAGGTAGGCAGTCTAGGTAATAAATCTAGGAATCAATACAGGTAGGCAGTCTAGGTAATAAATCTAGGAATCAATACAGGTAGGCAGTCTAGGTAATAAATCTAGGAATCAATACAGGTAGGCAGTCTAGGTAATAAATCTAGGAATCAATACAGGTAGGCAGTCTAGGTAATAAATCTAGGAATCAATACAGGTAGGCAGTCTAGGTAATAAATCTAGGAATCAATACAGGTAGGCAGTCTAGGTAATAAATCTAGGAATCAATTGGCCCTAAATCTTTAACCTTATAAATTAGGTCTTATAGGCCATATAATAATTGATTCGATATGCGCTCATGGCAAAATCTACTTCAAACCATTTACGGAATCGATGCTATTGAGAATTCTGAATCCCACATGGCTCAATCAGGCCATGCATAAAAATGTGCTGGTATGGTCAGGTGAGCTAAAAATTTCACACATTTTATTTTGTTTACATACTTTTATATATTAACTCTATATTTAAAAGAGCATAGAATCGGATATACTATTTATACTATTTGCAAAGATATTTATTTATATTTTGCATTCTACGCTATAATAATAATAACAATAATAATAATAATAGTAATAGTGACTTTGCTTATTATCTTATTTTTAATGGTAAACTGGAGCTGTAGCCTTATAGTCTAGTTCTAGGAAAACTGACCAATTTTTTAATTTAATAGCGGATCTGGTTTGTAGACCTGACTTGTAAATTATTAAATCATGTACTTTGAACAAACCATATTATATGTTTACAAGTAGACTTTACTCAATAGTGCAAACCCATACCTTTTTATGCACTTGTTACATGCAGTGAGAGTACCATGCATGACACATGAGCTAGACATATGCCCTTTTGATATGCAAATTAGATATCTTTGACTGAAGATATTTCATTGACAAAAAGAAATATGTTCAGCATTTACAATGACAAAAGGGAGTATGTGTAATATACTTCCTTCTGTCAAAGGAAATGCGGTTACTTCCTTTTGTCATTGTAATTGTCTGTGATGGGGTAGACATACATCATTTTGTTATTTTATAACTAAAAATCTAAAATAAATTTTACATTGGCAATAGTTCCATTGAAAAGAGCAAGTCCAAAATAGGCAAGATGTGTCAGAATCTCAATTTTGAATTTTTTTTAGTTACCCACCCTTTTGTCAGTGGAGGGCAGATTACTAGTAGTAGGCCACGTATGTTCAAGATATAATAAAGTTTATTCCACACTTTTGTAGTCAAAATGCGCATAAAACAGTCTTGGCATGATTAAATACCCTCCTTATAAATATATTTTAAGACCAAATTTAAGTACCAAACAACAAGCGCGGGAGAAAATGTGCATCAGTTTTGTAATGCCGATCAACATTAAATGATCCAAATTGAATTATTACGAATGACAATATAGCCGGCTTCTTAAGTTGGCGAGCCAGCGGTTCTTGAGATGGGAGGTATCATGTTCTCGCGAGATATTATACGCTAACGGGAGTTTATCAAACAGGTACCTGTTTTTTAAGATCAGGATAATACTCAGTTCCTATCGCGCAATGATAATATATAGCTATTCCCGAGTTTCGAGTCCCCAATTCCAGAATATTTATATCGGAGTACTCGCTCTAAAATAAACTCTTCAATTGGAGGCGAATCACGTGATTTGTATTTTTTCGCGACACCATTTTATATCAAATTGTGGATTAATTCTGATGTAATAAATGAGCTTTATTAAAGGATACGCAATACTTAAGCGCTCGAATCAAATAATTTCACTTCCCCGGTGATGTTTTGAGGTATACATTAAACGTAGGCGGTGGGAATTTTTACGGGAGAAAATACGTTGAATTTCCGTGGTATCAATTTTAGAAAACTTTTTTGGGAAAACTCTGTAATATAAGCCCACCCCTTTCTCAGAGATGTTTGGTTGGAAATTGAACACCTCTTGTCCTAATAGAAGCCTAAGCTACTATTAAGCGAAATACGGTACTCTATGTTAAATTCATTAGAATAAATTAATGTACTTTTTTATGTTGTGAAATTGAATTAGAGACCGAATTCAACTTCATAACTAAAAAAATTATATTAATTTAAACAGAATGAAATCATCATATGTTAAGCTTTATTTCATTTCCTTGCATTGAGATACACAATTTAAGTTTCTAAAAGTAAATACAATTTTATTTCAAGCCTTTTGGTGTGACTGCACCATTAATGAGTTCATGGTCGGGTTTGGTCAAAGAAATCAATATTGTGGTTTCGTGACGGCCCATTTACAGGCCAAGAGAATTTTGAATATTCTCTACTGGAATGGGTGATCAGTTATCAAATCCTGCAAATTGAGCAGAAAGTGGGACATATTAAGATATCACTTCTCATGATGGCTCTGGCTACGGCGGCATCAACCGTACTTCTAGGGTTGCACGATTTTTGCTTTGAAACATCGCGATAGATTTTATTTTAAAAATCGCGATTTTTGATTAAATCGTAGGTCCAAATTCCCAAAAGTATAAACCGGGGTAACGTGGCAAGTCACCAAAACTGGGGCTTGGAATTTCTAGAAAAAGTTGAAATACATGTAAATGATACAAAAAATAGCACAAAATTAGAACACAATTTCATGCGACAAATTCTTACCTCATATGTCAATGCTTAATATATACCTTGTATCCATAATCGCGGGAGTGAAATTATTAATTGGGACCGCCTAAATATTGAGTATACAGTAGTTTAATAAACATCGTTTATTTCATCAAAATTTGACATAAAATGTCGTCGACTAAAAATAGAAATCCCGCTTCCGCTTATAGCCTTCCTTTGTAGGACGAGTTTAAGTCATTATCCGAGTAGCACGAGGACGCTAATATTAGTACCCAGGGAGATACTGCGCAATCCATATACATAGGACAGTAGCTTTGAGTAACTACGATAGTAACGGCGTAAACTCGTCCTATAGTGCATTTTATAGTTGCTTTCAGAATGTACGATTTACATTTAAGAGTAATCAACAGAACACACTGTTCAAAATACAACACTCTCGAATGCTGCTGCATTATTTTCTTTAATTAGGCATGACAAACGAATGAAAAGGGAAAAATTAGTACAGAGCCTGAAATTGCTAAAAGAATTAAAAAGAATTATGTTCAGTGATTATTGCCTAACACTCCGCAACTAAGTATATACTTGGTATTTCACGACAGACTCAGGGTCTGCAGTGAGAGAAACAAAATATATGGCGATTCGACGGAGTAACTACATAAATGTAGATGATTTTCTCAATGACAAAGGTGTTACCTCGTTATTGTTAGCTGGTTTACCATAGAGCTTTGTGTTTTGATTAGGACTTAGTGAACACATGTGTGAAGTGATCAAGAAAAAGCACAATGGATACATGCGTGAATGGATTATAACTGTATTCTTTTACTGCTGAAAGATGAGTTTTAAAATCTTAGTCTGCTCAATTTTTTCACAATTTTTCAATTTTTTTTACTTTCATCGTAGAAAACGGTGATTTTCATTTACGTCGCGTAATCGTGCAAGCCTACTTCTTTTAAATGCTCAAATGTGTTCAAAAAAATTTCAGTTTTCTCATGAAAGATGTCCATTTGCAGACCAAGAGATTATTTTTGAATGGTTATTACTGGTATAACTTGCTTGATAAATGAGCCCTGAGTCATTCCAGTAGTACATTTTCAAATATAGTCTTCTTGGTCTGCAGATGGACATTTCTGAAGATGACGTCAGAAGCCATATTTGCCCAGCTTGAGTGGTGCTATCCTCGACAAAGAATCTATTTTACCAAATCAGTTGAGGATTCCAGTTTATCAATCAATTATATGACGGGTAGGATGACATCATAATCAATTATGTCGTGAATGACATAGATAAGTACGTAGCTAACGCTTAATTGATGATGGACTAGCTAAGCGTTGTACGAATTGTATGTCTTTACTATTTAATAAACATGCTGTTGAATATTTTGAAACTAATTTGACTGGGCGTTGTTGCTGCCATAGGCAGCAACAGCACCCAGTCAAATTAGTTTCAAAATATGCAACAGCTTGTCTATATATAGTCTTCAGGAAATGGAGATTCAAAGAGTGCAGGGATTGATCGCTCCCAACATGGGCAAATCGTGGTGGGGCTTAGAGATGGGCGGGGTAAATCTACAAATTGATTCTTCCATTCGTAACAGCTACATGTACATGTAAATGAACTTTGCAAAATCTATAACACCTTTTGCTATATCTTAGTACTGAGCAGGATTTATTAATGATGTCAAATGCTGTCACCAAGGACAGACCTACCCATTCGCCAATTCGCTTTTGAGCATAATTTTCATGGTTGGCTAATAAAATGTCAAAATAGGCTATAATTCACTGGCTAATGACGTTACATGTATGTTGGTTCTACTTCGAATAATACTTACCAGATGTACTATTATGATAATGTCTATTATCTAGTCTAGCTCAAAATAAACAATTAAAACTCCGCACTCTCCTGGTCCTGCCCATACTGTGTCCGGGAATACCATAGCCGCAGGTACCGAGTCAATTCCCAATCACAGTCAGATTCGTCTATTTTGCGCTTATTGATAGTCGCATGTTTTTGAGCTCACTATATTAATTGAATTAAGCTAGTTTAGCGTGTTTTTTCTATAATCCATCGCTGGCTTCATGGAGGAACTTGGGAAATCATCACAGGGGCAGGTTGTATCAATCTAGAATTTATACATTCGTGCCATAATGACTGTTTGAAATTTCCTTAAATTGGCACATTTTTATATATGGTAGCCATTGTTGGAGTCGCTTCTGTACCCGTTGACTTTTAGTTTTAATTCGGGTACTCGGTTAAATTTCTCTTGCGACTCGGTTCCTCTAAGATGGATGCGCCCTTGGCCAAGATGGCGGCGCCCATGATTTATGTCGTTATTGGCTTGGTGTATCCAGGCACTCTGTTGTCGCCGATTTTAGCTCTCGCTTAGTTGTCGAGGGTGTTTGTAGTGATCGGCGAGTTATTCTTGATTATTTAACGTTAGTTAAAGGCTGAGTTGTGTTTTTAAAAAAAATTTCACTCAAAAAAGTTTCAAATATTTCCTCTCTAAGACTTGTTATCATTAAATTGAGAGAAAGTTAATGTGTTTAAGGAATCTTAACTAGCAAGTCTATTGTGCGTATTGCTCGTCACTGCTTGTCATGTGCAGCGTTTTAATTCTTCTCTGTGTTCGCAGAAACCGAAGAATTCGGACTCGTTGTGCCGGAAGTGCAACAGGTTCATGAAGCGGAAGTACCTGGGTCATCACTGTGTGGCGTGCGCTAAGTGTAAGGTCGGGAGCCCTTGTGACGTGTGCGTCAAGTGGTCGTCGGAGTTGGTGGCTGAGTTTGACAAGGATCGACGGGCGAGGCTGGAGCGTATTGAGAAGGACAAGGCAGTGAAGCTGCAGCAGGTTTCCTTGATGGGTCTGGAAGGCCGGCTGAATGAGAGGATGGATTCAGCACTGGGCGTATGGGCGGCCCAGTTCAAGGCGATGTTTGACTCGTTGCAGTCCACGGTCCCGGTGAAGCAAGCTGGTGCAGGACAACCATTAGGTGGTCCGGCTAGTTCTGCTGAGGGTCATGCACCTGTCCCTTGTCTGTCCTTGGCTCAAGAGCCGACGATAGAGGAGGAAGATTTGCTGCTGAGGGAAGATTCCGGCATGCCGGATCTTTCGATGACGGCGATGCCTAGTACGTCCCAGGGGTCGCCCTCGGGATTTGTACGGGTTTGCCAGGCGGATGGTGATGTCGACGTTCCGTCGGGCATTTTTCATCCCCGATTTGTGCAACCGGATATGCCGGCGGAGCCGTGGTTTGCGGTTCCTACGGCTATCCCGGCGGCGTTAGGTGCGGCTCCTATCGGAGTGACAGTGCCAGCCGTAAGTGAGGCCGTCGGAGTCCCGGATCCCGTGTTGGAGCCGATGGACTGCGGCGAATCCATATCTGGCGATTCGTTGGATACTGGTGCCGCTGGTAGTCGCGCTATGGATGCGCTCTGTGTTGGCAGAGACGTGTATCGTAGCGTTCAGCAAGGATCCTCGGTGGCCCTCTCATCTAAGGGAGAGAGGGAGGATGAAAACGGGAGTTCTTTGATGGACGATTCCGCTTTCTGCACCGAAGCTGAATGGGTGCAGGTTCTTGGATGGATGACCAATCGTCTCGGGTTGGCATCTGATCTAGGATCTCAGCGCGATCCGGCGATGGAACTGATGCCAGAGCGTGCGGCTAGCGCTCTGTCCAGTGGCTCTTCTGCCATGCCTACACTCCCTCTGGACACGCAGACTTCCGACATGTTGGAAGTTGCGGCATACCGTCTGGCTCAGCCAGACTGCGTTGCCCAAGGCCCCGAAGGGGATAAGGAGTAGGGTCCGCTTTCCGGAGCAGGCTTATCATCAGTATGCCAGGGTTCCACGGCTTTCCGTTGCGGAACGTGAGGCGCTGAATAGGCCGTTGGCTGGGAAAGCCAAGTGGCGGCCACGTCCTTTGGTTTCTCAGACCAACAAAGACCCGTTCAATGAGCTCACGCTCATTGAAGATGCGGCTAGGGCAGCCATGGCTGCGCTGTCGCACGGGTGTACCGTCTTGCAGGGTATGCTGGACTGCACGGCGGAAGGCGGACAGGTGCCAGAAGTTGCTCCCGGAGTTGTTCGGGACACCATGCGCCTGTCTCAGGATTGCCTGGCCAGGGTAATCATGAGAACTTTAGCAGAGCGACGGAGAATGGTTCTCGATTGTGTGGAACCAGGACCAGAGATGAGGGCTGCGTTATCTTCTGCGCCTTTCATAGGTCCAGGCTTGTTCGGCGGTTCGGCACGACAAGCGCTCTCTAAGGTTGCGTCAATGGTGGCGGAGCAGGAAGTGGTCGGCAAGTCGTGGAAGTCGACCAAGAGGACTCAGCCGCAACAGTCCTACCGTCAACATAGGCAGGAACAGCAGAGACAGCGTCCTAGATCGCCCTTCCGTCCTTCTGCCCGTGATGCCCATAGGCCATCCGGAGCACAAGGGCCTGGCCGTTCGTCCACATACAAGCCCTCTAGTAAGAGGCCGTATGAGGACGACAGGAAGGGTGGCGGTTCGGGCCGAGGCGGCTACCGTAAGGATAGCCGTGGCGGCGGTTCCGGACCGTCATACCACAAGAAGCCGCGGGGCGGCCGTGGGGCTCGTTCCTGACGGGTTTCCGGCGGAACCAATACCGGCGGCTTTGGAAACAAATGGAGTCGAGAATCTTCACCCAAGCGATTTAGCGTCTTGTCGGCTAATCTCGACCGACAACTGTGTGCAGATTCCGTCCGTCGGAGGCAGACTTCAGCTATTCCTAAACCAATGGGAACAGGTCGTGCGCGACTGTTTAGTCTGTCAGTGGATAAGAAACGGCTACGATCCGGACTGGCTCATCCATCAATCGTTAGTTCCGTTAACCTCGACTCCAATATGGACTCCTATTCCAAGGGAATTAGACCGTCTAGTCGCCATTCAGTCAGAGATAGAATCGCTTCGTCAGAAGAATGCGATTCACCTAGTCACCAATCAGTCATCGCTGGGCTTCTATTCGATCATGTTCCTAGTTCCGAAGCGTACCGGAGGGTGGAGACCAATTCTCAATCTCAAACCGTTGAACAAATTTATTCTTTCTCCCAGATTTCAGATGGAGACGGTAGCAGCGGTAATGACAGGGCTGAGGAAAGGCTTGTGGGCGGTATTGATAGATCTGAAGGATGCTTATTTTCATATTCCAATGTCAATTCCTTTTCAGAAGTACCTGCGATTTGCATTCCAAGACAATGTTTGGGAATTCAATGCTCTTCCCTTCGGCCTGACCACGGCTCCGAGGGTCTTCACCAAGGTGGTTCTCGCCATGACTTCTTTACTTCGCAGGAGAAACATAGCTGTTCACACTTACATAGACGACTGGCTGCTAAAGGCGGGGAATCCAGTCACTCTGCGCAGCAATCTGATAGTAGTCCTAGACTTGTTGAAAAAGCTGGGATGGATTGTGAATCTAGAGAAATCAGAACTGACTCCATCCCAGGAGTTTGTTTATCTGGGAATTTTCTTCAATCTCAGGGACGGCGTAGCTTTTCCGGCGGAGAGCAGAGTCAGAAGCCTGATTGCAGTATTGGAGTCGGTTTCTCTAGGAGCCTATCTGACGGCGCGTCAATTTCTCAGAATACTGGGTTTGCTAGTATCTCTGGAGAAGGTGGTGCCATATGCGGCACTCAGGCGCAGGCCGATTCAGATGTATTTGATGTCGTTCTGGTCACAGAGAACAGATCCGTTGTCTCTGAGGATACCAGTAAAAGAACCGTTGATATTCCACCTTCAGTTGTGGTTATCGGAACAGAATCTCCTGCGAGGTGTTCCTCTACAACCTCCTCAACCTCAGATGTCCATATTTACGGATGCATCGTTGACAGGTTGGGGAGCGGTATTGGACAATCAGTCAGTGTCAGGGGAATGGGATCGGACCAATGCGCAGAAACATATCAATGTGCTCGAACTGTTTACGGTGGTATTTGCACTGCAGAAGTTCGAGAGTCTAATTCAAGACAAGATTGTCCTAGTAAGGACAGACAACTCAACAGTGGTGTCTTATTTAAACCGCCAAGGCGGAACAAGATCACCAGAGTTGTGTATGATGGTTTGGAACCTTCTGCTGTGGTGCCAAGAGAGGAATATTATTCTTCGGGCAGCACACATTCCAGGAAGATTGAACATCTTAGCGGATGCTCTCAGTCGAAGGACGGTTTGTCGTCCGACGGAATGGCAGCTCAACCAAGTGGTAGCGGAGGTTCTATTCAAACAATGGGGCAAGCCAAATGTCGACCTATTTGCGATGAATCTAAACGCAAAGATGGTCACTTACGTGTCACCGATCCCGGACCCGTTAGCTCTAGCAGTAGACGCACTGGCGATAAGTTGGAAGGGAATGAACGCGTATGCGTATCCTCCAACAATTCTCATCCCGAAAGTTCTGGCAAAGATAAGAGAGGGGATGTGCCAAGTACTACTGATCGCCCCTTATTGGCCAGGCCGATCATGGTTTACGGATCTGCTGGACCTTCTGGTCTGCAGTCCAATCCCTCTTCCAGACACAAGAGATGTAATCTCTCAGAACAAGGGTCTGTACCTCCGCGACAGACCGGAAATGTTCAAATTGACTGCATGGATGTTGTCAAGCAGCGTGCAATTGAGGGTGGCTTTTCTGAGCAAGCAGCGAAGTTTGTTGCTTCAGCCAGAAGAGTTTCAACCACAAAGACATATAATTATAGAATCAACAAATTTGCACAGTGGTGTGAGAGAAGAGATATTGATCCCTTTTCTGCATCTGTTCAACACGTAGCAGATTTTATCTGTCATTTATACGAAGTTGACAAACTTGTACCTTCTACCCTAGCAGCATATAAGTCTGCATTAGCTTCGGTCATTCCCAGTCTCACCATTGAGGGAGTGGAGAATGACACCTTGAATGAAGTTATCAAGGGAATGAGCAATCTGCGACCCAGACAGCCAATTCCTATCCCATCATGGAATCTATCTCTTGTTCTACAGGTTTTAGGGCATGCTCCCTTTGAACCGATTAGATCTATTGACATTAAACTGTTGACTATTAAATCAGTTTTCTTGGTTGCAGCAGCGTCAGCGAGAAGGAGAAGCGAGATTCATGCGCTTTCTGCCGAACAAGACCGTTTTGTCGTCACGGGTGAAAGTTTAAGATTACTTCCACGTCTTTGTTTCCTGGCAAAGAATCAGTCACTTAAATATCCAGGACAGCCGATCAATTTGCCAAGTTTAACTAGACATGACCCAAATTCTTGTGCTTGGTGTCCTGTCAGATGTCTCAAGATGTATAAGAAACGTACTTCTGAGTGGAGAGACGACCCGAAATCTCTGTGGTTATGTCTCAAAGCTCCCCATTTACGTGCTTCGAAAGATACTATTTCTCGTTGGATAGTTGACGCTATTCAGATGTCGCACAAGATCGCTACAGGAAAGCAGATTGATCGTGCGAATGCCCATGAGGTCCGAGCACTAGCAGCATCATCGGCCCTTTATAAGGGTGTCTCATTAGAGCAGGTGATGTCTGTAGCACAATGGCATGACGAGTCGTCATTCACTGATTTCTACCTTCGCGACATCTCCAGCACACTTAATCCAGTAGCCGTCGCCAATCTGTCAAACCTAAACTAAGCCACGTCCGACCACTACTTCGCACACATCACAAAAGTCTTCCGCCTACACTTACCAAGCGCTATGCACATGACTGAGTACGACCGTGGATTGGGCCTAGCTCCTGTGATGATCAAGAACAGATCAGCCACTCAAAAATGGTGAGTGTTTACATTAATTAAGTGACTATAATAATATGTTTACTTCCAGTCGAAATACCAGACTGAGTAAGTAAATAGTCTGGTACAAGAGTATATTTATCCTCTCATACAGACATGAGACTCATTCCAATTTGAAAATCTAATCGATATACTGATAGTTTTTTTCAAATATTGAAGTTGTAGTAGCTTCTTTGCACTCTACTGGACTGCCCTAGCTGAGACTTGGGGCTGACACGGGTCTGGTGGGTGTTGCATCCCCATGGACATCCCTCTGGTTTTGTGCGGACAAAAGAGGGGGGGGAGCGCGGTCTAGACCATGGAAGTTTAGCACTATGAGTCAGATAGCAGAACCCAAGCGTATGCCATGGTTTTAGTCTCTTCACAACCTTCTCTGTTGGATGGTTGGTGAGTGCTGGTTCGAGCCTCACCTCCTCCCACCGGCATTTCCTGGCTGTCGAAATCCGGAGTTTATCATAATAGTACATCTGGTAAGTATTATTCGAAGTAGAATCAAAAAAGCATCCGCTTTTGTTTCTACGAGAATTCTTAATACTTACCAGATGTACTATGGCCCTTCCTCAGCCGCCCCGCTGAGGTGAGGCTGAGCTGCTTTCGCAGTTTGCCAAGGCAAATATAAGACGAATCTGACTGTGATTGGGAATTGACTCCGTACCTGCGGCTATGGTATTCCCGGACACAGTATGGGCAGGACCAGGAGAGTGCGGAGTTTTAATTGTTTATTTTGAGCTAGACTAGATAATAGACATTATCATAATAGTACATCTGGTAAGTATTAAGAATTCTCGTAGAAACAAAAGCGGATGCTTTTTTGATGCTGTATGTCAGGTCCTCTTAAACCATGGTGACACATCTAATTCTATCCAATATTTTATTTCTTACATGACCTGCTGGTCATTTCTTATTTGGTTATTAGCCTAGCAGGATTATACAGGATTAGATTGATAGGTTATTGATCAGGCTAAGAAAGTCCAGACTTGGCTAATCAAACCCCAAAATAGGCTAATTCACTGGCTAATGATTTCAAATGAGTAGGTCGATCCCTGGGTGGCACTGATACAGAATAAGTTACGACACATGTTTTTATATCTGCATATCATTCACTGACCGGCACTGTTTAACTGATGATAAATGATTGCGTTGTTGATATGTTTCAGCTTGTAAAGATCTCGAAATAGCCAAATCTTTAAAGGACATCTTTCAGACAAAGTTCTTCCGCATTGTGTGCGTAAATGATAACGAGACAGTAGAAGTGTGTGGCGCTTTAAAGGTTTGTTACGCTTACCTAACTATGGGTCTGAGAAAATGTATGCATGCAAAGTGTGTAATGTGGTGTAGTCATTGACAAATTTGTCAGAAGGTTAACCATTTAATCGTCAAGCCGACCAAAATTGACGGAGCTGTAGTTGTCTGCAGGAATTCCCATTTGCAGGCCATGGCCAAGAGAAGACTATTTTTGAAAATTTATCACTGGAATGACTGGCTCAATAACTGAGCCAGTCATTCCAGTGGTAAATTTCCAAAAATAATCTTCTCTTGACCTACAAATGGACATTTCTGCAGACCACTACAGAGTCCGATTTTAGTCGACTTTACCATTAATAAATGGACAAATATTTCGATTTTCTTGACCAAATTTGACCATTAATGTGCGTAGGTTACACCCTGTCATAAAGTAGAAAATAGACCAATCATAATGGTGCATTTGACATTTACACCATACTTACATGTAAGTAACCTAGTGTACTTAAGTACCTTTTGTGAACCCGGCCCCAGAACGCTGTATAATTAGATATGTTAGAAGAGGATCTGCCTTGCATTCTTGAACAGCTGTCCAGCCATAGTATCTCAGTTCATATCTGTGAACATTACAGTACCTGTTTTGCTTTTCTCTGAATATGGTCAATAGACGGTTCCATTATGTCACAACCGTTTGTAGCGATAAGCAGCAACGGCTCCCAGTCAAATTACTTTCGAAATATTTGACAGAATATTCCTTACATCGTGAAGAATTTGTTATTTCTGGCCTGTAAGGACCCTTTACGGGTCAAATATAGTCAAGAAAATCTAAAAATTTGCTTAGTGAATGTTCATTTGCAGGCCAAGAGAGGACTATTTTTAAAAACTTACCACTGGAATGACTGGGTCAGTTATCAAGCCAGGAATTTCAGTTGTAAGTTAAAAAAAATAGTCTTCTCTTTGGTCTGCAAATGGACATTCTTCAAGCCCACTATAGAGGCCACTTTGGTCCAGCTTGACCATTAAAGGATGTGATACTATCTGCATATAGCTGTGTGTGGAACATGCCATCATAATGTCTATATGGTGTCTGTTTTATCTACATTAGGATGTGGTACTATCTGCATATAGCTGTGTGTGGAACATGCCATCATAATGTCTATATGGTGTCTGTTTTATCTACATTAGGATGTGATACTATCTGCATATAGCTGTGTGTGGAACATGCCATCATAATGTCTATATGGTGACTGTTTTATCTACATTAGGATGTGGTACTATCTGCATATAGCTGTGTGTGGAACATGCCATCATAATGTCTATATGGTGTCTGTTTTATCTACATTAGGATGTGGTACTATCTGCATATAGCTGTGTGTGGAACATGCCATCATAATGTCTATATGGTGTCTGTTTTATCTACATTAGGATGTGGTACTATCTGCATATAGCTGTGTGTGGAACATGCCATCATAATGTCTATATGGTGTCTGTTTTATCTACATTAGGATGTGGTACTATCTGCATATAGCTGTGTGTGGAACATGCCATCATAATGTCTATATGGTGTCTGTTTTATCTACATTAGGATGTGAGACTATCTGCATATAGCTGTGTGTGGAACATGCCATCATAATGTCTATATGGTGTCTGTTTTATCTACATTAGGATGTGGTACTATCTGCATATAGCTGTGTGTGGAACATGCCATCATAATGTCTATATGGTGTCTGTTTTATCTACATTAGGATGTGGTACTATCTGCATATAGCTGTGTGTGGAACATGCCATCATAATGTCTATATGGTGTCTGTTTTATCTACATTAGGATGTGGTACTATCTGCATATAGCTGTGTGTGGAACATGCCATCATAATGTCTATATGGTGTCTGTTTTATCTACATTAGGATGTGGTACTATCTGCATATAGCTGTGTGTGGAACATGCTATCATAATGTCTATATGGTGTCTGTTTTATCTACATTAGGATGTGGTACTATCTGCATATAGCTGTGTGTGGAACATGCTATCATAATGTCTATATGGTGTCTGTTTTATCTACATTAGGATGTGGTACTATCTGCATATAGCTGTGTGTGGAACATGCCATCATAATGTCTATATGGTGTCTGTTTTATCTACATTAGGATGTGGTACTATCTGCATATAGCTGTGTGTGGAACATGCCATCATAATGTCTATATGGTGTCTGTTTTATCTACATTAGGATGTGGTACTATCTGCATATAGCTGTGTGTGGAACATGCTATCATAATGTCTATATGGTGACTGTTTTATCTACATTAGGATGTGGTACTATCTGCATATAGCTGTGTGTGGAACATGCCATCATAATGTCTATATGGTGTCTGTTTTATCTACATTAGGATGTGGTACTATCTGCATATAGCTGTGTGTGGAACATGCCATCATAATGTCTATATGGTGTCTGTTTTATCTACATTAGGATGTGGTACTATCTGCATATAGCTGTGTGTGGAACATGCTATCATAATGTCTATATGGTGACTGTTTTATCTACATTAGGATGTGGTACTATCTGCATATAGCTGTGTGTGGAACATGCCATCATAATGTCTATATGGTGTCTGTTTTATCTACATTAGGATGTGGTACTATCTGCATATAGCTGTGTGTGGAACATGCCATCATAATGTCTATATGGTGTCTGTTTTATCTACATTAGGATGTGGTACTATCTGCATATAGCTGTGTGTGGAACATGCCATCATAATGTCTATATGGTGTCTGTTTTATCTACATTAGGATGTGGTACTATCTGCATATAGCTGTGTGTGGAACATGCCATCATCATGTCTATATGGTGTCTGTTTTATCTACATTAGGATGTGGTACTATCTGCATATAGCTGTGTGTGGAACATGCCATCATAATGTCTATATGGTGTCTGTTTTATCTACATTAGGATGTGCTACTATCTGCATATAGCTGTGTGTGGAACATGCCATCATAATGTCTATATGGTGTCTGTTTTATCTACATTAGGATGTGGTACTATCTGCATATAGCTGTGTGTGGAACATGCCATCATCATGTCTATATGGTGTCTGTTTTATCTACATTAGGATGTGCTACTATCTGCATATAGCTGTGTGTGGAACATGCCATCATAATGTCTATATGGTGTCTGTTTTATCTACATTAGGATGTGGTACTATCTGCATATAGCTGTGTGTGGAACATGCCATCATCATGTCTATATGGTGTCTGTTTTATCTACATTAGGATGTGGTACTATCTGCATATAGCTGTGTGTGGAACATGCCATCATAATGTCTATATGGTGTCTGTTTTATCTACATTAGGATGTGGTACTATCTGCATATAGCTGTGTGTGGAACATGCCATCATAATGTCTATATGGTGTCTGTTTTATCTACATTAGGATGTGGTACTATCTGCATATAGCTGTGTGTGGAACATGCCATCATAATGTCTATATGGTGTCTGTTTTATCTACATTAGGATGTGGTACTATCTGCATATAGCTGTGTGTGGAACATGCCATCATAATGTCTATATGGTGTCTGTTTTATCTACATTAGGATGTGGTACTATCTGCATATAGCTGTGTGTGGAACATGCCATCATAATGTCTATATGGTGTCTGTTTTATCTACATTAGGATGTGGTACTATCTGCATATAGCTGTGTGTGGAACATGCCATCATAATGTCTATATGGTGTCTGTTTTATCTACATTAGGATGTGGTACTATCTGCATATAGCTGTGTGTGGAACATGCCATCATAATGTCTATATGGTGTCTGTTTTATCTACATTAGGATGTGGTACTATCTGCATATAGCTGTGTGTGGAACATGCCATCATAATGTCTATATGGTGTCTGTTTTATCTACATTAGGATGTGGTACTATCTGCATATAGCTGTGTGTGGAACATGCCATCATAATGTCTATATGGTGTCTGTTTTATCTACATTAGGATGTGGTACTATCTGCATATAGCTGTGTGTGGAACATGCTATCATAATGTCTATATGGTGTCTGTTTTATCTACATTAGGATGTGAGACTATCTGCATATAGCTGTGTGTGGAACATGCCATCATAATGTCTATATGGTGTCTGTTTTATCTACATTAGGATGTGGTACTATCTGCATATAGCTGTGTGTGGAACATGCCATCATAATGTCTATATGGTGTCTGTTTTATCTACATTAGGATGTGGTACTATCTGCATATAGCTGTGTGTGGAACATGCCATCATAATGTCTATATGGTGTCTGTTTTATCTACATTAGGATGTGGTACTATCTGCATATAGCTGTGTGTGGAACATGCCATCATAATGTCTATATGGTGTCTGTTTTATCTACATTAGGATGTGGTACTATCTGCATATAGCTGTGTGTGGAACATGCCATCATAATGTCTATATGGTGTCTGTTTTATCTACATTAGGATGTGGTACTATCTGCATATAGCTGTGTGTGGAACATGCCATCATAATGTCTATATGGTGTCTGTTTTATCTACATTAGGATGTGGTACTATCTGCATATAGCTGTGTGTGGAACATGCCATCATAATGTCTATATGGTGTCTGTTTTATCTACATTAGGATGTGGTACTATCTGCATATAGCTGTGTGTGGAACATGCCATCATAATGTCTATATGGTGTCTGTTTTATCTACATTAGGATGTGGTACTATCTGCATATAGCTGTGTGTGGAACATGCCATCATAATGTCTATATGGTGTCTGTTTTATCTACATTAGGATGTGGTACTATCTGCATATAGCTGTGTGTGGAACATGCCATCATAATGTCTATATGGTGTCTGTTTTATCTACATTAGGATGTGGTACTATCTGCATATAGCTGTGTGTGGAACATGCCATCATAATGTCTATATGGTGTCTGTTTTATCTACATTAGGATGTGGTACTATCTGCATATAGCTGTGTGTGGAACATGCCATCATAATGTCTATATGGTGTCTGTTTTATCTACATTAGGATGTGGTACTATCTGCATATAGCTGTGTGTGGAACATGCCATCATAATGTCTATATGGTGTCTGTTTTATCTACATTAGGATGTGGTACTATCTGCATATAGCTGTGTGTGGAACATGCCATCATAATGTCTATATGGTGTCTGTTTTATCTACATTAGGATGTGGTACTATCTGCATATAGCTGTGTGTGGAACATGCCATCATAATGTCTATATGGTGTCTGTTTTATCTACATTAGGATGTGGTACTATCTGCATATAGCTGTGTGTGGAACATGCCATCATAATGTCTATATGGTGTCTGTTTTATCTACATTAGGATGTGGTACTATCTGCATATAGCTGTGTGTGGAACATGCCATCATAATGTCTATATGGTGTCTGTTTTATCTACATTAGGATGTGGTACTATCTGCATATAGCTGTGTGTGGAACATGCCATCATAATGTCTATATGGTGTCTGTTTTATCTACATTAGGATGTGGTACTATCTGCATATAGCTGTGTGTGGAACATGCCATCATAATGTCTATATGGTGTCTGTTTTATCTACATTAGGATGTGGTACTATCTGCATATAGCTGTGTGTGGAACATGCCATCATAATGTCTATATGGTGTCTGTTTTATCTACATTAGGATGTGGTACTATCTGCATATAGCTGTGTGTGGAACATGCCATCATAATGTCTATATGGTGTCTGTTTTATCTACATTAGGATGTGGTACTATCTGCATATAGCTGTGTGTGGAACATGCCATCATAATGTCTATATGGTGTCTGTTTTATCTACATTAGGATGTGGTACTATCTGCATATAGCTGTGTGTGGAACATGCCATCATAATGTCTATATGGTGTCTGTTTTATCTACATTAGGATGTGGTACTATCTGCATATAGCTGTGTGTGGAACATGCCATCATAATGTCTATATGGTGTCTGTTTTATCTACATTAGGATGTGGTACTATCTGCATATAGCTGTGTGTGGAACATGCCATCATAATGTCTATATGGTGTCTGTTTTATCTACATTAGGATGTGGTACTATCTGCATATAGCTGTGTGTGGAACATGCCATCATAATGTCTATATGGTGTCTGTTTTATCTACATTAGGATGTGGTACTATCTGCATATAGCTGTGTGTGGAACATGCCATCATAATGTCTATATGGTGTCTGTTTTATCTACATTAGGATGTGGTACTATCTGCATATAGCTGTGTGTGGAACATGCCATCATAATGTCTATATGGTGTCTGTTTTATCTACATTAGGATGTGGTACTATCTGCATATAGCTGTGTGTGGAACATGCCATCATAATGTCTATATGGTGTCTGTTTTATCTACATTAGGATGTGGTACTATCTGCATATAGCTGTGTGTGGAACATGCCATCATAATGTCTATATGGTGTCTGTTTTATCTACATTAGGATGTGGTACTATCTGCATATAGCTGTGTGTGGAACATGCCATCATAATGTCTATATGGTGTCTGTTTTATCTACATTAGGATGTGGTACTATCTGCATATAGCTGTGTGTGGAACATGCCATCATAATGTCTATATGGTGTCTGTTTTATCTACATTAGGATGTGGTACTATCTGCATATAGCTGTGTGTGGAACATGCCATCATAATGTCTATATGGTGTCTGTTTTATCTACATTAGGATGTGGTACTATCTGCATATAGCTGTGTGTGGAACATGCCATCATAATGTCTATATGGTGTCTGTTTTATCTACATTAGGATGTGGTACTATCTGCATATAGCTGTGTGTGGAACATGCCATCATAATGTCTATATGGTGTCTGTTTTATCTACATTAGGATGTGGTACTATCTGCATATAGCTGTGTGTGGAACATGCCATCATAATGTCTATATGGTGTCTGTTTTATCTACATTAGGATGTGGTACTATCTGCATATAGCTGTGTGTGGAACATGCCATCATAATGTCTATATGGTGTCTGTTTTATCTACATTAGGATGTGGTACTATCTGCATATAGCTGTGTGTGGAACATGCCATCATAATGTCTATATGGTGTCTGTTTTATCTACATTAGGATGTGGTACTATCTGCATATAGCTGTGTGTGGAACATGCCATCATAATGTCTATATGGTGTCTGTTTTATCTACATTAGGATGTGGTACTATCTGCATATAGCTGTGTGTGGAACATGCCATCATAATGTCTATATGGTGTCTGTTTTATCTACATTAGGATGTGGTACTATCTGCATATAGCTGTGTGTGGAACATGCCATCATAATGTCTATATGGTGTCTGTTTTATCTACATTAGGATGTGGTACTATCTGCATATAGCTGTGTGTGGAACATGCTATCATAATGTCTATATGGTGTCTGTTTTATCTACATTAGGATGTGGTACTATCTGCATATAGCTGTGTGTGGAACATGCCATCATAATGTCTATATGGTGTCTGTTTTATCTACATTAGGATGTGGTACTATCTGCATATAGCTGTGTGTGGAACATGCTATCATAATGTCTATATGGTGTCTGTTTTATCTACATTAGGATGTGGTACTATCTGCATATAGCTGTGTGTGGAACATGCTATCATAATGTCTATATGGTGTCTGTTTTATCTACATTAGGATGTGGTACTATCTGCATATAGCTGTGTGTGGAACATGCTATCATAATGTCTATATGGTGTCTGTTTTATCTACATTAGGATGTGGTACTATCTGCATATAGCTGTGTGTGGAACATGCCATCATAATGTCTATATGGTGTCTGTTTTATCTACATTAGGATGTGAGACTATCTGCATATAGCTGTGTGTGGAACATGCCATCATAATGTCTATATGGTGTCTGTTTTATCTACATTAGGATGTGAGACTATCTGCATATAGCTGTGTGTGGAACATGCCATCATAATGTCTATATGGTGTCTGTTTTATCTACATTAGGATGTGAGACTATCTGCATATAGCTGTGTGTGGAACATGCCATCATAATGTCTATATGGTGTCTGTTTTATCTACATTAGGATGTGAGACTATCTGCATATAGCTGTGTGTGGAACATGCCATCATAATGTCTATATGGTTGCCATCATAATGTCTATATGGTGTCTGTTTTATCTACATTAGGATGTGAGACTATCTGCATATAGCTGTGTGTGGAACATGCCATCATAATGTCTATATGGTGTCTGTTTTATCTACATTAGGATGTGAGACTATCTGCATATAGCTGTGTGTGGAACATGCCATCATAATGTCTATATGGTGTCTGTTTTATCTACATTAGGATGTGAGACTATCTGCATATAGCTGTGTGTGAAACATGCCATCATAATGTCTATATGGTGTCTGTTTTATCTACATTAGGATGTGAGACTATCTGCATATAGCTGTGTGTGGAACATGCCATCATAATGTCTATATGGTGTCTGTTTTATCTACATTAGGATGTGAGACTATCTGCATATAGCTGTGTGTGGAACATGCCATCATAATGTCTATATGGTGTCTGTTTTATCTACATTAGGATGTGAGACTATCTGCATATAGCTGTGTGTGGAACATGCCATCATAATGTCTATATGGTGTCTGTTTTATCTACATTAGGATGTGGTACTATCTGCATATAGCTGTGTGTGGAACATGCCATCATAATGTCTATATGGTGTCTGTTTTATCTACATTAGGATGTGAGACTATCTGCATATAGCTGTGTGTGGAACATGCCATCATAATGTCTATATGGTGTCTGTTTTATCTACATTAGGATGTGAGACTATCTGCATATAGCTGTGTGTGGAACATGCCATCATAATGTCTATATGGTGTCTGTTTTATCTACATTAGGATGTGGTACTATCTGCATATAGCTGTGTGTGGAACATGCCATCATAATGTCTATATGGTGTCTGTTTTATCTACATTAGGATGTGGTACTATCTGCATATAGCTGTGTGTGGAACATGCCATCATAATGTCTATATGGGGTCTGTTTTATCTACATTAGGATGTGGTACTATCTGCATATAGCTGTGTGTGGAACATGCCATCATAATGTCTATATGGGGTCTGTTTTATCTACATTAGGATGTGGTACTATCTGCATATAGCTGTGTGTGGAACATGCCATCATAATGTCTATATGGGGTCTGTTTTATCTACATTAGGATGTGGTACTATCTGCATATAGCTGTGTGTGGAACATGCCATCATAATGTCTATATGGGGTCTGTTTTATCTACATTAGGATGTGGTACTATCTGCATATAGCTGTGTGTGGAACATGCCATCATAATGTCTATATGGGGTCTGTTTTATCTACATTAGGATGTGGTACTATCTGCATATAGCTGTGTGTGGAACATGCCATCATAATGTCTATATGGTGTCTGTTTTATCTACATTAGGATGTGGTACTATCTGCATATAGCTGTGTGTGGAACATGCCATCATAATGTCTATATGGTGTCTGTTTTATCTACATTAGGATGTGGTACTATCTGCATATAGCTGTGTGTGGAACATGCCATCATAATGTCTATATGGTGTCTGTTTTATCTACATTAGGATGTGGTACTATCTGCATATAGCTGTGTGTGGAACATGCCATCATAATGTCTATATGGTGTCTGTTTTATCTACATTAGGATGTGGTACTATCTGCATATAGCTGTGTGTGGAACATGCCATCATAATGTCTATATGGTGTCTGTTTTATCTACATTAGGATGTGGTACTATCTGCATATAGCTGTGTGTGGAACATGCCATCATAATGTCTATATGGTGTCTGTTTTATCTACATTAGGATGTGGTACTATCTGCATATAGCTGTGTGTGGAACATGCCATCATAATGTCTATATGGTGTCTGTTTTATCTACATTAGGATGTGGTACTATCTGCATATAGCTGTGTGTGGAACATGCCATCATAATGTCTATATGGGGTCTGTTTTATCTACATTAGGATGTGGTACTATCTGCATATAGCTGTGTGTGGAACATGCCATCATAATGTCTATATGGTATCTGTTTTATCTACATTAGGATGTGGTACTATCTGCATATAGCTGTGTGTGGAACATGCCATCATAATGTCTATATGGTGTCTGTTTTATCTACATTAGGATGTGGTACTATCTGCATATAGCTGTGTGTGGAACATGCCATCATAATGTCTATATGGTGTCTGTTTTATCTACATTAGGATGTGGTACTATCTGCATATAGCTGTGTGTGGAACATGCCATCATAATGTCTATATGGTATCTGTTTTATCTACATTAGGATGTGGTACTATCTGCATATAGCTGTGTGTGGAACATGCCATCATAATGTCTATATGGTATCTGTTTTATCTACATTAGGATGTGGTACTATCTGCATATAGCTGTGTGTGGAACATGCCATCATAATGTCTATATGGTGTCTGTTTTATCTACATTAGGATGTGGTACTATCTGCATATAGCTGTGTGTGGAACATGCCATCATAATGTCTATATGGTATCTGTTTTATCTACATTAGGATGTGGTACTATCTGCATATAGCTGTGTGTGGAACATGCCATCATAATGTCTATATGGTGTCTGTTTTATCTACATTAGGATGTGGTACTATCTGCATATAGCTGTGTGTGGAACATGCCATCATAATGTCTATATGGTATCTGTTTTATCTACATTAGGATGTGGTACTATCTGCATATAGCTGTGTGTGGAACATGCCATCATAATGTCTATATGGTGTCTGTTTTATCTACATTAGGATGTGGTACTATCTGCATATAGCTGTGCGTGGAACATGCCATCATAATGTCTATATGGTATCTGTTTTATCTACATTAGGATGTGGTACTATCTGCATATAGCTGTGTGTGGAACATGCCATCATAATGTCTATATGGTATCTGTTTTATCTACATTAGGATGTGGTACTATCTGCATATAGCTGTGTGTGGAACATGCCATCATAATGTCTATATGGTATCTGTTTTATCTACATTAGGATGTGGTACTATCTGCATATAGCTGTGTGTGGAACATGCCATCATAATGTCTATATGGGGTCTGTTTTATCTACATTAGGATGTGGTACTATCTGCATATAGCTGTGTGTGGAACATGCCATCATAATGTCTATATGGTGTCTGTTTTATCTACATTAGGATGTGGTACTATCTGCATATAGCTGTGTGTGGAACATGCCATCATAATGTCTATATGGTGTCTGTTTTATCTACATTAGGATGTGGTACTATCTGCATATGGCTGTATGTGGAACATGCCATCATAATGTCTATATGGTGTCTGTTTTATCTACATTAGGATGTGGTACTATCTGCATATAGCTGTGTGTGGAACATGCCATCATAATGTCTATATGGTGTCTGTTTTATCTACATTAGGATGTGGTACTATCTGCATATGGCTGTATGTGGAACATGCCATCATAATGTCTATATGGTGTCTGTTTTATCTACATTAGGATGTGGTACTATCTGCATATAGCTGTGTGTGGAACATGCCATCATAATGTCTATATGGTGTCTGTTTTATCTACATTAGGATGTGGTACTATCTGCATATGGCTGTATGTGGAACATGCCATCATAATGTCTATATGGTGTCTGTTTTATCTACATTAGGATGTGGTACTATCTGCATATAGCTGTGTGTGGAACATGCCATCATAATGTCTATATGGTGTCTGTTTTATCTACATTAGGATGTGGTACTATCTGCATATAGCTGTATGTGGAACATGCCATCATAATGTCTATATGGTGTCTGTTTTATCTACATTAGGATGTGGTACTATCTGCATATAGCTGTATGTGGAACATGCCATCATAATGTCTATATGGTGTCTGTTTTATCTACATTAGGATGTGAGACTATCTGCATATAGCTGTGTGTGAAACATTCCATCATCATGTCTATATGGTGTCTGTTTTATCTACATTAGGATGTGATACTATCTGCATATAGCTGTGTGTGGGACATGCCATCATAATGTCTATATGGTGTCTGTTTTATCTACATTAGGATGTGGTACTATCTGCATATAGCTGTGTGTGGAACATGCCATCATAATGTCTATATGGTGTCTGTTTTATCTACATTAGGATGTGGTACTATCTGCATATAGCTGTGTGTGGAACATGCCATCATAATGTCTATATGGTATGTGTTTTATCTACATTAGGATGTGGTACTATCTGCATATAGCTGTGCGTGGAATATGCCATCATAATGTCTATATGGTGTCTGTTTTATCTAGATTAGGATGTGGTACTATCTGCATATAGCTGTGCGTGGAACATGCCATCATAATGTCTATATGGTGTCTGTTTTATCTACATTAGGATGTGGTACTATCTGCATATAGCTGTGCGTGGAACATGCCATCATAATGTCTATATGGTGTCTGTTTTATCTACATTAGGATGTGGTACTATCTGCATATAGCTGTGCGTGGAACATGCCATCATAATGTCTATATGGTGTCTGTTTTATCTACATTAGGATGTGGTACTATCTGCATATAGCTGTGCGTGGAACATGCCATCATAATGTCTATATGGTGTCTGTTTTATCTACATTAGGATGTGGTACTATCTGCATATAGCTGTGTGTGGAACATGCCATCATAATGTCTATATGGTGTCTGTTTTATCTACATTAGGATGTGGTACTATCTGCATATAGCTGTGTGAGGAACATGCCATCATAATGTCTATATGGTATCTGTTTTATCTACATTAGGATGTGGTACTATCTGCATATAGCTGTGTGTGGAACATGCCATCATAATGTCTATATGGTGTCTGTTTTATCTACATTAGGATGTGGTACTATCTGCATATAGCTGTGTGTGGAACATGCCATCATCGTGTCTATATGGTGTCTGTTTTATCTACATTAGGATGTGGTACTATCTGCATATAGCTGTGTGTGGAACATGCCATCATAATGTCTATATGGTATCTGTTTTATCTACATTAGGATGTGGTACTATCTGCATATAGCTGTATGTGGAACATGCCATCATAATGTCTATATGGTGTCTGTTTTATCTACATTAGGATGTGAGACTATCTGCATATAGCTGTGTGTGAAACATTCCATCATAATGTCTATATGGTGTCTGTTTTATCTACATTAGGATGTGGTACTATCTGCATATAGCTGTGTGTGGGACATGCCATCATAATGTCTATATGGTGTCTGTTTTATCTACATTAGGATGTGGTACTATCTGCATATAGCTGTGTGTGGAACATGCCATCATAATGTCTATATGGTGTCTGTTTTATCTACATTAGGATGTGGTACTATCTGCATATAGCTGTGTGTGGAACATGCCATCATAATGTCTATATGGTGTCTGTTTTATCTACATTAGGATGTGGTACTATCTGCATATAGCTGTGTGTGGAACATGCCATCATAATGTCTATATGGTGTCTGTTTTATCTACATTAGGATGTGGTACTATCTGCATATAGCTGTGTGTGGAACATGCCATCATAATGTCTATATGGTGTCTGTTTTATCTACATTAGGATGTGGTACTATCTGCATATAGCTGTGCGTGGAACATGCCATCATAATGTCTATATGGTGTCTGTTTTATCTACATTAGGATGTGGTACTATCTGCATATAGCTGTGTGTGGAACATGCCATCATAATGTCTATATGGTATCTGTTTTATCTACATTAGGATGTGGTACTATCTGCATATAGCTGTGTGTGGAACATGCCATCATAATGTCTATATGGTGTCTGTTTTATCTACATTAGGATGTGGTACTATCTGCATATAGCTGTGTGTGGAACATGCCATCATAATGTCTATATGGTGTCTGTTTTATCTATATTAGGATGTGGTACTATCTGCATATAGCTGTGTGTGGAACATGCCATCATAATGTCTATATGGTATCTGTTTTATCTACATTAGGATGTGGTACTATCTGCATATAGCTGTGTGTGGAACATGCCATCATAATGTCTATATGGTGTCTGTTTTATCTACATTAGGATGTGAGACTATCTGCATATAGCTGTGTGTGAAACATTCCATCATCATGTCTATATGGTGTCTGTTTTATCTACATTAGGATGTGATACTATCTGCATATAGCTGTGTGTGGAACATGCCATCATAATGTCTATATGGTGTCTGTTTTATCTACATTAGGATGTGGTACTATCTGCATATAGCTGTGTGTGGAACATGCCATCATAATGTCTATATGGTGTCTGTTTTATCTACATTAGGATGTGGTACTATCTGCATATAGCTGTGTGTGGAACATGCCATCATAATGTCTATATGGTATGTGTTTTATCTACATTAGGATGTGGTACTATCTGCATATAGCTGTGTGTGGAACATGCTATCATAATGTCTATATGGTGTCTGTTTTATCTACATTAGGATGTGGTACTATCTGCATATAGCTGTGTGTGGAACATGCCATCATAATGTCTATATGGTGTCTGTTTTATCTACATTAGGATGTGGTACTATCTGCATATAGCTGTGTGTGGAACATGCCATCATAATGTCTATATGGTGTCTGTTTTATCTACATTAGGATGTGGTACTATCTGCATATAGCTGTGTGTGGAACATGCCATCATAATGTCTATATGGTGTCTGTTTTATCTACATTAGGATGTGGTACTATCTGCATATGGCTGTGTGTGGAACATGCTATCATAATGTCTATATGGGGTCTGTTTTATCTACATTAGGATGTGGTACTATCTGCATATAGCTGTATGTGGAACATGCCATCATAATGTCTATGTGGTGTCTGTTTTATCTACATTAGGATGTGGTACTATCTGCATATAGCTGTGTGTGGAACATGCCATCATAATGTCTATATGGTGTCTGTTTTATCTACATTAGGATGTGGTACTATCTGCATATAGCTGTGTGTGGAACATGCCATCATAATGTCTATATGGTGTCTGTTTTATCTACATTAGGATGTGGTACTATCTGCATATAGCTGTGTGTGGAACATGCCATCATAATGTCTATGTGGTATCTGTTTTATCTACATTAGGATGTGGTACTATCTGCATATAGCTGTGTGTGGAACATGCCATCATAATGTCTATATGGTATCTGTTTTATCTACATTAGGATGTGGTACTATCTGCATATAGCTGTGTGTGGAACATGCCATCATAATGTCTATATGGTGTCTGTTTTATCTACATTAGGATGTGGTACTATCTGCATATAGCTGTGTGTGGAACATGCCATCATCGTGTCTATATGGTGTCTGTTTTATCTACATTAGGATGTGGTACTATCTGCATATAGCTGTGTGTGGAACATGCCATCATAATGTCTATATGGTATCTGTTTTATCTACATTAGGATGTGGTACTATCTGCATATAGCTGTGTGTGGAACATGCCATCATAATGTCTATATGGTGTCTGTTTTATCTACATTAGGATGTGGTACTATCTGCATATAGCTGTGTGTGGAACATGCCATCATAATGTCTATATGGTGTCTGTTTTATCTACATTAGGATGTGGTACTATCTGCATATAGCTGTGTGTGGAACATGCCATCATAATGTCTATATGGTATCTGTTTTATCTACATTAGGATGTGGTACTATCTGCATATAGCTGTATGTGGAACATGCCATCATAATGTCTATATGGTGTCTGTTTTATCTACATTAGGATGTGGTACTATCTGCATATAGCTGTGTGTGAAACATTCCATCATCATGTCTATATGGTGTCTGTTTTATCTACATTAGGATGTGATACTATCTGCATATAGCTGTGTGTGGGACATGCCATCATAATGTCTATATGGTGTCTGTTTTATCTACATTAGGATGTGGTACTATCTGCATATAGCTGTGTGTGGAACATGCCATCATAATGTCTATATGGTGTCTGTTTTATCTACATTAGGATGTGGTACTATCTGCATATAGCTGTGTGTGGAACATGCCATCATAATGTCTATATGGTATGTGTTTTATCTACATTAGGATGTGGTACTATCTGAATATAGCTGTGTGTGGAACATGCTATCATAATGTCTATATGGTGTGTGTTTTATCTACATTAGGATGTGGTACTATCTGCATATGGCTGTGTGTGGAACATGCTATCATAATGTCTGTATGGTGTGTGTTTTATCTACATTAGGATGTGGTACTATCTGCATATGGCTGTATGTGGAACATGCCATCATAATGTCTATGTGGTGTCTGTTTTATCTACATTAGGATGTGGTACTATTTGCATATAGCTGTGTGTGGAACATGCCATCATAATGTCTATATGGTGTCTGTTTTATCTACATTAGGATGTGGTACTATCTGCATATAGCTGTGTGTGGAACATGCCATCATAATGTCTATATGGTGTCTGTTTTATCTACATTAGGATGTGGTACTATCTGCATATAGCTGTGTGTGGAACATGCCATCATAATGTCTATATGGTGTCTGTTTTATCTACATTAGGATGTGGTACTATCTGCATATGGCTGTGTGTGGAACATGCTATCATAATGTCTATATGGTGTCTGTTTTATCTACATTAGGATGTGGTACTATCTGCATATGGCTGTGTGTGGAACATGCTATCATAATGTCTGTATGGGGTCTGTTTTATCTACATTAGGATGTGGTACTATCTGCATATGGCTGTATGTGGAACATGCCATCATAATGTCTATGTGGTGTCTGTTTTATCTACATTAGGATGTGGTACTATCTGCATATAGCTGTGTGTGGAACATGCCATCATAATGTCTATATGGTGTCTGTTTTATCTACATTATGATGTGGTACTATCTGCATATAGCTGTGTGTGGAACATGCCATCATAATGTCTATATGGTGTCTGTTTTATCTACATTAGGATGTGGTACTATCTGCATATAGCTGTGTGTGGAACATGCCATCATAATGTCTATATGGTGTCTGTTTTATCTACATTAGGATGTGGTACTATCTGCATATAGCTGTGTGGAACATGCCATCATAATGTCTATATGGTGTCTGTTTTATCTACATTAGGATGTGGTACTATCTGCATATAGCTGTGTGTGGAACATGCCATCATAATGTCTATATGGTGTCTGTTTTATCTACATTAGGATGTGGTACTATCTGCATATAGCTGTGTGTGGAACATGCCATCATAATGTCTATATGGTGTCTGTTTTATCTACATTAGGATGTGGTACTATCTGCATATAGCTGTGTGTGGAACATGCCATCATAATGTCTATATGGTGTCTGTTTTATCTACATTAGGATGTGGTACTATCTGCATATAGCTGTGTGTGGAACATGCCATCATAATGTCTATGTGGTATCTGTTTTATCTACATTAGGATGTGGTACTATCTGCATATAGCTGTGTGTGGAACATGCCATCATAATGTCTATATGGTATCTGTTTTATCTACATTAGGATGTGGTACTATCTGCATATAGCTGTGTGTGGAACATACCATCATAAGGTCTATATGGTGTCTGTTTTATCTACTTTAGGATGTGGTACTATCTGCATATAGCTGTGTGTGGAACATGCCATCATCGTGTCTATATGGTGTCTGTTTTATCTACATTAGGATGTGGTACTATCTGCATATAGCTGTGTGTGGAACATGCCATCATAATGTCTATATGGTATCTGTTTTATCTACATTAGGATGTGGTACTATCTGCATATAGCTGTGTGTGGAACATGCCATCATAATGTCTATATGGTGTCTGTTTTATCTACATTAGGATGTGGTACTATCTGCATATAGCTGTGTGTGGAACATGCCATCATAATGTCTATATGGTGTCTGTTTTATCTACATTAGGATGTGGTACTATCTGCATATAGCTGTGTGTGGAACATGCCATCATAATGTCTATATGGTATCTGTTTTATCTACATTAGGATGTGGTACTATCTGCATATAGCTGTGTGAGGAACATGCCATCATAATGTCTATATGGTATCTGTTTTATCTACATTAGGATGTGGTACTATCTGCATATAGCTGTGTGTGGAACATGCCATCATAATGTCTATATGGTGTCTGTTTTATCTACATTAGGATGTGGTACTATCTGCATATAGCTGTGTGTGGAACATGCCATCATCGTGTCTATATGGTGTCTGTTTTATCTACATTAGGATGTGGTACTATCTGCATATAGCTGTGTGTGGAACATGCCATCATAATGTCTATATGGTGTCTGTTTTATCTACATTAGGATGTGGTACTATCTGCATATAGCTGTGTGTGGAACATGCCATCATAATGTCTATATGGTGTCTGTTTTATCTACATTAGGATGTGGTACTATCTGCATATAGCTGTGTGTGGAACATGCCATCATAATGTCTATATGGTATGTGTTTTATCTACATTAGGATGTGGTACTATCTGAATATAGCTGTGTGTGGAACATGCTATCATAATGTCTATATGGTGTGTGTTTTATCTACATTAGGATGTGGTACTATCTGCATATGGCTGTGTGTGGAACATGCTATCATAATGTCTGTATGGTGTGTGTTTTATCTACATTAGGATGTGGTACTATCTGCATATGGCTGTATGTGGAACATGCCATCATAATGTCTATGTGGTGTCTGTTTTATCTACATTAGGATGTGGTACTATTTGCATATAGCTGTGTGTGGAACATGCCATCATAATGTCTATATGGTGTCTGTTTTATCTACATTAGGATGTGGTACTATCTGCATATAGCTGTGTGTGGAACATGCCATCATAATGTCTATATGGTGTCTGTTTTATCTACATTAGGATGTGGTACTATCTGCATATAGCTGTGTGTGGAACATGCCATCATAATGTCTATATGGTGTCTGTTTTATCTACATTAGGATGTGGTACTATCTGCATATGGCTGTGTGTGGAACATGCTATCATAATGTCTATATGGTGTCTGTTTTATCTACATTAGGATGTGGTACTATCTGCATATGGCTGTGTGTGGAACATGCTATCATAATGTCTGTATGGGGTCTGTTTTATCTACATTAGGATGTGGTACTATCTGCATATGGCTGTATGTGGAACATGCCATCATAATGTCTATGTGGTGTCTGTTTTATCTACATTAGGATGTGGTACTATCTGCATATAGCTGTGTGTGGAACATGCCATCATAATGTCTATATGGTGTCTGTTTTATCTACATTATGATGTGGTACTATCTGCATATAGCTGTGTGTGGAACATGCCATCATAATGTCTATATGGTGTCTGTTTTATCTACATTAGGATGTGGTACTATCTGCATATAGCTGTGTGTGGAACATGCCATCATAATGTCTATATGGTGTCTGTTTTATCTACATTAGGATGTGGTACTATCTGCATATAGCTGTGTGGAACATGCCATCATAATGTCTATATGGTGTCTGTTTTATCTACATTAGGATGTGGTACTATCTGCATATAGCTGTGTGTGGAACATGCCATCATAATGTCTATATGGTGTCTGTTTTATCTACATTAGGATGTGGTACTATCTGCATATAGCTGTGTGTGGAACATGCCATCATAATGTCTATATGGTGTCTGTTTTATCTACATTAGGATGTGGTACTATCTGCATATAGCTGTGTGTGGAACATGCCATCATAATGTCTATATGGTGTCTGTTTTATCTACATTAGGATGTGGTACTATCTGCATATAGCTGTGTGTGGAACATGCCATCATAATGTCTATGTGGTATCTGTTTTATCTACATTAGGATGTGGTACTATCTGCATATAGCTGTGTGTGGAACATGCCATCATAATGTCTATATGGTATCTGTTTTATCTACATTAGGATGTGGTACTATCTGCATATAGCTGTGTGTGGAACATACCATCATAAGGTCTATATGGTGTCTGTTTTATCTACTTTAGGATGTGGTACTATCTGCATATAGCTGTGTGTGGAACATGCCATCATCGTGTCTATATGGTGTCTGTTTTATCTACATTAGGATGTGGTACTATCTGCATATAGCTGTGTGTGGAACATGCCATCATAATGTCTATATGGTATCTGTTTTATCTACATTAGGATGTGGTACTATCTGCATATAGCTGTGTGTGGAACATGCCATCATAATGTCTATATGGTGTCTGTTTTATCTACATTAGGATGTGGTACTATCTGCATATAGCTGTGTGTGGAACATGCCATCATAATGTCTATATGGTGTCTGTTTTATCTACATTAGGATGTGGTACTATCTGCATATAGCTGTGTGTGGAACATGCCATCATAATGTCTATATGGTATCTGTTTTATCTACATTAGGATGTGGTACTATCTGCATATGGCTGTATGTGGAACATGCCATCATAATGTCTATATGGTGTCTGTTTTTATCTACATTAGGATGTGAGACTATCTGCATATAGCTGTGTGTGAAACATTCCATCATCATGTCTATATGGTGTCTGTTTTATCTACATTAGGATGTGATACTATCTGCATATAGCTGTGTGTGGGGACATGCCATCATAATGTCTATATGGTGTCTGTTTTATCTACATTAGGATGTGGTACTATCTGCATATAGCTGTGTGTGGAACATGCCATCATAATGTCTATATGGTGTCTGTTTTATCTACATTAGGATGTGGTACTATCTGCATATAGCTGTGTGTGGAAACATGCCATCATAATGTCTATATGGTATGTGTTTTATCTACATTAGGATGTGGTACTATCTGCATATAGCTGTGTGTGGAACATGCTATCATAATGTCTATATGGTGTGTGTTTTATCTACATTAGGATGTGGTACTTATCTGCATATGGCTGTATGTGGAACATGCCATCATAATGTCTATGTGGTGTCTGTTTTATCTACATTAGGATGTGGTACTATTTGCATATAGCTGTGTGTGGAACATGCCATCATAATGTCTATATGGTGTCTGTTTTATCTACATTAGGATGTGGTACTATCTGCATATAGCTGTGTGTGGAACAATGCCATCATAATGTCTATATGGTGTCTGTTTTTTATCTACATTAGGATGTGGTACTATCTGCATATAGCTGTGTGTGGAACATGCCATCATAATGTCTATATGGTGTCTGTTTTATCTACATTAGGATGTGGTACTATCTGCATATAGCTGTGTGGAACATGCCATCATAATGTCTATATGGTGTCTGTTTTATCTACATTAGGATGTGGTACTATCTGCATATAGCTGTGTGTGGAACATGCCATCATAATGTCTATATGGTGTCTGTTTTTATCTACATTAGGATGTGGTACTATCTGCATATAGCTGTGTGTGGAACATGCCATCATAATGTCTATATGGTGTCTGTTTTATCTACATTAGGATGTGGTACTATCTGCATATAGCTGTGTGTGGAACATGCCATCATAATGTCTATATGGTGTCTGTTTTATCTACATTAGGATGTGGTACTATCTGCATATAGCTGTGTGTGGAACATGCCATCATAATGTCTATGTGGTATCTGTTTTATCTACATTAGGATGTGGTACTATCTGCATATAGCTGTGTGTGGAACATGCCATCATAATGTCTATATGGTATCTGTTTTAATCTACATTAGGATGTGGTACTATCTGCATATAGCTGTGTGTGGAACATACCATCATAAGGTCTATATGGTGTCTGTTTTATCTACTTTAGGATGTGGTACTATCTGCATATAGCTGTGTGTGGAACATGCCATCATCGTGTCTATATGGTGTCTGTTTTATCTACATTAGGATGTGGTTACTATCTGCATATAGCTGTGTGTGGAACATGCCATCATAATGTCTATATGGTATCTGTTTTTATCTACATTAGGATGTGGTACTATCTGCATATAGCTGTGTGTGTAACATGCCATCATAATGTCTATATGGTGTCTGTTTTATCTACATTAGGATGTGGTACTATCTGCATATAGCTGTGTGTGGAACATGCCATCATAATGTCTATATGGTGTCTGTTTTATCTACATTAGGATGTGGTACTATCTGCATATAGCTGTGTGTGGAACATGCCATCATAATGTCTATATGGTATCTGTTTTATCTACATTAGGATGTGGTACTATCTGCATATGGCTGTATGTGGAAACATGCCATCATAATGTCTATATGGTGTCTGTTTTATCTACATTAGGATGTGAGACTATCTGCATATAGCTGTGTGTGAAACATTCCATCATCATGTCTATATGGTGTCTGTTTTTATCTACATTAGGATGTGATACTATCTGCATATAGCTGTGTGTGGGGACATGCCATCATAATGTCTATATGGTGTCCTGTTTTATCTACATTAGGATGTGGTACTATCTGCATATAGCTGTGTGTGGAACATGCCATCATAATGTCTATATGGTGTCTGTTTTATCTACATTAGGATGTGGTACTATCTGCATATAGCTGTGTGTGGAACATGCCATCATAATGTCTATATGGTATGTGTTTTATCTACATTAGGATGTGGTACTATCTGCATATAGCTGTGTGTGGAACATGCTATCATAATGTCTATATGGTGTGTGTTTTTATCTACATTAGGATGTGGTACTATCTGCATATGGCTGTATGTGGAACATGCCATCATAATGTCTATGTGGTGTCTGTTTTATCTACATTAGGATGTGGTACTATTTGCATATAGCTGTGTGTGGAACATGCCATCATAATGGTCTATATGGTGTCTGTTTTATCTACATTAGGATGTGGTACTATCTTGCATATAGCTGTGTGTGGAACATGCCATCATAATGTCTATATGGTGTCTGTTTTATCTACATTAGGATGTGGTACTATCTGCATATAGCTGTGTGTGGAACATGCCATCATAATGTCTATATGGTGTCTGTTTTATCTACATTAGGATGTGGTACTATCTGCATATAGCTGTGTGTGGAACATGCCATCATAATGTCCTATATGGTGTCTGTTTTATCTACATTAGGATGTGGTACTATCTGCATTTAGCTGTGTGTGGAACATGCCATCATAATGTCTATGTGGTATCTGTTTTTATCTACATTAGGATGTGGTACTATCTGCATATAGCTGTGTGTGGAACATGCCATCATAATGTCTATATGGTATCTGTTTTTATCTACATTAGGAATGTGGTACTATCTGCATTTAGCTGTGTGTGGAACATGCCCATCATAATGTCTATATGGTGTCTGTTTTATCTACATTAGGATGTGGTACTATCTGCATATAGCTGTGTGTGGAACATGCCATCATCGTGTCTATATGGTGTCTGTTTTATCTACATTAGGATGTGGTACTATCTGCATATAGCTGTGTGTGGAACATGCCATCATAATGTCTATATGGTATCTGTTTTTATCTACATTAGGATGTGGTACTATCTGCATATAGCTGTGTGTGGGAAACATGCCATCATAATGTCTATATGGTGTCTGTTTTATCTACATTAGGATGTGGTACTATCTGCATATAGCTGTGTGTGGAACATGCCATCATAATGTCTATATGGTCTCTGTTTTATCTACATTAGGATGTGGTACTATCTGCATATAGCTGTGTGTGGAACATGCCATCATAATGTCTATATGGTGTCTGTTTTATCTACATTAGGATGTGGTACTATCTGCATATAGCTGTGTGTGGAACATGCCATCATAATGTCTATATGGTCTCTGTTTTATCTACATTAGGATGTGGTACTATCTGCATAATAGCTGTGTGTGGAAACATCCCATCATAATGTCTATATGGTGTCTGTTTTATCTACATTGGGATGTGGTACTATCTGCATATAGCTGTGTGTGGAACATGCCATCATAATGTCTATATGGTGTCTGTTTTATCTACATTGGGATGTGGTACTATCTGCATATAGCTGTGTGTGGAACATGCCATCATAATGTCTATATGGTGTCTGTTTTTATCTACATTGGGATGTGGTACTATCTGCATATAGCTGTGTGTGGAACATGCCATCATAATGTCTATATGGTGTCTGTTTTTTCTACATTAGGATGTGGTACTATCTGCATATAGCTGTGTGTGGAACATGCCATCATAATGTTCTATATGGTGTCTGTTTTATCTACATTGGGATGTGGTACTATCTGCATATAGCTGTGTGTGGAACATGCCATCATAATGTCTATATGGTGTCTGTTTTATCTACATTGGGATGTGGTACTATCTGCAAATATCTGTATGTGGAACATGCTATCATAATATCTATATGGTGTAATAATTAAAAATAAGTTATGATTTGTTTGAAAATATTCTAGACGACATAAAACCATCGGGAAGTTTGAACATTCTACTTCGAATAATACTTACCAGATGTACTATTATGATAATGTCTATTACCTAGTCTAGCTCAAAATAAACAATTAAAACTCCGCACTCTCCTGGTCCTGCCCCTACTGTGTCCGGGAATACCATAGCCGCAGGTACCGAGTCAATTCCCAATCACTGTCAGATTCGTCTATTTTGCGCTTTTGTCAAGTCGCAATTTGTAGTGTTGCTCAAAATTTGTTAAATTTAAGAGGTTATCGGTTGTGAAAAAGGATTGTATCGGTGGGCTTCATGGAGGAACTAGGAAAATCATCACAGGGGCAGGTTGTATCAATCTAGAATTTATATATTCGTGCCATAATGACTGTTTGAAATTTCCTTAAATTGGCACATTGTTTTAGAATGATAGCCATTGTTGGAGTTGCTTTCTGTACCCGTTAACTTTTAGTTTAATTTGGGTACTCGGTTAATTTTCTCTTGCGACTCGGTTTCCTCTAAGATGGATGCGCCCTTAGCCAAGATGGCGGCGCCCATGAATTATGTCGTTCTTGGCTTGGTGTGTCCGGGCACTCTGTTTGTCGCAGATTTTAGCTCTCGCTTCATTGTCGAGGGTGTTTGTAGCGATCGGCGCTGTATTCTTGGTTAATTTAACGCTAGTTAAAGGCTGAGTTGTGTTTTTAAAGAATTTTCACTCAAAAAAGTTTCAAATAAGATCCTGCCTAAGACTTGGTTATCATTAATTTAAGAGAAAGTTAAATGTGTTTAAGAAATCTTAACTATCAAGTCGGTTTGTGCGTATTGCTCGTCATCAAGTGTCATGTGCAGCGTTTTAATTTTTCTTTGTGTTCGCAGAAACCTAAGAATCCGGACACGTTGTGCCAGAAATGCAACAGGTTCATGAAGCGGAAGTATTTGGGACATCACTGTGTGGCGTGCGCTCAGTGCAATGTCGGGAGCCCTTGTGATGTGTGTGTGAAGTGGTCGTCGGCAATGGTGGCAGAGTTCGACAGGGATCGACGTGCGAGGCTGGAGAGGATCGCAAAGGACAAGGCAGCGAAGTTGCAGCAGGCGTCTCTTATGGGACTTGAAGGTCGTCTGAATGAACGAATGGATTCAGCGCTGGGCGTATGGGCGGCCCAGTTTCAAGGCGATGTTTGTATCATTGCAGTCCACGGTCCCGGTGGAGGCAAGCTGGTGCAGGACAACCATTAGGTGGTCCGGCTGGTTCTGCTGAGGGTCATGCACCTGCCCCTTTTCTGTCCTTGGCTCAAGAGCCGACGATAGAGGAGGAAGATCTGCTGCTAATGGAAGATTCCGGCATGCCGGATCTTTCGATGACGGCAAGACCTAGTACGTCCCAGGGGTCGCCCTCGGGATTTGTACGGGTTTGCCCAGGCGGATGGTGATGTCGACGTTCCGTCGGGTATTTTTCCATCCGCTATTTGTGCAACCGGAGATGCCGGCGGAGCCGTGTTTTGCGGTTCCTGCTGGTATCCCCGGCGGCGTTAGGTGCGGCTCCTATCGGAGTGACGGTACCAGCCGTAGTTAAGGCGGTAGTGGTCCCGGATCCCGTGCTGGAGCCGATGGACTGCGGGGAATCCGGGTCTGGCGATTCGCTAGACACCGGTGCCGCTGGTAGTCGCAATTATGGATGCACTCTGTCCCTGGCAGAGATGTGTATCATAGCGCTCAGCATGGATCGTCGGTGGCCCTCTCATCTAAGGGAGAGAGGGAGGATGAAAACGGGAGTTCATTGATGGACGAGTCCGTTTTTCTGCACCGAAGCTGAATGGGTGCAGGTCCTTGGATGGATGACCAATCGTCTCGGGTTGGCATCTGATCTAGGATCTCAGCGCTCTGTCAAGTGGCTCTTCTGCCATGCCGACACTCCCGTTGGGACATGCAGACTTCTGACATGTTGGAAGTTGCGACATACCGTCTGGTTCAGCCAGACTATGCACTGCCCAAAGCCCCGAAGGAGATAAGGAGTAGGGTCCGTTTTTCCGGAGCAGGCTTATCATCAGTACGCCCGGGGTTCCACGGCTTTCCGTTGCGGAACGAGAGGCACTGAATAGGCCGTTGGCTGGGAAGGCTAAGGGGCGGTCACGTCCTTTGGTTTCTCAGACCAACAAAGACCCGTTCAATGAGCTCACGCTCATTGAGGATGCGGCGAGGGCAGCCATGGCTGTGCTGTCGCACGGGTGTACCGTCCTGCAGGGTATGCTGGACTGCACGGCGGAAGGCGGACAGGTGCCAGAGGCTGCTCCCGGAGTTGTTCGGGACACCATGCGCCTGTCTCAGGATTGCCTGGCCAGGGTAATCACTAGAACGTTGGGCAGAGCGACGGAGAATGGTTCTCGATTGTGTAGAACCAGGACTGGAGATGAGGGCTGCCATTATCTTCTGCGCCTTTCATAGGTCCAGGCTTGTTCGGCGGCTCGGCACGACAAGCGCTCTCCAAGGTTGCGTCAATGGTGGCGGAGCAAGAAGTGGTCGGCAAGTCGTGGAAGTCGACTAAGAGGACTCAGCCGCAACAGTCCTACCGTCAGCAATAGACAGGAGCAGCAGAGGCAGCGTCCTAGAGCGCCCTTCCGTCCTTCTGGGCCGTGATGCCCATAGGTCCATCCGGATCACAAGGACCTGGCCGTTCATCCTCATACAAGTCCCTCTAGTAAGAGGCCGTATGAGGAAGACAGGAAGGGTGGCGGTTTCTGGCCGAGGCGGCTACCGTAAGGATAGCCGTGGCGGCGGTTTCCGGGACCGTCGTACCACAAGAAGCCGCGGGGCGGCCGTGGGGCTCGTTCCTGACGGGTTTTCCGGCGGAACCAGTTCCGGTGGCTTTGGAGACAAATGGAGTCGAGAATCTTCACCCAAGCGATTTAGCGTCTTATCGGCTAATCTTGACCGACAACTGTGTGCAGATTCCTTCTGTCGGAGGCAGACTTCAGCTATTCCTAAACCAATGGGAACAGGGTCGTGCGCGACTGTTTTAGTTTGTCAGTGGATAAGAAACGGCTACGATCCGGATTGGCTCATCCATCAATCGTTAGTTCCGTTAACCTCGACTCTAATATGGACTCCTATTCCAAGGGAAGTAGACCGTCTAGACCCCATTCGATCAGAAATAGAATCTCTTCAGAAGAAGGCGATTCATCTAGTCAGCGATCAGTCTTCACTGGGCTTCTATTCGATCATGTTCCTTGTTCCGAAGCATACCGGAGGGTGGAGACCAATTCTCAATCTCAAACCGTTGAACAAATTTATTCTTTCTCCAGATTTCAGATGGAGACGGTGGCAGCGGTAATGACAGGGCTGAGGAAAGGCATGTGGGCGGTGTCGATAGATTCTGAAGGATGCATATTTTCATATTCCAATGTCAATTCCTTTTCAGAAGTACCTTCGATTTGCATTCCAAGACAATGTTTGGGAATTCAATGCGCTTCCCTTCGGCCTGACCACAGCTCCGAGGGTCTTCAACCAAGGTGGTTCTCGCCATGACTTCTTTACTTCGCAGGAGAAACATAGCTGTTCACACTTACATAGACGACTGGCTGCTAAAGGCAGTCACTCTGCGCAGCAATCTACAGGTAGTCCTAGACTTATTAAAGAATCTAGGGTGGATTGTGAATCTAGAGAAATCAGAACTGACTCCATCCCAGGAGTTTGTTTATCTGGGAATCTTTTTCAATCTCAGGGACGGCGTAGCTTTTCCGGCGGAGAGCAGAGTCAAAAGCCTGATTGCAGTTTTGGAGTCGCTTTCTCTAGGAGCCTATCTGACGGCGCGCCAATTTCTCAGAATACTGGGTTTTACTAATATCTCTGGAGAAGGTGGTTCCATATGCGGCACTCAGGTGCAGGCCGATTCAGATGTATCTAATGTCATTCTGGTCACAGAGAACAGATCTGTTATCTCTGAGAATACCAGTAAAAGAACCATTGATATTCCACCTTCAGTGGTGGTTGTCGGAACAGAATCTCCTGCGAGGTGTTCCTCTACAACCTCCTCAACCTCAGATGTCCATCTTCACGGATGCATCGTTGACAGGTTGGGGAGCGGTATTGGACAATCAGTCAGTGTCAGGGGAATGGGATCGGAACCAATGCGCAGAAACATATCAATGTGCTCGAGCTATTAGCGGTGGTATTTACACTGCAGAAGTTCGAGAGTCTAATTCAAGACTAAATTGTCCTAGTAAGGGACAGACAAACTCAACAGTGGTGTCTTATTTGAACCGCCAGGGCGGGACGAGAATCACCGGAGTTGTGTATGATGGTTTGGAACCTTCTGCTGTGGTGCCAAGAGAGGAATATTATTCTATGGGCAGCACACATTCCAGGAAGATTGAACATCCTAGCGGATGCTCTCAGTCGAAGGACGGTTTGTCGTCCGACGGAATGGCAGCTCAACCAAGCGGTAGCGGAGGTTCTATTCAAACAATGGGGCAAAGCCAAAATGTCGACCTGTTTTGCGATGAATCAAAACGCAAAGATGGTCACTTACGTGTCACCGATCCCGGACCCGCTAGCTCTAGCAGTAGACGCACTGGCGATAAGTTGGGAAGGAATGTACGCGTATGCGTATCCTCCAACAATTCTCATCCCGAAAGTTCTGGCAAAGATAAGAGAGGGGATGTGCCAAGTACTACTGATCGCCCCTTATTGGCCAGGGCCGATCATGGTTTTACGGATCTGCTGGACCTTCTGGTCTGCAATCCAATCCCTCTTCCAGACACAAGAGAATGTAATCTCTCAGAACAAGGGTCTGTACCTTCACGACAGAACCAGAAATGTTCAAATTAACTGCATGGATGTTGTCAAGCAGCGTGCAATTGAGGGTGGCTTTTCTGAGCAAGCAGCGAAGTTTGTTGCTTCAGCCAGAAGAGTTTCAACCACAAAGACATATAATTATAGAATCAACAAATTTGCACAGTGGTGTTAGAGAAGAGATATTGATCCCTTTTCTGCATCTGTTCAACACATAGCAGATTTTATCTGTCATTTATACGAAGTTGACAAACTTGTTACCTTCTACCCTAGCAGCATATAAGTTCTGCATTAGCTTCAGTCATTCCCAGTCTCACGGTTGAAGGAGTCGAGAATGACACTTTGAATGAAGTTATCAAAGGAATGAGCAAATCTGCGACCTAGATTCCTATCCCATCATGGAATCTATATCTTGTTCTACAGGTTTTAGGACAGGCTCCTTTTGAAACCGATTAGATCTATTGATATTAAACTGTTAACTATTAAAATCAGTTTTCTTGGTTGCAGCAGCGTCGGCGAGAAGGAGAAGTGAAATTCATGCACTTTCTGCCGAACAAGACCGTTTTGTCATCACGGGTGAAGGTTTAAGACTACTTCCACGTCTTTGTTTCCTGGCAAAGAATCAGTCACATAAATATCCAGGTCAGCCGATCAATTTGCCAAGTTTAACTAGACATGACCCAAATTCTTCTGTTTGGTGTCCTGTCAGATGTCTTAAAATGTATAAGAAAACGTACAAATGAGTGGAGAGACGACTCGAAAATCTCTGTGGTTATGTCTCAAAAGCTCCCCATTTACGTGCCTCGAAAGATACTATTTCTCGTTCGATAGTTGACGCTATTAAGATGTCACACAAAAATCGCTACAGGAAAGCAAATTGATCATGCAAATGCCCATCAGGTCCCGAGCACTAGCAGCATCCATCGGCCCTTTATAAGGGTGTCTCATTAGAGGAGGTGATGTCTGTAGCACAATGGCATGCCGAGTCGTCATTCACTGATTTCTACCTTCGCGACATCTCCAGCTCACTTAATCCGGTAGCCGTCGCCAATCTGTCGAACCTAAACTAAGCCACGTCCGACCACTACTTCGCACACATCACTAAAGTCTTCCGCCTACACTGAACAAACGCTATGCACATGACTGAGTACGACCGTGGATTGGGCCGAGCTCCTGTGATGATCAAGAAAAGATCAAGCACTCAAAAATGGTGAGTGTTTACATTAATTAAAGTGACTCTAAATATGTTTACTTACAGTCGAAATACCAGACTGCTTCGGTAAATAGTCTGGTAACCAGAGTATTCTTATCCTATCAACCAGACATTAGACTCATTCCAATTTGAAAATCTAGTCGATAAACTGATAGTTTTTTCAAAATTAGAAGTTGTAGTAGCTTCTTTGCACTCTACTGGACTGCCCTAGCTGAGGCTTGGGGCTGACACGGGTCTGGTGGGTGTTGCATCCCCAGTGACAGCCCTCTGAATTTTGTGCGGACAAAAGAGGGGGGGAGCGCGGTCTAGACCATGGAAGTTTAGCACTCTATGAGTCAGATAGCAGAACCCAAGCATATGCCAGGGTTTTAGTCTCTTCACAACCTTCTCTGTTGGATGGTAGTTGAGTGCTGGTTCGAGCCTCACCTCCTCCCACCGGCATTTTCTGGCTGTCGAAATCCGGAGTTTATCGTAATAGTACATCTGGTAAGTATTATTCGAAGTAGAATCAAAAAAAGCATCCGCTTTTGTTTCTACGAGAATTCTTAATACTTACCAGATGTACTATGGCTCTCCCTCAGCCGCCCCGCTGAGGTGAGGCTGAGCTGCTTTCGCAGTTTGCCAAGGCGAACATAAGACGAATCTGACTGTGATTGGGAATTGACTCGGTACCTGCGGCTATGGTATTCCCGGACACAGTAGGGGCAGGACCAGGAGAGTGCGGAGTTTTAATTGTTTATTTTGAGCTAGACTAGATAATAGACATTATCATAATAGTACATCTGGTAAGTATTAAGAATTCTCGTAGAAAACAAAAGCGGATGCTTTTTTGATTCAGTACTTACATGTATCTAAAGAAATAAGCCTGAAAATGCTATAATATAAGAGTTGCAGCTTGTTTGACTGACAAGCAGGTGGTATACAACAGACCGCAAATGCTACTTTTGGCTGAACACGGTATATCTGGACAGGGGAATGTGTGAGTGCGGATTACAGAATGCGTATAGAATACCCTGTGTACTATTTACTTACAGTATGCATACAATATTCAATATCATTGTGGTATTATTTTCGTTTTTACATCAGACAGGCTATGCTGCAATGATATGTATTGCATCTGATACATGTATGGCGCGATCGACCATTCCACATTCTGCATCCAGTTGCATATAAACGGATGAAGGGGAAACATCTTCGAGTGATCAGACATCTAAATTCTACATACCATGCTCGGCATATGATGTGTCTAGAGGTGTTAGGTATACCGAAAATACCGTACGATATCAATACCACGACAATATCATAATACTGTACCGAACAATCCTCAAATTACCGAAATTTCAACACTGGAAAAAATTGCCTCAAATTGCGCAAAAGAGAGAATTTCCCTCAAATTTACACATGCAATCCTCATTATTTCATGTCACAGTCTACCCATCATAATGTTGCACTGTCTGACAATTATTATATAAGTCTCAAAATGGCTAGTGCATGGATGCGATATATCTATATATCGGCTATTTCAAGCGAATCGATAATAAAACGGAATGTATTGGCGAGTCGTGACAATACAATAAATTTGAAAAAGCGCTTGCAATGTAACCACAAAAGAGTTTACAGAAGTATCAATGTGTATATCGATACCATACCGGTACAGAGGTAATGGGGACCAAAAATACCATTATCGGTACCAAACATAAAATATCAATACCGAGCGGCTCTAGATGTGTCTGACAGCTATAAAACCAGCTTTTATACTAGCTGCAGGCTGCAGAGCTAATAAAGTGATAACTTCACAGCATATATCAGATTTCTGATCTACTATTAAATAACATTCCATGTACTTTTCCCCCAGAACATTGTAGCTGTCGGCGCCGGCATTGCTGACGGTCTGGGCCATGGAGATAACACGAAAGCAGCCATTATTCGGTTGGGTCTAATGGAGATGGTGAAGTTCTGTGAAGAGTTCTACCCTGGTAATGTCTCATTGGTGGTTAAATTCCAAGAAAAATAACTGATGCTAAATGTCTTTAAAATATTAAATTTTCTGCCTTTAAAATTTTCTGCCTTGGTCTCTTTCTAAATGTTGATCTGCCGTGGTCTCTTTCTAAATGTTGATCTGCCGGCTAAGGGTAGACTATTTTAGAAAATTTATCACTGCAATGACTGGCTCGATAAGCAAGCCTGCCATTCCAGTGACGTTTTCTCCTGACCTGTAGATGGATATTAACCTTTTCGTGACGAAACTGGCCAACACCGGCCTCTGCAGTGGTTTTGAGTAATGTCTATTTGCAGGCCAAGATAAGAGTATTTTTGAAATTTTACCAATGAAATGACTGGCTCGGTAACCGCCAGTCATTACAGTGGTAAATTTTCAGAAATAGTCTTCTCTTGGCCTGCACATGGACATTCAATTAGTAAATATTTAAATTTTTAGAAGAAATTTAGTCATTAAAGGGTTAATCATGCACACAGTTTGGTATTCTTGACCAATCTTGACCAATCTTGACCAATCTTGACCACTGAAGCATTACTCGTCCTTTCTACTGTTAACTCTGTCCTTACCAGCTGAGAAGCATGCACCAGTGAAATAGTGCAAACTGAAATCTGATAGATATTGGGAAAATATGGTGCTGTTGTCGTTACCCACTTTCTAGATATTGTTCCAATGAAAAATGATATGATGATAAGGAATTGTAGAGAAATGGAAAAAAGATTCCTTGATATAAATGTGTTGAATGTGTATCCAATTTTATTTTACTTGATTAAATAGGAAAAAATCTCAGGAAATTATAAGCTTTTCCTATTATTAGCTCACTTGGTTTGAAGGGCCAAGTGAGCTTATGCCATGGCATCCATCCATCATCCATCCATCCGTGTGTCGGTCAAATCACATCTTAGCGCATTGACCGATTTCAACCCAATTTGGTAGATTTTATGCACAATTTTTTATCTTTGAGTTAGGTGTCTTGAATGACGACTGATTCTCCTTGAGGTACCTTTCTTTAATACCAGTTCTTTGAGCCTTCTTGAGTTAGCTGCCTTTAATGACAAATACTCCTGTAATTACCAGGTCCTTATTGATTGACCATTTGATCCACCTGCCTTGTATACTGGGTGGGTGACTGTTTTATCTGTTTATCTTTACAGAATCTCAAATGGGCACATTTCTTGAGAGCTGTGGTGTGGCTGATCTCATTACCACATGTTATGGTGGCAGAAATAGGCGCGTTGCAGAGGCATTCGCTAAAACTGGAAAGGTAAGTATTCATGGCATATATCTATCCTTATTGATGACTCTTTGATCCTCCTTGTACTGTATGCCACAGTTTAGGTTCTGTATTTATATGCAGGAAAACATGATCAAGCCTGCCAAAACCGAATTTTTCCCTGGTCTTGATAAATGTCCATTTTCAAGCCAAGAGAAGACTGTTTTTGAAAGTTTACCACTGGAATGACTGGGTCGATAATGGAGCCACTCTTTCCAGTCCTAAAATCTTTTAAATCTCTTGGCCCGCAAATAAGTATTCCATAAGCAATCTCAATTTACCATTGACCATTAAAGGATGCAAATCTTAAATAAAATCGCATAATCGTCAATTTATGTGCTTTTTATACCCCGTCAAAAAATTTGTTGTGGTATGTAATGGCGCCATCCGTCGGGGCGGGCATGCGGGCGGCATAGTGGTTTCTGGATGATACATACATGAGAGTCTTCAGTAGCTACACTGATTTCATTGTTTTTTGATAAAATTGGGATTTCTTGATTAAATACCTTTAAAACTAACATTTTTCTAAGGTGGGTAAGTGTTTTTCAGTGTTTTTCACACTTTTTCAGTGTTTTTCTTAAGTTGCCACTCTCATCTCTGATGATAACTCTATTACCGTTTGTCGGATCGCATTGAAACTTCATAGGGTGGTTGAACTAGGTCTGGGGAAGAAAGCTTTCGAAATCGACAATGATCCGAAATCCAAGATGGCCGATAGCCACCGGTGGCCATCTTGAAAATTGGTTTCCGGATAATAACTCCATTACCGTTTATCGGATCACTGAAACTTCATGGAGTGGTTGGATGGACTATGTCTAGGGAAGAAACCTATTAAAATTGACAATGATCCGAAATCCAAGATGGCCGCCAACCACCGGTGGCCATCTTGAAAATTGGTTTCCAGATGATAACTCCGTTACCGTTTATCGGATCGCTTTGAAACTTCATAGAGTGGTTGGACTAGGTCTGTGGAAGAAACCTATCGAAATCGACAATGATCCGAAATCCAAGATGGCCACCAGCCATGGGCTGCCATCTTGAAAGTTTGTTTCTGGATAATATCGCCATTACTATTTATCGGATCACTTTTTAGGGTCGTTAGAATATGTCTGGTGAAGAAACTTCACAAGAATCCAAGATCCAATATGGCCGCCAGTCAGCGGCAGCCATCTTGAAAATTGGTTTCCGGACGATACCTCCTTGAAAGCTTAACGGATCGCTTTGACACATCATAAGGATGACTGGTCTGATGGGTCTGAGGAAGAAATAAATATTTTCTGATAGCTCTCGTTCATTGGTTTGTTATCATGGCTGGGTATTATGCGCCATTTGTGGAGCTGTTGTTAACTAACTATTATTGGTTGGAAATACTGTAGATCGATGGTTTCTCTAGCTTGTTGAACCTGCACATGCTTTTCTTTTACCAGAGTATTGAACAGTTAGAAGATGAGATGCTTAATGGTCAGAAACTCCAAGGACCACCAACAGCATTTGAAGTGAACTTTATGCTGGTTAACAGGGGTATGGAGGAGAGGTGAGTGCATAATATTAAGATGACCTCACTTTACAAAGTGGCGACATCTGGATTGGATAGATACATGTATTAAACTAGAATGCACAGTCGATGGCATGCCATCACAAATCTCCACACTTTCACCAATTTTGCCATTCTGCACCCCGTCCCCCATCACTACAATCACTGGTGGCCATCTTGAAAATTGGTTTCCGAATGATAACTCCGTTGCTGTTTATCGGATCGCGTTGAAACTTCATGGAGTGGTTGGACTAGGTCTGCGGAAGAAACCTATCGAAATTGATGATGATCCGAAATCCAAGATGGCCGCCAGCCACCGGTAGCCATCTTGAAAATTGGTTTCTGGATGATAACTCCCTTACCGTTTATCGGATCGCTTTGAAACTTCATAGGGTGGTTGGACTAGGTCTTGGGAAGAAACCTAGCGAAATCGACAATGATCCGAAATCCAAGATGGCCACCAGCCACCGGTGGCCATCTTGAAAATTGGTTTGCAGATGATAACCCCGTTATCGTTTATCGGATCGCTATGAAATTTCATAGGGTGGTTCGACTACCTCTGGGGAAGAAATCTATTGCGATTGACAATGATACGAACTCCAAGATGGCTGCCACCTGTGGCCATCTTGAAAATTGGTTTCCAAATGATAACGCTGTTACCGTTTATCGGATCCCTTTGAAACCTCATAGGGTTGTTGGACTAGGTATGGAGAAGAAATCTGTCGAAATTGATAATGATCCGAACTCTAAGATGGCCGCCAGCCTGGGCTGCCATCTTGAAAGTTGGTTTTTGGATTTCATTTATCGGATCACTTCCTACGGTCGTTGGAATATGTCTGGTGAAGAAATTTGCGATAATCTGAAATCTAATATGGCCGCCAGTCAGTGGCAGCCATCTGGAAAATTGGTTTCCGGACGATACCTCCTTGACCGTTTAACGGATCGCTTTGACACTTTATAAGGATGACCGGTCTGATGGGGCTGAGGAAGAAATAAATATTTTCTGAAAGCTCTCATTCATTGGTTTGTCATCATGGCGGGGTATTATGCGCTGTTTGCGGAGCTCTTGTTGATTATGTAACACTCATCTTGTTGAGTATTTTGAAACTAATTTGACTGGAAGTTGTTGCTGCCTATGGCTGGTGGGTTAGTGCCAATTTGATATCTCAAACCTTTAATGGTCAAGCCAGGGAAAAGGGTATCTGCAGTGACAAATGTCCAGGCATATCAGTGCCAAGATTTAAAAAGTAGTCTTCTCTCCGACTTGGTATGCAAATCAACATTTTCTGTGAGAAAACTGAAACATTCTTGAACAAATCACACCATTGTAAGAGTTAATTACAGCAGTTTTCATACAAAACAGGCTTGACTATCGCCATATCTGCCAGGTAAGAGCCAGTAAATAATCAGTGTGGCTAAAAGTATTTAGTAAACACTATTCTTGCTGGTTGCTCATCACGGTTCATCTCATATCGTTGCTGTGATTCACACTTATTAAATCTAGATAATCTGTGAAGCATTCTTGGTCTCGGATACTGATTTAAAGATTTTTCTCACAATTTTTTAATGGACCTGGGTATGAAAAAGTAGAGCTCTAAACTAGCTTTGGAAGAAGTATGGAAAGAGTGTTCTAAACCAAGTAGATCTAGTCCATATGTTTATAAATAATGTCACGATTACATGGGTGGTTTCCAGTAAATCTCCATAAATAGGATATAGTTGAGGAAAACATAAGGGCGGGATGACGCTGTGAGTAGTATTGAAATCAGACGAAATGTATTTCTTCCATTCTGCCTATACTTGTGAATGCGGAGTGGTGGTGGTGGGGGGTGGGGTCCGTTTCTGGCTATGCCTCGCCCATGTTTAGCTAAGATCTGCCCATATATATTCTTGCGCGTGTTGGAATCAATTTATATTGGGGTCCACAGAATCCCAATTTCAAGGTTATAATACAGGGTAAGCCATTTCAAAATATTCAATAGAATGTTTATCAAATTTTTAATTCATCAAAGACATACACTTGGTACACTTGACCGATTTCGTTGTTCCGTGATAGAGAGCTTTACGCCAGTTCACTTGTTACATGACATAATGGAGGATCTAGCTTTAGTTATGCCCCGCCCATTTCTTGATAAGCTCCACCCACGTTTTGCCCATGTTGGGATTGATCGATTCCTGAATTCCCTGACTATCAATTTCCAGAAAACTATACAGGTAAGCTGTTCAATATTTTGAAACTAATTTAACTTGGTGCTGTTGCTGCCAATTCCCAGCCAAATTAGTTTCAAAATAATCAACAGCATGTTTATTATATAGTACAGACATACAATTCATACAACAATGCTTAGTCCGTCATTAATTAAGTGTTTGTGATGAACTTCACATCACATAGTTGATTATGATGCAATCCTACACATCACATAGTTGATTATGATGTCATATGATTGATGGATAACTGGAATCCTCCATTAATGTGTGATGTGTTTGCTTATGACATCAGATACTTGAAGTACCCCTCTATTATAATTCTGTCTGATTTGAGTTAACTTTAGCTTCGCTTTAAATCTTATATCTGCCAAAAACGGCTTCTGCAGTGGTTTTGATAAATGTTCATTTGCAGACCAAGAGAAGACTATTTTTGAAAATTTACCATGAATCGCTGGCTCGATAACCGAGCCAGACATTCCATCGGTAAATTTTCAAAAACAGTTTTCTGTTGGTATGCAATATCGACATTTTCTCTGAGAAAATTATAATTTTCTTGAACAAATTTGAGTGTTAAAGGGTTAAAATGTATTTTATTTGTTTTGCCTTTTCACAGGTTTCCACTTTTTACTGCTATCCACCGAATTTGCAAAGGCGAACTGCCCTGTACTGAATTCATTAATTGCTTGAAGAATCATCCAGAACACATGTGATATCTTTACATTCGTCCCAGTAACTCGTAAACTCGTAAACAGACTAGAAGCGTAACATGAACAAGAGTATTACAATACAAACTTTGCTGACGTTAAAATATTAATTATTATTATTATTTTTTTTTTTTTTTTACTTTAGAATTACCGTTTTAAATACTTGAGTGGTAACCATTGCCAAGGCAGATAACTGAGTTTCCGAATAGAAATATTTACACGCGTCAAGTAAAAATGCTTTTTTGCATTAAACATTTCACTGATATGACATCATAGCAGTGAAACGCTTTCAAAAAGCTATACTTCTAATCCATAGATATTTATTTATTTATAATTTCTGGGAGTAGTCTCCCCTGGACCATTCAACTAGTAAGTGTTTAATTCTTTAATGGTCAAGATTGGTCAAGTAAATCAAAATTCTTGCTTCGTGAAGGTTAAATTTTGCAGGTCATGACGAGACTGTTTTTGAAAATTTATGACTGGAATGACTGGCACGGTTACGGAGCCAGTTGTTTCAATGGTAAATTTCCAAAATTAGTGTTTTCCTGAAAAAATTAGTTCTCAAAACCACCGAGACCAACTTTGGCCGAGTTGACCATTAAAGTGTAATGCATCTGATAAGTTTAGACATTGTATTGAAAACATATAATCAAAGTTTTATATATAGAAATTGTATAAACCTGCGTTAATGTGTAAGATGTATTTTAAAATAGTTATGATTATTATGGTAAAAGTATTTAAAAAAATGATTTATCTATTTGTTGATGAGTATGTCTTTATATGTGCCCAGTTAGTGTGGGGTTGGTGTACAATGTGAAGTCATAGCTTGGATTGGTGAGATTCTTTCTCCTACATTTTTTTGGATTGTAGATTTACTGACATTTAAGCCAGTATCTAGACATTGTTTATATATCGAAATTAGGAATTAATCTCGTGAGAGCATAGATGTAAAACAGTATTGCTTTTAAAAACCATACACTATGTTTTGTCCCGAACTCCTTTATCAGCTCACATGTTCCAAACCATCCACCTCTCACTCAGTGTCAATCGTCCAGCAACCATTAACCATCTGACTGCTAAATTCTTGCAGACAACATATTCCAGGTGTTAAATCGCTGGATCTGCTAATTATTTTGAAAACAATTTGACTGAAAGTTGTTGGTGGCTTAGCCACCAACAACTTTCAGTCAAATAGTTTTCAAAATATTCAGCAAGTCAAGAGTTTTTGCTCATTTAAATTATTGTCTGGTGGCTTGCAGCAGTGGGACAGTTAAAAAATATTACTCCTCGCTTTTCACTGCACTAATTTTAGACAAATGTAGCTGGCAGACCCTAGCACAGTAGACATCAGAACTTATATTCAACTGTAATAAATATCACGTCAGTAACATATATCAAACACAATGCATATATTACCAAACTTATAACACCATTTGAGGTACTTGAAAGCGAAATGGTGACCTATGTACTTAACCCACATGGCCTATCAGCAAGAATGTTGCGCTGCTGGTTATAACTTGTTTTTCACAAAATATTGCCATATCTACTACTCTGGCATTGTGATTAGTGCTCATGCATTCCACTGATAAATTTCATCGAAACTGAGAAACGTCAATGGATCAAGCAGGAAAATAATTTTAAAATCAATATGGTACTTTGGATACTATTTTGTTGATCATTTGGTCTTCAGCCAACTTCCCATAATTCTTTGTGCTTACTGCTGTTTAACGTGAAGTGGAACCTCTACCAATGGTAAGGTTCCGGTTAAGGATAAAGAGTAGTTAACCCAAAAAATTGTGGTAAGTTGGCTGAAAACCGAATTAATAGGATATTGAATCGTTACAGCTATAAACAAATGTAATGCAAAATGGTAAGAAAATTTCAAGATTTGACATGAAAATTAGTAGTAATATTGTCTATGATAAATAGAATCTCAACATAATTGCCATTTCATATCAGATTTGTCAAACACTGAGTAAGATCTTATTTGGAACTCGCTACAGCTAAAGTTACAAGTGTGATAAATGTTATGTCAAATGTCATCTCATATCAGATGCTCTATGTGTGGTGTTTTGTGCAGCATGTCACTGCGCTTTCTAACAAATATCTAACTCCTGATGAGTATAAACTGTTAACCCTTTAAGCCTTGAATTTGTTCAAGAAAATTTTCATAGAAAATGTCAATTTGCGGACCAAGAGAAGACTACTTTTGAAAATTTACCACTGGAATGACTGGCTCGGTTATCGAGCCAGTCATTCCAGTGGTAAATTTTCAAAAGTAGTCTTCTCTTGGTCCGCAAATCGACATTTCTCAAGACCACTGTAGAAGCCGTTTTTGGTTGATATGAGTGTTATATGGTTAAAGGTCAATATTTGTCAATGAGGTAAGGGATCTTCTCTTATAGAATATTTTTTAAATCTTACCAATTAAATGACTGGCTCGGAAACTGAGTGTTATTCTAATGATCAGGTTTAAACTGGTTCCCTTTGGGTTGCTTTCTGGACATTTGCTAAGAGGCGAGCCTGCAGTCCATTGCTAAGGTAAATAAGTGTGACACGTGATAGTTGCATACCGGGTAGCTTTGTCAGAAAAAACCCAACTTAAAAGCCAAGCCGACAGACCAACTTCTGTAACTTGTCGCTAGGACTGGGCGGTTATCCGGAATTTGAACCGTCTCCAGATTTTTAAGCATGACGGTTTGAAAACCGTTGACATAATTTGACAACCATACAACCTCATATTTTTTTATAATCCGGTTTTATATATATATTTTGATTGTATAAATTTGCATTAATTTTATGGATATGTGAAATGATAAAAACATCTACACAGTATCATGACAGGAAAATGTTGCTAGATCGTATTGCTACATACATTCAGAAATTGTAATCTGCTTGCGTATTATTAACTTCTATGATACACGCTTGAAAGCGTATCATAAGCGATCTAATGTTTCTAATATCTATGTCTATTATGAACGCGCATCTGGGACTCTAATCCAGGAAGTGAGATCAACCTGCCAATTGAAAGTAAGTTGAGATCGAATTTGTCTAATCACTCGGGCGATCAAGAGTAATTTCTCATGCCTGTTCAGGAGCTGGCTCGATGTATGTTGGACGATATAGTTAACATTGAACGCGGGTCGATATACATTATTAGCGCCGGAAAACAAGTTTTACAGCTTACAACTGATACAGTTTTAAAGCAAGTCCTTCCAAGTCGTGCTTATGATCTATATTAAAATACATCTGATTTTCTTTTTGGCGGAAAATGTATGCTAGTGAATAGTCTGATACGACCGAGTTTGATTATATGTATCCGATTAATTAGATCAATAAATTCGATTTACTACGCATTTGCACGCGTATAGGATAGGCAGATTTGTAGGCCTACCATGTGACAGTATTGCGATGTCTATAACTAAATTATACATAAGAGTGTGTAAACGTAGGCTATCGGGATTCGGAAACTAGTCTATATTATATATATTTGCATAGCGCTTCTCATCTGACTGGTCTCCGAAATGGAGTCTGTGTAACAATCTAGTTAGTTCCGCCATCTTTCAGAATTTATCACTGGCTCGTCGTTTCCAAGATGTGAAATGACTAACTATCGAATAGTATTTTTAGTGAATGCTCTAAAAAATTTCTAACTAGTTTAGTCATCCAATAACATAGTTTCCACTCCACGAACTGCTTGAATTGGCCGCTAAAAGGCACAGTAAATTTGACAATCTACACATTATCCGAGAGGGGGTTATACGAATTGCTAATTGTCTAGGAATCTAATATATGACAGATTGCGCACGAACTCGAAATGACATATCGCGATGAATTTAAAAGCGCAAAAACAACTTAAGTAATGATTTCACTATATCGTCTAACATTGCATCGGATACTATAGTTACAGATTTAAGTCTACCGCTAAAAACGTTCTATTTTCATGCATTTGTGAATTTTTTTCCCCACGAAAACAAACTATTTCCAGCTAATAAACCGGATATTCGGTTAAAACCGGTTTCATGGCCAACACTCACTGGTTGTGTTTTTACCAAAACTGCACAGCCCTAGTTGTCGATAAAAGATTTTTTTGCAGATGCGAAATCTTCAGACCACTGCTTTATTCATTTTAGATGTCTTAAAGGGAAGCACCAGATCGTGTATACTACTTTGTATAAAATGAATCTAGAGACTGTAATGTTTTCGAAAATATAATTGTAAGCTCTGTGCTCAAATTAGAAATATATAACTTTGTTACTCAAATATGTGATACATTTGTTAAATTTCTATTCCCGGATGAGGCCTATGACGCTATCGCAATAAAATTGCGAATTGCGTTTTATAAGGGGTTTCTCTTCAGCGGTGTTAGGGATATATAAACTATATTAGTGGAATTGTTGAAGACTATATAATAACAGTCCTTTGTCTGATTTCTCTGATGGTGCCAATTTTGACATCAAGTTTTGATCTTGAGATAAATGAACGACGCCATAGTATAGGTATATCTGTACAATTGCCACTTTTGAATCAACACTCTTACTGGTAGATAATGTTATTAAAGTTTCATCTATTAATATGAGGGTTTAATTAGGTCTTATGTACATCCCAATATATATTTAGGTACTTATGTATCCATACTAGACTCAAAACATCCCGAGATATTGTAATATTCATGTAATTGGCAGACAGCTTCATAGAAAATGGCCATCTTAAGGCAACTAATGTATGAAAATAACAAATATATTCCATAAATTTTTGATAGTGTGATAAACGTCTTAATCTCTTCAATCTATACATATATAAATGATGTCGATAGCACTATCACCAATAGAGATATCACCATCCAAATGCATGCTCTCCTGTCTTCAGAATGCCATTATCATGGTCTTGTCAGATGGGATTCAACCTATGACATCATAGGTTTAATTAGCTCGCAGAAAATTATAGTACCATAGCATTTTTTAACACCATTTTAATCGGATTTATATATAAATGTCGCAGGAAAGTTTTACACAGTAGCTTAAATATGGGGTCTACGATAGAACTAAGTGTTTTATGCAAATGATGGTGACCCTTCATGTGTTCCCCTTTAACCATTTAGCTGCCAGTTTCTCAATTGCAAGTCAACTATCCAGGAAAGTGGTTGAATATTTTGAAATGAAATTGATTTGAACAGCTCCCAGTCAAATTAGTTTTAAAATCTTCAACAGAATATTGCTTACATCAGAAAGAATTGGTCATTTCTGATGTGTGAGAGTTAAGTATGTAATTACCTCCTAATTATGACATCTGTCGTTATTCCAGAATTTGACCTCAGACATATGCATCTGTTATCACTATGGTCATCATAGTGTACCAGTCCCACATCATACTAGGCCCACATCATACTAGGCCCACGTCATACTAGTCCCACGTCATTGTTATTTTGTTGCTTTGAATTTGGATCACCAGCACCACCCAATTCTGTTTACTTATATATTAATTTTTGGTATTTTTTGTTATCTACGAAAATCACTTATTATAAGAAATTGTACTTGTTATTGACTGATATATTTATTGGGTTTTACTTTTGCATTTATGTGGCGCTTTGTGTGTATATAACCATGGTAACGCTTCTATCGTTTATGTGTGATGGTTTTATTGTCAAATAACTTCGAGATGAGGCTGAGAATGTGATACTAGAGAAATTGCTATTTACCCTACACATAATTTAAATCAATATTTTACACAGGATATGATATAGAATTAAAGTGCCTGTATATATACAGCTTTTACATTTACTGCATCTATACCCCGTTAACTCTTTCACCGATTAATTCCGCATATCTCATTTTCAAGCCAACCATACAGGAAAACTGTTGAATATTTTAAAATTAATTTGACTGGAAGACGTTGCTGCCTAAAGCAGCAACGTCTTCCAGTCAAATTAATTTCAAAATATTCAACAGAATACGTTTTATATCGTAAAAAATTCACTTTTTCAGGGATTTGTTGGTGAAAGCGTTAATTGTCAAGCTTGGTGAAGTAAATGTCCATTTTCAGGCTAAGAGAAGAGTATTTTTTCAAACTTCGCATTGGAATGAATGGCTCGGTTCTCACCGGCAGTCATTTCAGTGAGAAATGTAAAAAAAATCGTCTTCTCTACAATGTTCTGCAAATAGATATTTATCACGACTATTGTAGAGGCCAGAGGCTTGACCATTAAATGATTGTTAACACCTTAGATTTAGCATAGACCCATGAATATTAGGATGTAATGGTTTTGTTGTGTTATATTATTGTAGCATGAAAACAATAACACAGATATTAGTGTCAGAGAAATGGCTTTAATAGGATTAAGACATTCTGTATACGAAATATGAATTGACATTTTGAAATCTGTTATATATTGGTAGCTATTACTGTAACCAAATCGTGTTTAATTTTCTGCTTTTACAGTCCAAATATTACCTCTTTTAGCGTATAATATACAGACGTGGAGTGGTGTTCCAAAAAGTGGTACAGCCAGGGGAGTATCAAGGAGGGGGTGTCCCCTCCCTTTGTAAAGCGAGGTGTTACTAGCTCAAAAGGTGCCATGGCAGTGACGTGCTCCCGTGGTGTTCACGCCGGCCCTGGTGTATTTATTTAACCCGTTAATGCATGTACCGGTAATCTAGATTGGACAAGAATATGTACATTTTCTCAGACAGGGTCCATTTGCAGACCAAGAGAATATCTTTTTGAAAATTTACCACTGAAATGACTGGTAAGTTTTCCAAAATATATTCTTTGAACCGCAAATGGACATTGCTAAAGAATTAATATCTGGAAGGCAGTTTTGGACGACTTGGTGATTCGATGCCTAAAGCATTTCATGATGTTCTTGCTTGCTTCAAAATTATAACTTAGCATTAGAGCTGGGCGGTATTGATATTTACATGACGGTACCGGTACCATGAAAAAATACCGCGGTACCACGGTATACCGTCATCTGAGCTTGAGGCATGCCACGAAATTAGAACAATTTTTTCCATTTCCTTTTCACTTCCATCTCCAATCAACGGTAAATATAGGTAAAATAAATAAATCGGCTTCCTGATTTAGAGAAGAAAAACATGGCTATTGCGACTGTTTAGTTTCACGTTGGAGTCGTATATTCTGTTACTCGCGAAAACAGGCCTATACACATACATATAACGCGACATTGAATATAGCCGATTCCAAAGCTTCTGATAATTACCGAGTACCCGATGTGCAGACTCATTACTCGCCATGCTTCACGTGAGCAATGCGTGTAAAAAGCTATTTCCGTGAACTTCTGACGTGTAGCCAGTTGAAAAATGAATTACAAAAACTAAAACACTATAATTTTTAGGTGTCGTTACTTAAACTGGATTTAATCCGTAAAGAAATTTCTTAAAACAAGCCAGAAAAATAAAAAATAACGACTTCAACGCTGCTCGTTGTTAATAAATTAGCACGTGATCAAAACGGCGCGAGCAAATACTACGTTTTAGTAAATTTTCATTGATAAATTCAGCATAGTAATGTATTTTCCCACGGTCTAGTTCATGAACAACCAATCAGATATGTCTTTGCGAGATCGCTGTTGTGTTTGAATAGCACGCAGTTTGTATGTTATTTTGTTATTCTAGCGTGTTTGTTCGGTGACAAAATGCTTGGAGTAATAAATTACAAATAATAGAAACGGGAATAGGGAATATATTATAGTGTAATTACTACCGGCGGACGGCCAGAGAATGAGTTTTGATGTTTTAAATAAAGCAATTTTACCGTGAGACTCAAGACGTATGTTTGACATACAATTCTGCCTGTCATTATTTTGTAATTGACGTCTTGATGTTTGTTTTTACAACGACCCTTTCACCTCAACTCGGCTGATAGTTAGGGATGCCTGTATTTTTGGCACTATTAGCACTTATTTACCCTTGGTCAAGTCAGATTTTATGAATATATTTCTCAAATATTGCTCAAACATTATGGACGGTATTCACGGTATTTGGAAATGTCAACGGTCACGGTATCGGTTCACGGTATACCGCGGTCCTCACGGTACTACCATCAGACCGCCCAGCTCTACTTAGCATCGCTTACTGTAAAAAATTATGTTTTCATTAAAATATATAGCCAACAGTGGACCAAGATTGTTTACCCTTAGATCTGATAAATTAACAATTTAATTTAATCAATTATATGTACATCACTATCATATAAACATTAGAATTATTAATCTGCTGTGATACATTAATAAAAGCTTGTTTGAAAAGATATCCAACTTCATTCCAGTATCTGCATAAATGTATAATCAAATTGAAATTTCCATGGAATTTTAATTTCTGAAACGCTTAATGAACAAGATGAGAAAGTTGGAAAATAGACTTTGATTATGTTATGCTTATTGCTTTGACCTACACGTTATATTCCAGTGTTTCAATTTCAAGACAATGATATGGACAAGCTGTTGAATATTACAACCAAGGTACGCATGTTACTGCAGACATGCTAGAGCTGGCTGGCTTTAAACCTTGAATTTGTTCAAGAATATGGCAAATTTCTCTTTGCAGACCAAGGGAAGACTATTTTTAAAATTTTACCACTGGAATGACTGGCTCGTTATCGAGCCAGTTATTCCAGTGGTAAATTTTCAAAAATAGTCTTCTCTTGGGCTGCAAATGGACATTTCACAAGACCACTGCAGAAGCAGTTTTTGGCTGATATGATTGTTAAAGGTGAATATTCATAGCAAAATTCTTGAAAATAAAATTGTTAAAATTGTATACTTTTAGATGCTTATATTGTGGGTCTAGATGTAATGAAACGAAATAAATCATATGATAATTTTTATTACATATAAATTAATGTAATATTTTAAGTTGTGAAATTGAATTAGAGCTAGAAGTCCCTAATTCAGTTTCGCAACTTAAAAAATTATAATAATTTGTACGGAATGAAATCTTCATATGTTAAGATTTATTTCGTTCCGTTACATTGAGGTACACACTTTAAGATCCTAAATGTATACAAATTAAATAATTTTATTTTCAAGTATTCTATTGTGAATGTTCACCTTTAAACCAACAAGGGATCACGACCTAAAGCTAGAAAAGAAGAGGCAGTCTAGATCTGAGAAAATATGCATTTACAAACAAGAGTTCTGGAAATGTGGAATGGTCTACCGACAGCACTAATGAATGCTGAAACAATGTTTGTATTTGATGTAGGGTTGGATGCTTTTGACATAATCAAGAGATGAAATATGATTTCACACCAGACTACAAGTCACCAGGAAGTCACATTGAAGAATTCGTGACCCCACAAGGGTCAGAGTCAAGGTCGTTCAGGTTCGGGAAGAAGGTTGCCTTCTTCTCTTGTACTTCTGAGATGATGATTGAAATGAAACTCGAAACGCGTTTGTCTAAATTTTAGATTATTATTTCTTTCTGGATAACGGTTACTGACTGACTTCTTACAATGTTTTCACCGAATATGTTATGTCTTTAAATGAGATAAGGATAAAGATTCAAACTTAATGCTTAAGCTATCTAGCTTGACTGAGAGAGCAACAATCTATTGCGAGAATTTAGAATTTAGTTTAAGATCGATAATTAATAGACTTCCTTTCCCTTCATGGTCGCTCATATTTATACCAGGAGAATGTGTTCCAGTCCGCTCTTCTACTATTCCTAAATGATGCCAATGGCCCATGACTGACAGGCGTTTACAATTCCTGGGATCCCCTCATCCATACAAAAGTTGTGCACCGTCTTGAGAAGGGTTTTACTGAACGCTGGCTTCCAACCGTTTTGTGGCTCATATAGAATATTGCAGCACCAATCTTAAGTGTTGATTCCACTTATCAAATTCTATTTTCGGAATTTAATATAAATTTCTGAATGGTATGGAGAAGTTTGAGGTGCTTAACAATTTGATGGCAGGCGCCAAAACGTACTATCCACAATTTGCCAATGCTTTAAGCAGGCCCACAAATGGACTGAAAAGTATCTAGTTATTACATGACTACCAAACAATGTCCTCGTGACTTTGGTCTTATGATGTCACACGTTCTCCTGGTAACACGACCATGTTGGGTTTTCAGATTTTCAGACACACAATTGTGTTTCCAATCCTCACAATTCTCCTCCGTTTTAATTCAATTACAGTATAATTTCTTGGAAATTGATTGCTGTTGGTTGCAGCAACAACTTTCTGTTATTGCTTGCATTGTCCCAACATCAGTCAGCTCTCATTTCAAAATTCATCTTACGTCCTATATCTTAGCATTCCCAGCTTGACGTAAATACACCTCACAGCTTGATGCACATTAGCTGTGATTTTAATTCATAAAGGTCATGATGTTCCACATAGGTTCCAAGTATAATGAGAATAATATTCGTCTGTCCGTCTGTCCAACATGCCTTCATATCCGTCCATCTCTCTGACTCTTTTGTGAATATGGTTGCATGATGATCGTGCCTATAGTCGTGAGGGGGCGAAGATGGTATCGGCGAGGTTATAGGGCATCTGCAGACATTAGCAGATCAGATGGTAGCTATTCCATCTATCCATATCTACAGAATGGAGCAAACGGTTAATTAAGCTAAGGGAAAATGATGTGGATGAAGAGGCAATATATGTCTAAATCCATAATACCGTCCTAAGAAGCCCTATGAACAAACTACTTTGAGTGGAAGCTGTTCCTACCATAGTCAGCAACAGCTTCCAGTCAAATTGATTTCAAAATAATCAACAGCATATATTGCTAACATCATAAAGAATTTTTCCATTTCTGGTGTGTAATGGTCAATGCATTGATGATGTGTACTTGCCTTTTATTCATCTGCCTGCTGAGTTTTTACAGACGATATATTCCAAGGGTTATATCTCTGGACCTGGTAACTATTTTGAAAACAATTTGACGGAAAGTTGTTGGTGGCAAAGCAACCAACAACTTTCAGTCAAATGGTTTTCAAAATATTCAGTAAGTCAACCGTTTTAGCTCATTGAAATTATTGTCTGGTGGCTTGCAGAAGCGAGACAGTAAAACAAATGATTGTATATAGATCCATAGAACCTGCATAATAATTTATATTGATTGTAACGATACATAGTATTGTTAATAATATAGATATAATAAAAATAATTATAATTACATATAAAGTGAGAGGATCTGATCCCCTCTTGTCTCAATAATGCTTCAAAGTGCTCAAAGTACTTATATCAGTTAACAATGTGTCAGGATTTTTCAAAAAAACAAAATAGAAATTTAACTCTGTGAATGACTATTTTGTGAATATACCAAGTTAGAATTTACAAATTTAATTTCCTGATGGCCTGTAAATGGAGATTTCTGTAGAACACAGTAGAGGCCATTTTTGGCTGGGTAATTAATGGTCAAGAAAATGAAAATTTTTTCTACTAAGCTCATTTTAAAATTCAGAATCTACATTTAAATATGAATTATATTTATCATATAAGCCACAATTAATACATATGTTTATTGACGAAACACTAATGCCAAACATAAAAAATGATCAGACGCTATGCAAGACTCATATAAGAAATTAGATGAAAACTCAGCCTTTAACGACCATGTATGATCATTCACCCATATTTACCTAAACAATGCAATAGTTCTTGTCAACAAACGAATCCTGTCACTAAAGTGATTATACCGGCGCATTGGACATTTTGTTGTTGTTTTTGTTTTGTTGTTGTTTAATTAATTCCTAGAAATCCGTTATATTTTTTCTTAATCAGTTATTACATAGTTTGCCTACTGGATAGTTTGTCTGGTTTATGTTTAATTTGTATTTAGGGCTAAGGGTAAAGTATTTAATTTTTTTCTTTCTTTTTGCACGTTTGTTTAAATACTGGGTTAAATTGAATATTAACCCTTTAATGGCTAAATTTGGTCAAGAAATTTAAATAATTGCTTATTGAATGTCCATTTGCAGGACAAATGAATATTATTTTAGAAATTTTAACTCTGGAATGACTGGCTCGGCTATCGAGCCAGTCATTCCAGTGGTAAATTTAAAAAAAAGTTCTCTTGGATAATTGTTCAGATATCGAGGTACTCCAATCAAAGATAACATATCTGAACTTAGCCGTTGACCTGCAAATGTACATTCCTCAAGATTTGCAGATGCCGATTTTAGCCAGCTTCGCAGTGAAAGCGTTAAGGCATAGTTTCCCATAGAATCATTATTAGCGATAACTACATATGATAAATTTTGAAAATAAAATTAAAGAAAGCTGCTGTTGGCTTAGAAATTCCTTACATTTTCTTTTAAGGTATAAGATATTGATTTTTTTAAATCTGCTATGATTTTCATGTGTGTGGAAAATGAATCTGAAACTAGGCATACTACGTATTATCTAAAATGTGATTTGTGTGTGGCTGCAAAATTGGAACGCTGGCTATAACTGATTATGGTAACTTTATGCCAGGTTTGCCGGTATATGAATTAGCTTTTTGTAACACAAAGAATGTATCAATCCATTTATATGTACTATCGATTGATAAGGCGTCGTATAAGCAAACTTCACAATACAATATGATATACCACGATCTACTGAGAGCAAGTTTTTAGGAGTCGATAACGTTCATCCAAATTGCTTTCAAGATAAATATCATATTAGTATTGATCTCCAGTGACAGTCCAGTAATACTGAATGTACAGATATAATCAGTAGTTGCTTATTATTAATCAGATATAGTAATTGAATGTTTATAACTGTTGCTGTTACTTAAGTCGCACAAACCAGTTAGCAAATATTCCGATTATTACTTGCCATTAAGATTATTATTAGTATTATTAACTATCTTAGCTTTTTAATACCTCAAGCCCCGCAGTAATGCACATTCTAAAATGTATAGAAATTATATCATATAAAACATTTTGTGGTCAAGACGTGGCAAATAAAGATGAAATTGTTGCTTAGTAAGTGTTCATTTGTAGGCTAAGAGAAGACTTGAAAATTTATCACTTGAAGGAATGGCTCGCTTATCAGCGAGACGGTCTTTCCAGTGGTAAATTTTCAGAGATTGCCTTCTGGGCCAACAAATGGACCGTGTCCAAGACCAATGCAGGCGTCAGTTTTAGCTGTCTTGACCACTAAACAGTGAAATGATTTGTTTGAAAAAATTTAGCGAAAATAAATCTTTCGGTGATTTATTTAAATACCATTGATTTTGTAATGTTTTGTTTACTAACACTGCAATGAATGAGTTATAGTGATATAATTTCCACAAGTCCACATTTAAGCCATTTAATAACTCTTTAAGCCCAGAATTTGTTCAAGAAAATTTCAATTTTTCAAAGAAAATGTCAATTTGCAGACCAAGAGAAGACTATTTTTGAAAGATTATGACTGGCTCTGTTATCCAGCCAGTCATCCCAGTGGTAAATTTTCAAAAATATTCTCTTGGTCTGCAAATTGACATTTCTCAAGACCACTGTAGAGGCTGTTTTTTGTTTGAAATGAGTGTTAAAGTGTTAAGTGGCCACATTATGGAGAACCAAGAACTGGTCACTAAAGTCAGGTGGTATTAGTACAGATCATTCGTGATGTACTGTTTTCTAGGGCTGTAATAGTTTGAAAACTTCCTGCGGCTGTAATCAGACCTTTGACCACTGGTTCCTATCCTCAGCCAAATTCGTTAGCTCCTGCAGATTCTTCTTCGTGTTCGCTGTACCCTGTCCAGTTATTCATCATAATACAAATCAAGATTCATTAAGACACAAAGTCTTACAATCAGGCATCTCTAAATTGAAGTTTTTAATTAAATTTGTAGTTGTGAATTTGAATTAGGGAGTCGTGTCTCTAATTCAATTTCACAACTGAAAAAATTATATTAATTTATATGGAATGAAATTGTCATATGTTAAGATTTATTTCGTTTCATTACATCAAGCCACACAATTTAAGGTATAGGTTTTTAACAATTTTATTTTCAAGCATTCTGGTGTGAATATGCATCTTTAAGCAAATTTGATTTAGGTAACCCATTTTGTTTTTCGTAACCCTTTTCGATGTGATCACAAATTGCCGCTGATCACAAAGCCTAATTGCAAACTCGGCACTGCACAGACTATGGAACATGGTTTCATTGTCTGGGATGGTAGCGCAACAGTGATGGTCAATGTTTGAACATGTGCTTTGAACGCCAGAGAATACACCCACTCAGAAAATATTGGAATTTTCAGTACTGGGGACAAATCAATAAGGACAAGGCACACACAGAATGTCATAACACCAACTTTTTAAGTGTTTTGCAATAAGACCTAAAACGTAATCCCAGATCACTAATGATGAAAAGAACCTCAGGGAGCTCAGTATACTCACAAAGGAGAAACTGTGGGGTGGGTGGGTGGGTGGGTGGGGGAGGTTGAAGAAACTGATTGCAGCTGAAAGAAGTGGGTAGGCTGTGTCATTCCCACCCACCCCACCACACCTAAATCTACCGCATGTGTGCACTAAACATCACTCTGTATAAGTCTCTATGTATGGTTGTTTCAGAATCTCTGGAGTCATTCTTGTTTAGTTGCTTGGGTGTTGTTTCTTGAAAGTCTGCCTGTATAGTTTCTTTTCTTCGTTCATACCGCACCGGATGGCCTTCGAGGTCATCCAGTTCAGACAGCATCGTAACATCAACAGAATAGATCTCTCCTTGAACATTCTGTAAATAAATCAGATTTGATAATTTAGCTACTTTTTAGTAATGGACTATGTTCAGATTGATGAATGTAATTAGCGTGTTACTATTGAGTGTCTAGGTTTGCTGCTTAAATAACCACTCAAATCAGCCCAATAGAAGAGACACAAACAGAAGTTGAGACAAATCCTGTCATTACCTGACATACATGCAAGTACTGTTGTCTATGTACTCCTAGGGATAGAACCAGTAGAGACAGCGATCGACTAGAAAGTAAAATCTGATTACAAAAGAGCAGCTGATGGGTATTCAATAAATGTCCATGAAGAAAATGAGAGCATTAAGTTGTTTCTGCTTGCTGAGGGAGTGTTAGATAGGCGTAGTCTAACTTCAGCAAGGAAGCTACTGGATGCTTCATTGGCTAAGGTAGATTGAATGGTTATTATCAAGAAGGCACAGAACGATTTCGGGACAGCAAAGTGAGGGGCTGTGAGGGTGTGTGTGTGTGTGTGGAGGTGCATCAGAAAGTGGCACTGAAATACAGGATTCGGCTGGTGGTGCAGATGGGGAAAGTCCCTCACATGTGGTCAACAATACATGCGGATACATGCCATGTAGTGAAAGCTGCAATAAAGGCCAAGGCTCTATTATGGTCGTATACAGCTAAGTTCAACCAATAACAGGTAGCGCCTACAAGGCCACCATGCGTCGATGAATCGGAAGACAGATTCCATTTCCTTACAGGTGCTGCCTTATTTCAGCATGCCTCAAATATATGTGATAAGATTTGGGTTTGATGCTGCATAGAGAGTCTGAGGAGCCTGGAGTGAGGACAATGATTATTGGCCATACAGCTCCAGCTCAATTATACATATATGAATCGCCAGTTCTATCCAGTGTCGTAGCTCGTTCAGTGCATTCCACAAATGTGCGACAGAGGCTACCTATATAGGTTACACATACGAGGATCATGCCAGCATTTGAATCTGAGATCATGAGACTACTTGATCCACATATAGGACCTATGCACAACATGTGCTATTAGTACTCATGTCCACATACATGAATGGATACCGATGTCTTAAATTACCTGATCCAGATGACAGAACGTGACAAATCAACAAATAGACATGAATTCTATTAGCATTAGCCTCTATGTAGAACTATTTCAGCTTTATACTGTCACAATAATCATCCCTACTTGATGTTTTGCCAATGCTTTCTGTATATATAAAATCCAGATTTCGAAAGGGTATGAGACTGTACCTAGATTAATTTGTTAACGCTTTATCAGTTCAACCTGGGTGCACATAAAGAAAAGCTGATAATTACTTAACTCAACTAAGTTGAACGCAGCAGCATCATATATCGAAACATAGTATGTATGATTACTGTAGTAGAAATGTTGTAGTAATGATGTAGTAGAAACATCCTACAGCTGCTATCAGTCCTTTTGTCTACTGTCTTGTCCTCGGCCGAAATCCTTAGCTTCCTCAGGTCCATTCTTGACTTGAGTGTACCGAGTCCTGCTTTCTTGAGGTCACCTCGTAGCACGCTTAGCAGATTTATGCAATGACGTCATCTCCTGGCTTTGTATTTGCTGGTTCAGAGTAGGGCAAATTCCAAGGCTCTCTGTGCTGGTGTCTCTTGTGGCATCCTTAGCACATGTCCAAACATGGACCATCTTTGCTGTGCGACTTTTACAAAGAGCGGTGACATATTACACATCTTGTATAATACATTGTGGGAAATTATGCTGTCTGGCCATCGGTGTCCAGTAATGGTGCTAAGTGTTTGCAGTGGCAGACATCGAGTGTGTCTAGAGCTGCTTTTGGAGCTGCCCAGCTGCTACAGTTATACAATATCAAGGATACGCTTACATACGTTATACGTTATATTCTGAAAGGTAGCCTTTTTATCAAGGGCATCTTCATTGAAACATCGAAACATAGTAGGCCATATTAATAGCCTTCACAATATTCCTAATATACCAATGCATCACAGGGAACATCCCCCCCCCCCCCCATGTTTTCAACTGCTACCCATTTCTACCACATGTAGTAACGAGGAATTGTTAATGCTTGTTTGACTCGGTTAAGGACCTAGCTAGCAACCTAGGACACATGGTTGGAAGCTCAAGACGTTGCGGTCACCACCATCTCTTCACGTGATGATGTACTGTGCTCTGTGGCTGCAGCAGTTTTAAAGCATCATGCAGCTGCAATCAGTCCTTTAGTTATGGTTTCTTAGCCTCAGCCAGAGTCCATAGCTCCCCTAGAGTCTTCGTCGTTCGCAGTGTGCCTAATACTGCCTCTTTCAGCTTGGTACATAATACGTTTATCTGGGATTTGCAGAGGCATCCTCCGTGGGTGTTGTAGCTAATTGCTCCAAATTCAGCAAATTCCATGGCATTCTGTACATGCATGTTTAGTGGCATTCGCAGAACATGGCCATACATATATACCATCTTTGTTAGGTCACCTTCACCGACAGTGGGACTGTATTGCACATAGCATATAATGTGTCATTGGAGATTATGCTATCCGGGCACCGATTTTGTGCGATAGTACGGATGCGTTTGTGGTGGCGGGTGTCAAGCTTTTCTAGGATTGCCTTTGGAGCTGTCCAGCTGTTACCGTTGTAAGCATCACCGATATACTGGTTGCGTCTAGAAGCCATATTTTAGCAAGAGGGATCCTTGATCTGCGGATGTACAGTTTCTAAAAAGGCTTTTTTCCCATGATGCAACATGCTGTAATGTCGGAGGATCTGCACATCAGTAATCCGACAATGTTTCTGTCCCTTCATTCCTCCCTGCTATGCTCTGAGACAGTCAGTAATCTGACAATGTTTCTTTCTCTTCATTCCTCCCTGCTACGCTCTGAGACAGTAATCCGACAATGTTTCTGTCCCTTCATTCCTCCCTGCTACGCTCTGAGACAGTAATCCGGCAACGTTTCTTTCCATTCATTCCTCCCTGCTACGCTCTGAGACAGTAATCCGACAATGTTTCTTTCCCTTCATTCGTCCCTGCTATGCTCTGAGACAGTAATCCGACAATGTTTCATTCCCTTCATTCCTCCCCACTACGCTCTGAGACATAATAATCATCCCTACTTGTGCCATAGCTCATCAACAATAGTGTGCAAATCGATGGTCTATCGGCCTAACACACCAATGGACTTGTTCCATGTTGTGTTAGAGATTAGACAAATAGCGACAAGATACCGATGTACTAGCCCCATTGTTCCTGTCAACAGTCAATGTTATTCTCAAGCACCCGAGTATGAATGTTCACCTTTAAGACTATGTTTATCAATTCTTAACAATACTCCTCATAAATCTGTGCTAAAGTAGGAACATGGTATGCACTATCACGCGTGCCCACTCTGAGGTCACACATATGCCTGCCATGGCTGTCACACATTATGTGGATATGTTGAGATCGTAAGCGTTGATATTACTGGAATACTACACACTGAGCTAATTCAGTCATGCCATGCCGCACACCTGTGCCAACACCTCTTAGAATGAATGGATAATATGATCAAATAAATTCGTGGTCACAAGTGTGTACACATCTGTCATCACAGGTATATGAGGTTGGTGAGAGTCTGGAACGACAGCATCCCTATCACGCAGTGCTAGGAAAAGCGAGTATTTCAGGCCAATGATTGGATATTTTTGGTCATATCCTTCTGATTAAAAGCCATACTAATCATCATGATTTATAGCTTCAGCCCATCCTCTCCCTCTCACCCACACATGTGGTGGCATGCACTGTGCCCATAATGACACACATGAAAAAATAGTCGGTATGGACTACAACTGTCACAAAATGTTTCGACAGCTCGAGCCCTGAGAGTTACTGACTACACATCACCACTCACTGTATATAACTCTGAAGGGCACTTTATCGGGACTGAGTAGGGTAAAGCCGACACAATTCGCGAATGGTTCAAGTAACAGTGCATTAACCACGATGATGGGCCCTTTCACCAGTTCTCTTCATCATCATCATCATCATCTTCTTCTTCTTCTTCCATTTAAAGAACAGAATCTTACAGAAGATTATTACATGCGACCGTGCGCTACGGCAGACCGGATGCGGAAGGTTAAACGTTCATTCTTTTACAATTAAAAACAACGCCCTTCTGATCTTATGGGCGAGCACGGGTTGCCTGCAGTCCCAGTTTGAAGCACGGCAGGTCAGCCACAATGTTCACGACATATGGAAGTTTATTCCAGAGACGGATTGTTCTCAGGTCATCGTGAACTTTGGCCATTGCTAACTCCACTTAAAACAACGGAAGTTGGGAAGCCAGTCAAAGCCCTGAAATGGACGTGCATCCGGACACGATGAACAATGAACTATTCAAATATGCAAGTGACATTATCCCAAAACCAATATCCTACCTAATCAATTCAACGTTTATGCAGCACATTCGCATACGGAAAATCGTGTCCAATGTTACTCTATATGCCACATCCGAGACACGATCGATGACAAGATCAAACCCCCATTGTCCATATTGGGTACACCGTTAGAGATGCAATATTCGGAGGATGTGGACTTCATAGACGAGGAAAGGAAACCCCTTGACCGCAATAGCTGCAAGCAAACTAACAGTTGAGAATATTTTTATGAATGAAAACATAGCAACCTGAGTATCCTTGATGCTGTATAACTGTAACAGCTGGGTTTCTCCAAAGCTTGCTTTTGGCAAACTTGCTGCCTGCCATCGCATACACGGCCCCATCGCCGGGTACCGATGGCCAGACAGTATAATTTATAATTTCCAACGACGCACATCGCGGCTGTCTGTAAAAGTCGCCCAGCACAGATGGTCCATGTTTGGTCATGTGCTAAGGATGCCGGAAGTCACACCGGCACAGAGCGCCTTGGAATTCGCGCTACTGGGAGTCAGCAAATATAAAGCTAGGAGAGGACGTCATCTTGACCTCAAGTAAGCGGGACTCGGTACTCTCAGACTAAGAATGGACATGACGAAGCTAAGGATATTGGCTGAAGACAAGACACAGTGATCACAAGCGAAGAAGGACTTAATGCAGCTGTAGGATCTTTCTACTAATACATCCGCAGAATACAGTAATCATACATAGGCTGCATGCATGTATAATACCATGAGTGGGCTGTTACATAATCTAAGATAGTATTTCCGGGTAGAAGGTGAGAACATTAAGGCAAGCGGAACCTTATACATGTATAATGGTAGAATTTAATTTAAATCTACATGACTTGCATATTGGTTACCGAGTTCTCCATCACGCTCCACTATCAATTTTTTTCGCAGATAATGTAGATATTGACTGGCGATGAAGATTATACAGACACTAATAATACTGTTTTAATAAATTAAATGTTAGTTTTAACTTATGATTGCCATTGCAAAATCACCTTTCCTTCCTTTCGTCGCAATATAGTCTACAGTTTAATATATAAAACAGTTTTAGACTTTAAAATATGGGTCTACCATTTCCCAGTATGCCCCTTCAAACATGTCAAATGGAATATATCCAGATTTGTATTTACAACTATTTATCACTCAGTATTTCTCTAGCGTGGAAATTGGTACCAGCTAGGCTACTATGGTATGCAATGGATGAATCCACGCTTAGCTATGCCACTTACACTTATCTCTAGCTAAGGTCCGCCCATGATTTGCCCGTGTTGGGACCGATCTAACCCTGAACTCCCTGAATCTCAATTTCCCGAAAACTACACGGGTAATCTGTTGACTATTTTGACACTGGCAGCAACAGCGCCCAGTCACATTAGTTTCAACATATTCAACAGAATGGTTATTAAGGAGTAAAGGCATACAATTCGACGGACTATTGAGTGTTTATGACAGACTTAGATGCAGCATTCATGACGGAATTGAGCTTGACATCAACCTACATATGACATAATTCATTATGACGTCGTATATTTAACTGACAGATTGGATTCCTCTTTTAAAAAAACAAGAGATTTCCTTACCTTTCCCTGACCTTCTATATGTAGAAGAAATGGTATGCGTCCTCGATTTGGCCATGAATATACCACCAGTGGGTATCGACTCGTCATTCTCCCAGTGCTCACAAAGACCGCTCGCTCGTCCATTGAGCACATAATGATTAAAACGGCCTCGTTTTAGTGTCCCATACACAAAAATTAAATGTTCCTTTGAGGTCGCCATTGTGTGTACAAATCTTGAAAATAATAATAATAATAATAATAATAATAATAATAATAATAATAATAATAATAATGATGATGATGATGACGACTTGACCACATTTAGGCCTACTGCTGTGAATGTTGGTCTGTGCAGTCTGTTGGAAAGTGAAGCCTTGTTGTGAAGATACCATAAGCGTAAATAACATAAATTTTCAGATCATCTGTGAATGTTTAAACCACAGTAGGTATGCTCACCGTTCTTTAACAGATATTTAGCCAATTTGGGAACGAATTTCCATTTGCAGGACGAGATTATTTTGTAAACATAGCACTAGCATTTAAAAAAGATAACTTTCTGGGTTTCTGCAAGTGGGCCCATCTTTGTGAGTACTGCAGAGGCCGTCTTTGGCAGGGTTGATCGTTAAATGTTTAATTATAAAAACATCTACAATTTTTGTCTAGTCAGTATCAATATTTGAAAATGTACCACTATAATGACTGCTCGCTTATCGAGCCAGTTATTCTAGTGGTAAAATTAAAAAAAAGGTTTCTCTTGGCCAATGATTGGACATTGCTTATGATCACTGTTTTCGGATGGGTTTGCCATCAGAGATTGCAGACCCTCGCCCTCTAGTTTTGTCACGTTGTAAAAAGCTTTCGGATTTTCTGGATTTTATGATTTTCCTGGATCATATCCAAAATTGTTGAATGCTAATGTATGGTACCTGTCCCGTACCGGGGTATGGTGACACCATCGTGACACCCTTTTCTCAATAAGAATTTGGCCCAAACCGGGCCAGTAGTTGCCAAGATATACGCATATCCAGATGCAGACAGGCAGGCGGGCGGGCAGGCAGACAGGAATGAATGCGGACACACACGTACACGCATGCGCGCACACACGTACGTACGCACACGATCGCATTACTATTTTCCCCTTACTGGCCGAGGATAATAACACGTATAAATAGGCAAATGGGTAAAATATAGGCCTACCTGTAATTAGCTTAGATACAATGCTATCGCAAAATCTGACAGTCAAAGTAATATTATTATTGCATTCACAAAATCTGACAGTCAGCGCTTTTAATTTGAGTAGCTATCGGGATTTCACAGGTCAACATAAACCTGCAAGGCTGTTGAAAACTAACGCTTTTATCACTTGGATGGATATATGAATGTCTAGATTTCATAATTTTCAGGGGAACCCCCGAAACCCCACCGCTTCGCGTTTAGAGGTGTCCACCTGCTCTCATACCGACAGCACATTGTTACCCCCCCCCCCACCCTCTGGAAAGTTTCCTGCGGATGCCCATGATTATATGTGCAACAGTTACAGCTTATCTTATACATCCATGATACACTTTCAGATATATCTCAAAATACAAAACTAAGATGCAATAACACATTCATATATCCATCCAAGTGATAAAAGCGTTAGTTTTCAACAGCCTTGCGGGTTTATGTTGAGCTGTGAAATCCAGATAGCTACTCAAATTAAAAGCTCTGCTTGGTGGAAGCAAATATATCTGTGTCGTGGCATAAGAACGAGTGGAATAACGCCTTTTAAGAGTTTGATATTTGTGCCATGTGATAAACGGAATTTGTGACGATAGTACCATTAGTATGACAGTAATTTGCGTGGAAGGTGTCATCGGTGACTTAGACGAATTGAATGCTTCGCCGTGGTACGAACCATAGGCTGCTTCATCGGACTAAATTCAAGGTTAGCGTTACAACATCAACGCAACGACTGTCTCAAGAGATTATATGCACCTTCTCTGCTAGACAGAAAAAAGTACGTGCTATTTTCATACCGTTTGAATTAATTAAATGCTTTATGAATTTAAAACACTCTTACACCTAGATCTAGTTAGTCAGCTCATTAAATGGCATTCACTTTAGAATTAGGTTGTAGGACTTGAATAACTTTAGTATAGAGAATAGAATCACATTACATCCCTTTTCGCAAACATGGTAACAAAATCTGGTGTAGGCGACCACCTGAAAGTCGTGCTACTGAATCCTGCTTCTAAATTCCTGAAAGCAGCTTAGCAGCGTGACCGTGGCATTAATGATAATGTAAGGGTGAGGATCAGAGAGGACAATTTTCAAAGATAAACACTTTATTGCTCAAAACTATTTAGGTGGCTGGTGTCCGTGCGCGTGATCGTGCATGTGCGCGCGCGCGTTGGTGTACCAGGCAAAATCTAGAATTGCTCAATTGTGACACGATGTTACCCAAGCAATCTGCATACCCACTTAGTTGAAAAAACCCTATGTAGAACAAATCAATGATCGGCCCAAAACCTGGACTTATCTGGCAGACTATAACGACAATCCGCTCTCATAATCAACCAGGACTTATATTATAGCTTACAATAACACAACGTGTCTCGACCTACATAATAAAATTACGAAATCGAAATACTTACTGATCGATAATATATCACAGGCTTAGCTACGAGTTAGTTAGTTACGACTGCATGAGCCCCCATATATAGACCTATATAGGCATAGACTGGATATACTAGAGAGGAAAGGAATTTGAGTATTTTAACCCCTCTTGTGTCAACTTAACCGTTTAATGGTCATGCCGGCCACACAGACCTTTACAGAGGTCTTGAAGAAGGCCAATACGTAAGCTACGAGGATGCTATTTTTGAAAATTTAACATTGGGACGACTGGCTTGATAATAAAAACATATTTTCTCTTCGCATGAAAAAGGGACACCGGCTACGCACACATTTTTATTTTCTTGACCATTGAACTTGTAACGGTCAAGCCGGCCAAAGACGGCCTCTGCAATGATCACAATAGGTATCCATTTGCAGGACATCAGAGTTATTTTGTATCTTCCATGAGTAAATTTACAAAAACCCTGTGTTATCTTAGCCTGTAAATAGATATTCTTAGAGGAAGAGGGTCATTGATTTTCTTGAAACAGCTTGACCATTAAAGGGTCATAGACTAGTGGTCAATAGATAAAAAGGGCTCTAATTTTCGAGATAACCCCACCTTTGGAAGAACAACGTGAAACTAGTATGGTTTTGTATCCATGCGTGTACTGGTTTAGAGAAGTGATGTTGGAGTTCACCTCACTGGTGAATAGATTTTAAATCGCTGCCACGGTAACCATGTAAATTGAAAAATGCAGCTCAGATCTGTAATATAGTTGTACTGCATCTCCGGCATGTAAACCTAAGTGAAACACACACATTAGTCAGAAACCAGACGTATTCAGTTACCTTTCTTAACGTATTACGAGGGTTTTAAAAAAAATACTAAAATCTGCGATCTGTTAATCTGGAGGAATCCAGTTTTAGCTATCCCCCACCAATCTCTAGCTAAGCTCCACCCACACTTCGCCCGCGTTAGAATCTATCGATCCATGAACCTCCTGGCTTTCAATTAGGCAGCAACAGCACCCAGTCAAATTAGTTTCAAAATATTCAACAGCTTACCTGTGTATTTTTAGATAGGCGGAGCATAGCTAAAACAGGAAAGGTCCATTAGGATTCTGAGAATTCATGGTTCAAAGAATATAATTCGATCCCAACACTGGCAAATCGTGGGCGGAGCCTAGCTAGAAATCGGCAGGGCATATGTCTCTCTAGTAATAGTATATTTGAATCTCGTGTTGACGTGATTATTATGTTGATAATGGGATATTAACATGGTGAAGGGGGTTCGCATTGGCTGTTCTTGTCCATATTGTCACACTATCTGCCAATTGATCAGCGCCCCACCCCACCCCAGCAGAGATTACTCTCCTGATACAATAGCTTTGGTCAGGCTCCCTGCAGAGCTCATTCGCGCGCCAAAATAGGTATCTGACCAACCACAGTCCAGCTGTGGTCACGTGCACCTGGATACTTCTCCCTCTGACCTGCCATTCTGTTTCGCGAGCTTGCACTGAAAACATTGGGCTTAGCTTACTATTGCCTATTTTCCATCCCTCCTTCCCTCCCTGGTATGCATGTGGGTGTGAACGGTGAATCACTAGTTTTAGTTTATGGAGATTATGATTAAGTTATTTGAGTATTATTATTTGCATACGGATATTTTATTTGCCATAATGGTGCCATCTCATACTTTATGTTATTGCCAATGGTGTTATTAAATTAAACTTAGCCATGACTTTGCCCAAGCACATTACCCGTTCTTGCTTTCACCCCTGTATTGAGGTTGCGGCGGTGCCTTCTCCCGGTACTAGCGTTAATTAGCCTATATTAGACAAAATATGATTATTCAAGAATTTTCTGGCGGCCAATTTGATTTCTCGATGGTGGCTATAACCGACACTTATTAGTGAAGCAACGTACGGTATGGAGGTCCTCTCGAGTTGTAGGCCTACATTAAAGCCATATAATAGGACAGGCGAAATGATCAGCGAACAACAAGAAGAAGAAGAAGAAGAAGAAGAAGCCAAATAATAGAATTAGTGACACACATAGCGTCCTGTCTCATTGGTTTATATCCTTTCACATGTCTATCAACTTCATGATAAGTAATTATATAAAATTACAAGTACGTGGATATTACTCTCCAAATGCGCCGTGTATCAATCAGCAGTTAACCTTTTGTTCTATAGATGATATGACATAAAAGCGAGATTTTAAATGGCTAACAAATTGCATCACGGTAAACTAATAATGACCCATAAATGTGCATATCAATCTACAGCGGTACTAGGCGCCCGCTCTTATCGCTTGTTTGCTCGGAATTCAGGTCAATAACGTTTTTGCCTATTGCCGATGCATGGAGGGATTCATAAGTCTTATAGCAACAGCTATCTTCATTCTGTGTTTCAGTTACATAGGTGAGCATAATCACAATGTACATATTAATTATATTATTGAATGGGCAGTATAACTGAATGTGGAGCTTATATTATATAGTCAGTTCCCAAAGTGTCATTTGGGAAATGACGATACAACTTGATAGTGCTGCTATCCGAGAGTATACCATCTATCCATCCATCCACCCACCCATCCATCCATCCATCTATCCATCCACCAATCTGAGAGAATACCATCTATCCATCGACCCACCCACCCACCCACCACCCGCCCATCCATCCATCAATCCATTCATCCATGCACCATTCGCCCCACCCACTCGCTCGCTCGCCTGCCCGCCCGCCCGCCAGTACGCACACACATAGGCACGCACGCATGCACACAATTCTGCCTGTCTGTCCATACATACAGCCATCCGTCCGTCCGTCTGACCGTACCCCAACCCACCCACCCGCCTACCCACCACCCACCCACCCATCCACCTACACATCCATCCATCCATAAATGTAAATGAGTAAATCCATCCATCCATCCATTCATCCATCCGTCCACTTATTTAGTAATACTTATTGAATTCATTTATTTGCGAATTTTATTGTATACCTGCTCTAGTATTCAGTGAGCAGGAAGGACAGCTACGCCTTGTAGATGGGACCAGCAGTAACAATGGCCGCTTAGAGATATTTCATGATGGACAATGGGGCACTATATGTGATGATGGCTTCGAGAGACAGGATGCCATTGTTGCGTGCCGGGAACTGGGCATGCCATAGTGAGTGCATTATAGGTCCTAGATATGCGTACACGCACACACATACACACACGCGCTCGCACACACGTACATTCATTCATTCATTCATTCATTCATTCATTCATTCATTCATTCATTCATTCATTCATTCATTCACCCACCCACCCACCCACCCACCCGCCCATTCATGCATTCATTACTCACGACCCCTAAGGGGAAGGGGCTCGGTCGGTGTGTCTAAAAATCTACTGATCCGATTTGGCTCATATTGTAACATAACGAAGGAGCATGCTGTGCACGAGGGTTTCCAGACGTTGGCTGTGACCTGGATAAGAGAACCTGGATCCGGATTGGATTAAATTCTGCATCTATGGTTATCGTGAAAACTACTGGTCCGATTGTGCTCAAATTTTAAGACAAGAAAGGGTGTGACAAGACACTATGATTCCACAAATGTTGCGTGCGATATGAAAAAATCCGGAAACTCAAAACGGGAGACTCGTTTGTTCGTTCTTTCGTTCGTATGTGTGGATGCTCTATTGTGAGCACTGAACTGGATGGTTGCCATCACTAGTTTATGTTCTCAGATGGACAGACAGATGGTCATTTAGTCGATTGGTGGGTCGGTCAGTTGGTTGGTGTGTCGATCGGTCAGTGAGTCATCTGACCATCAGTTGGTCAGGAATGATTGGTGGGCGGATAAATGGATGGACTGATCGATATAAAATGCGTAAATGAATACACACATCCATACCTACCCTCTATTCGCTTGTATATGCATTTGCGGTTTGTGTGACCAAGCATCTGACAAACTGACCAACTGATCGACTGACCAACCGACCTACCTACCGACCACCGACTGACTGATCCGCCAAATTAGTATGACAACGATTACCTATTTGTAGGTTTGCAAAACTTAACCACCCCACCCCTACCCCACACCCACACTCCACCCACCCCACCCACCCCACACACGCATACACAAATGCACAGACGCACGCGCGTGCGCACGCACACACGCACTCATGCATGGACATACGCACGCACCATAGACAGTTGAAGACATTCTGTATGCTGTTTATAGCACCAATGTTCGCGCGCTTTCATGGAGTTACTATGGAAGAGGGACAGGGCCGATTCATCTCTCAGATGTTGGTTGTCTAGGAACAGAGGCGCGGTTAACTGACTATTGCTAATTCATGGGACACGCGGGACTGTAGGCACCACGAAGATGTAGGCATCATGTGTGATCCCAGTACGATATCGAACAGCGTGGTCCCTGTGCAAGGTAAAGTTTTAAACAGTGAGTTAATCAATATTAAATCAGACTTAGTACAGGCTATTATACGCCCATGACTGACTAACATTAACCCTTTAACACTCATATCAGCCATACACGGCTGCTCCAGTAGTTTAGGGAAATGTGCATTTGCAGCCCAAGAGAAGACTATTTTTGAAAATTTACCACTGAATTGACTGGCTCGATAACCGGTACATTTTCAAAAATAATCTCTTGGTCTGCAAATGGACATTTTCTATGAGAAAATTTAAATATTCTTGGACAAATTCGAGGGATAAAGGGCTCATCGTCACTACCACCACCACCACTACCACGACCCCCACCCCCACCACCATCATCATCATCATCATCATCATCATCATCACCACCACACCACCACCACCACCACCACAACCACCACCATCATCATCATCATCATCATCATCATCATCACCACCACCACCACCACCACCACCACCACTATCATCATCATCATCATCATCATCATCATCATCATCATCATCATCATCATCATCACCACGACCACCGCCGTCATCACCACCATCCTCCTCCTCCTCCTCCTACCCCGCATCATCATCATCATCATCATCATCATCATCATCATCATCATCATCATCATCATCACTACCACCAACACCAATACTACTACCACTACCAACACCAACACGTACACTACTACCATACCACCAACATGGCAGCAACAACTCCCAATTTCTTGGACAAATTCGAGGGATAAAGGGCTAAACAATGATGGAGCTATTTCAAAATCTCACAGTTACACTAAAGCATCATCGTCACCATCGTCATCATAATCATCATCATCATCATCATCATCATCACTACCACCACTACCACGACCACCACCCCACCACCACCACCACCACCATCATCATCATCATCATCATCATCATCATCACCACCACCACCACCACACCACCAACATCATCATCATCATCATCATCGTCACCACCACCACCACCATCATCATCATCATCATCATCATCATCATCATCATCATCATCATCACCACCACCACCACCACCACCACCACAACTATCATCATCATCATCATCATCATCACCACGATCACCGCCGTCACCACCACCATCCTCCTCCTCCTCCTCCTATCCCGCATCATCATCATCATCATCATCATCATCACTACCACCACTACTGCCACCACCACCACTACTACTACCACCTCCAACACCAATACTACTACTACCACTACCAACACCAACACGTACACTACTGCCATACCACCAACATGGCAGCAACAACTTCCAGTTAACTTAGTAGCAAAGTATTCAACAGCATATCTGCATAGCCTACTCTATTTTGGAATTCAGAATCTTGGCCCTCGGGGTTCAAAGATGAATTAAATGAATATTGTATGTTTCAGATGCCATTGTCGAAGAAGGTCAGCTGCGTCTTATAAATGGTAATACCGACTTCAATGGCCGGCTGGAGATATACTACAATGGCCGATGGGCCACTATATGTGACGATAGATTCAAGTCAGAGAATGCTATGGTTGTTTGCCGTCAACTGGGACTACCACTGTCAGTACTGCTAATGCTGTATCCGAGGTCATAATAAATTCTCAGATTACTCTGAAAATACCGGTTACTGGGCCTCTACTGGCCAAGTAGCGGTCTCATAATCTGCATTATCAGGGTAACTATAAGGAAGGTGAAACCTTCACCTTCTGGATTGGCCCCTATTTGGATAACGGTTTAGTTGTTACAAACAATAAAAACTGACCACTGTATAAATCATCCCTAACCCCTTGATGACTAAATTGGTTCAAAAAGTTATGATATTTACTTATTAAATGTCGAGTTGCTGGCCATGAGAATACTATATTTGAAACGTTACCATTGGAATACCGAGCCAGTCATTCCAGTGGTAAATTGACAAAAATAGTCTTCTCTTGGCTTGCAAATGGACACCATTCAAGCCCACTACAGAGGCCGGGTTTGGCCAACTTCGTCGTGAAAGGGGCCATACGCAGTCCCAATAGTTCGCTATATTGCTATAAATTGTAACCATCTTTTGACCATACATATGAGCCAGCATCGGGTGGTCCCAAAAGCCATTTGCTATATAGCAAATGCATTGGTTAATTTCATACTATGTCCGTGTCTGCCCTAATAAGGCACGATTTATGGCCAAATATCAAGATAAAAGAAATATGCCTCTGCTATAATTGCTACGAATTGCAATATATTCAGAAATTCTCAAATTCATTTCTGGTTTTAAACATAGAACCTAGCTAAACAAAACAATGATATTATTTAAAGTAGGCCTAGTGGACGCGTATCAATATTATTACGCATCAGCTAGGTCTATTCGAGTGTTGTCCGTTCTTATTAATAGAACACTTAATTCACCTTTCCAGAGTACCCACCCATCATATGACGTCATAATGAACTGCGTGGTGTGTACAGTGACATCATAATGAATGATGTCATGAATGACGTCGATAAGTACGTCACGAACGCATATTTGATGACGGTCTATGGGCTGTTGTACAAATTGTTTGCTTTTACTATTTAATAAATATTCTGTTGAATATTTTGAAACTAATTTGACTGGGCGCTGTTGCTGCCTATGGCAGCAACAGCACCCAGTCTAATTAGTTACAAAATATTCAACAGCTTCCCTGTATAGTTTTCAGGAAATTGATAGCTAGAGCATTCGGGGATCGATCAATCCAAACACGGCGAGGTGTGGGTGGAGCTTAGCTAGTGATGGGCGGGGCATAGCTAAAAATGGAAAGGTCCATTGAAGAGATGCTTAAAAGCCAGTAAGTACTACAGGTATTAATCCCATCTATACGGGGCAGCTGCACTAATACCAGAGTGAATGACCTTTGTATCTCTGATCCTATAGTGACAATGTGCGCGTCTACAAAAACGGAATCTTTGGACGAGGAAGCGCATCAATTCATTTGGACAAGGTATTTTGTGATGGAATGGAAGCACGATTAGCAGACTGTTGGTTTAGAAGCTTGGACAGTTGCTACCATGTTAAAGACGTCGGAGTTGGTTGTTATCCAGGTAACCGTGGGAGGAAATTGTAGTTACTCTGAATAGAATATTGACCGCAATTTTGATGCTTTTGTAGGGCCTAGTTCTTTGTTGTAAATATAAACATAGAAAAATAGACATTCCCCAAGACCACTGTGCAGGACAGTTTGGGCCAGCCTCGCCATGGAAAGGTTAAGTAGCTGAGAATAACTTCGCGGTAATGACGATTAACCACATTGCGTCAGAGAGCCGCAAACCGCTCAAAATAATTAACACTTTATCGGTCAAGATTTGTCACGAACATTTAAGTGTTTGCTTGGGGAGTGTCAATTTGCAGGCCAAGAGAAGACTTCTTTTGTAAATTTGTCAGAAGAATTTTATAAAATCGCTTTCCGCTGTCCTGCAAATGTGTATTTTGGTGACCCCTGCATATGGTCTTTGGACAGTTTGACTATTAAAGGGTCAAGAACTGAAGAAAGCCCAAATCTGTGCTCATTGACCACTGGATTGCCAGCCCTTCGAGTAGAATGATTTTAAAATGTCTTCTCTTGGCCTGCAAATAGATATTGCCCATGACGACAATACTGCCCTCCACTGACAAAGGGGGTGGGGGTGGGGGTAAGTAAAAAAAATTCAAAAATGAGATTTTGACACATCTTGCCTAATTTGGACCTGCTCTTTTCAATGGAACTATTGCCAATATAAAATTCTTTTTAGATTTTTAGTTATAAAATAATAAAATGATGTATGTCTTCCCCATCACAGACAATTACAATGACAAAAGGAAGTAACCGCATTTCCTTTGACAGAAGGAAGTATATTACACATACTCCCTTTTGTCATTGTAAATGCTGACCATACTTCCTTTTGTCAATGAAATATCTTCAGTCAAAGATATCTAATTTGCATATCAAAAGGTCATATGTCTAGCTCATATGTCATGCATGGTACTCTCACTGCATGTAACAAGTGCATAAAAAGGTATGGATTTGCACTATTGAGTACAGTCTACTTGTAAACATATAATATGGTTTGTTCAAAGTACATGATTTAATAATTTACAAGTCAGGTCTACAAACCAGATCCGCTATTAAATTAAAAAATTGGTCAGTTTTCCTAGAACTAGACTATAAGGCTACAGCTCCAGTTTGCCATTCAAAGTAAGATAATAAGCAAAGTCACTATTACTATTATTATTATTATTATTATTATTATTATTATTATTATTATTATTATTATTATTATTATTATTATTATTATTATTATTATAGGGTAGAATGCAAAATATAAATAAATATCTTTGCAAATAGTATAAATAGTATATCCGATGCTATGCTCTTTTAAATATAGAGTTAATATATAAAAGTATGTAAACAAAATAAAATGTGTGAAATTTTTAGCTCACCTGACCATACCACCACATTTTTATGCATGGCCTGATTGGGCATCGATTCCGTAAATGGTACTGGTAAATAAGACCCCCATGATAGATATCTACCGAATATCGACCTCATTACGCATGAAGGGAGATCCAGTACACTGAATTTCTTATCACCGGCCAAGACCTGCCGCATAGTGATGTGACAATTGTGTACATGACGAATGGAGATAAACCACCCTATCCCAGGTTAAGGATTTAGGGCTAATTGATTCCTAGATTTATTACCTAGACTGCCTACCTGTATTGATTCCTAGATTTATTACCTAGACTGCCTACCTGTATTGATTCCTAGATTTATTACCTAGACTGCCTACCTGTATTGATTCCTAGATTTATTACCTAGACTGCCTACCTGTATTGATTCCTAGATTTATTACCTAGACTGCCTACCTGTATTGATTCCTAGATTTATTACCTAGACTGCCTACCTGTATTGATTCCTAGATTTATTACCTAGACTGCCTACCTGTATTGATTCCTAGATTTATTACCTAGACTGCCTACCTGTATTGATTCCTAGATTTATTACCTAGACTGCCTACCTGTATTGATTCCTAGATTTATTACCTAGACTGCCTACCTGTATTCGGTTTCGTTTGTTACTCGGTTTAACCCATCATTTGTTACCAGGTTCTAAAGATTGGATTCATAAATACCACGGAGATCATATTTTATGCATAATCATGTTAGTTTAAGTATATTTCTCATTGTACGAAATATGGTTTACAACTTGGTAATAGCTAGTCTAAGACCTGGTTTAAAGCTTAAACCAAGTCTAGCTAAACCTCCTTATTGAATTCGGGCCATGATGTTTAAGTTTAGCCTACATTAAAAAATCATATTTGTATTTTCACCTAAATTGCCTAATGAAATGTTTTTCTGTTAAAATTATGTAACGAAACTGTAAAATTAGTTGAGAATGTGACATTTTGTTTCTAAAAACACCTTTACGTCATGTATTTTTTATGTGAAAATAATGTAATGAAACCGTCCACTTTTTTTAAAAATTGATCATTTGGTTTTGTTGTAGGAACACATTTACATATTGTTTTGTTTTAACTTGAAAATAAATTCTTGGACTCGAACGATTTTTGGTATTTTCAAACCTAAAACAATGGTATATATGTTTATTGTAAGAAGAAACTGGATACAAAACCCTCTTTTCATCTATCCCATTACGTTTCTTTAATTACAAAAGGGAGTAAATGTGAATTTACACTGACAAAAGGATGTAAAGTGTGATTACTCTGGAATTTGAACACTAGAAACACAGATATACAATGGCAAAAGGAAGTATGTCACTATAATTTGTTTAAAAGGAACCAATTCAGATTTTCTTTTAAATAATGGTAATCTTTAACACATATGTGTGGCGCTGATATAATTTTGACAGAAATGTGCTGGAAATTGACACAGGGCTATCCATAAATGCATTGTATTTATTTTCTCAATAAATGATTTCTTGGACATACTTCCTTTTGTCAATATAGGGCAGTGAAATAGTTAAGTGTTTATTTTGTATTTTAGGTACTAAATGAGCTGAATTACCGAGAAACTGCACATCACGTGGATCACATGCGCATGAATGGAATTGCGGCACAAAGTAATGGGACGCCATTCTGTGCAGGCATCAACTGAACAGGAGACATAAATATTGGACATTTTCTTCATCTCCTAATCAGGACGCTACATTTATTCAAAATCTTAGAATAAAAGCATCTCATCTTACTTTATTTTCTTGGGTGGTTAGATTCATAATCAATGTTTTACTCATAGGCAGATAGTCAACTGACGGTAAAGTGTTCCTATGAACACATGTGAGGTCACGTTAACTCATATGGCGTCACCGGATGAATACAACTTTAGCTATTCCCCGCCCATTCCTAGCTAAACTCCGTCCACGTTTTGTCTGTGTTGAGTTCCATCGAACCCTGAATTACTTCCTGAATCTAAATTTTCAGAAAATTATACAGGTAAGACGTTTGCCATTTTGAAACTAATTCGACTGGATGCTGCTGTTGCCCAATCAAATTAGTTTCAAAATATTCAACAGAAAGTTTATTAAATATTGAAGACATACAACTTAACGGACTATTAAGCATTTATGACGGACTTTAGATATGCAATTCATGACGTGTTTAATTGTGACGTCAGCATACCTGTGATGCAATTGATTATGGCGTCATATTTTGACGGACCGACTGGATTCCTCTATTGATCACATATGTCGATATTTAAACATATGCAGTTGAACAAAAACAATGTTTATTTGTTGTACCTTACACGACCCCCCCCCCACCCTCAACCAGGTGCTTGATTATAGCCTGTGACAATGGCTCTAGGACTGAGATTCCAGAAATGATAACAAACCGCTTGCCAGACAAATTCCGTGATAAAGCGGCTAGATTACTGGGCATGCTCGTGGTTGACTGTGTTTGAGACTTTGGCATATTCTGGTAGCTCCGCAAGGGAACGAATAAGATCGCTTGTGTTCTCGCAAGTCAGGAGGGTGTCATCTGGGTTTATTGGCATGGCATTGATGTTGTTGAATTTATAATCTGAGATCGTGGTCTGGAGAACACGATTGTTGTTGCGATCCAGTCATGATCATTTATGAGCATTTATGAGCGGGGCTACATTTAATGGCCCCAGTATGTTGCTTTTCGGTTTGACCTTCCTCTATAGGTCGTCCCAGTTTAGGAATTGGTTTTTTTTCCATGTGTCACACAGGTTAACCGCGCCAAAAATTCTCGGCTTCAGGAAGAAGAGCTTTGAAGCCTTACCACGCATTTCTGGGCTAAGAATACTTGACTACCCATCTCCCACTCTTCCAACAGCCCCTGCTTGATCGTGAATGCATAGAGCTGCTTATTCCGCCAACAGAATAGGGTGCAAGGTTCGATTTTAGCGCCTGTATACCAATTTCATGGTGCGCAATTCAGACAACGGACGATTAGTGTGTGGTAACGGGCAATGTGGTGTCTGTGATACTCTGAACATTTCTTGATTTTCACGTTTTCTGATCATATTCGTATGTTCCTGGGCCTGGTCCAGACCTATGTTTGTAAAGGACATTGTAGCTGATAATGGACCTTTCCAGTTTTAGCTATGCCCCGCCCATCTCTATCTAAGCTCCACCCACACTTCGACGTGTTGGGATCGATCGATCCCCGAATGCTCTAACTATCAATTTTTTGAAAACTATACAACAGCGTCCAGTCAAATTAGTTTCTAAATATTCAACATACTATTTATTAAATAGTAAAGACATACAATTCGTACAACAACGCATAGTCCGTCTTCAATTATGCGTTCATGACGTACATATCTACGTCATTCATGACATCATAATAACGTCGTTGATTATGATGTCATTCTACACGCCACGTAGTTAATTATGACGGCATATGATGGATGGATAGAGTGGAAAGGTATATTCCTCAGCTACTAACATTGTCCAACTAGTTGTATTATCAGATGCTGCAACAGATGCACGTACTGTGAGTTCCTATGATGTTCTGAGCACAGTCATCATCCTATTGCACGGTCTCGCCGTCCCGCTCCGCACCCTGATAGAGTACCGTGTTTGCAGGATTTTGATGTCTACACTAAGTTCACGAGGCTTCATAAATTATGCATGAACTGGGTTCAGTCAACGTCCGCCAATGAAGTTGCTCAATAAGAAATAAAGGAAGTGCACAAATCTACACATGTGCGTAAGCCAAACTGGCGTTTTTTGTTACCGGAAACCAGTCTACACGTTGAAACGTAAAATGCGTGTGTCCTCTGTGTTGGAACGATTGTTGTGATACTAACAAGTAGGAGAAATATCGACGACAAAAACGCAGTGATTGTTGTTGTGATTGTAAATTAAGTCCCCGGATGCAATTTTGCCTATCGAGTGAAGTAAGTTCAAATCTGATCGGCGGATTGAAAACCACTTATTCCACGTTGATTGGCTCTGTAATGTTACGTCACATAGCAGGAGATCAAGCGAAGCTATGGTGAGTGCGTGTATGTTAGTACGGTAAAGTACAGCCATCTATTTCATACGCCAAAGGCACTAAAAGCATATGGATAGATTTTCATAGCACATGTTCAAAGAGATTAGATAATTTGCCTGACTGGCAGAAATTCAACAGGGCGTGGACGTGTTGCATGGATGATTGCCCACATTTGTGAATTGCAATGGCTTAGTTATTTTGTCAACATAATTTCGATGACCCAAACTATGCTTTATTTGTTGACCCAATATATTTTTGCTCGCTGGCCTTACGATGGCCCAACCTATGATTTCGTTGGACCAACGTTGGCATTGCCTTTGATGGATTAGAATAAATCAGTAACGTTGGGCCAACATTGTGTCTGTCATCACTTAGGAGTTGATGAGCTTCCCATCTACCAATTTGTGCTGACCGGAACCGTCAGTCGCCCTCATAGATGCGTGTTGGTAAGGCTGCATACATTATAAGGCTGGGGGAGAATTCCGTCTTCGCGGGTTGGATTCCACCATCAAATCAAAGACGTTGGGCGCAACATGAAGGCGAACTCAGGAGGCTATCGGGATCTGATTATCTCACTATATTTTGATTAGCTCACTACGACTGTTAAGTTCAGCGCAATCTCAACAAAAGTACGTAGACAACAGACCACATGTAGCGGAAACAGTTTATTGCACAGGTATGTAGTACAGTTTACTCAGCCACTGTTCACGGCCGATAACTGAATTAATCATTGTTCAGCTTTTGGCGGGTAGCTCTGTTCTTGAGTGGTCAATGTTCGTAACGTGGTCTCTTCCTGTTAGTTCTACTTAGGCGGACCAGTTAGCGAGTGAATCATATCGTGACTTTATTTGTGAAGACGCGCCACTCACTGGCGCGCCAGTTTCTGGTTAGAGGCAAGATGGCCATCCTCTGTAACTTGAGAAAATATTCTTCGACTTCCCAGGATAGCTACACTTCGCTATTAAAGACAGCCTTGAACACTAGATATGTCAATTCCAATTGCATCAAAATTGGTCAGGTATTCCGCGGATCAAAGGCGTTCCCTGCTATGATCCGATGTCGCATCTTCAAGCATCTTACCAAGCATCTGATTACAATAACAATAATAATAAAAATAATAATAATAATAATAATAATAATAATAATAATAATAATAATGTCGACGATAGTTTAATTACTTGTAACCTATCACTATAGTGTAAACTAATTATTTTATATTCATCCCTCGTGTATCATTGTAAAAGTGATTCGAGTTTAATAAAGTTCTATTACATTTATATATACTATTTGCATCTGACATACATTTGCCTTTTTGAATTGGTGTTTTCCTTAGGAAATACGGAAGAGAAACTGATAAATGACGTAGAAAAGCACCGACAATTGTATGATAAAAGCTGCGGAGATTATCATAACACCTACATCAGAGAGAATTCTTGGTCCTCCTCTATCAGCAAGAAATTGAATCTCAAACGTAATTAATTAGTAGGCCCTACTATTATTCATATCAATCGACTAATCCTCAGCTTACACTTCACAGCCCAAATGTATCATTATTCCCCCCTATCAAATCATCCTACTTATAATGGCCATAATTTTCATATAATTTACTACCGATATAGTCAGTGCCGGATTAAGCAGTTGCGGTGTCCGTAGCGTAGTGTAGAGTCAAGAAAATGGAGTTTCCAAAAATCAAATTACATCCGTCCAACCACATCTTGAGCAATATCAAGAGCAGTATAATAGCAATAATGCACACTATACATAATAGCAAAGAAACCCGCGAATATAATAAATACTAATTATGAGAATATAATTAATGTGCCACAATATTTAAATAAGACAGGTAATGAACATGATATAAAGCTTTTTGCGGCTGTTTGGGCAAAAAATCAGTATTTCTTAGTTTATTTCAATACAAATTTTAATGGTGTGCGTGCGTGCGTGCGTGTGTGCACGTGTGTTGATGTGCGTGTATGCGGATTGATAATAAAGACGCCGCCATTTTTTCACAGCGTCATTACATGACGTCAGTTGTCTCTTATGACGTAATACGTCTGGCGTTTGATGACATCAATGAAAATTGACCTTTCCATTTTCAGCTATGCCCCGCCCATCTTTAGCTAAGCTCATCCTACGCTTCGCTCAAGTTGGAATCGATCAGTTTCCGAACGCCCTGACTATCAATTTTCCAGAAAGCATGTTTATTAAATAGTAGAGACATACAATTCGTACAACGTGTCGGACTATTAAGAGCTAAAGACGGACCAAATATAATCATTTATGACTTCATGACATGACGCCATCCTACATACCGCTTAGCTGATTATGACGTCAGAATGATAGATGGATACTCTGGAAAGGTGAATTGTCTACCGAGGATCTATAACTGGATGACTCCGATCTGTAACTCAAGTATAAGACGTCACTTAGGCTGACGTCACAATCAAAATGCAATGTAAATGATCTTAAGACCGGTTCTTACGACCAGCTTAATCGGATCAGAATTGTCGAATTCTATAAAATCTGACCATGTAAGTATAAAATCTGAAGTCGAATCTGATGATTCTACAGATTTGTCGAATTCGATAAAACGTGAAATCGTAAATCGAATATCTGAAGTCTGTTGTCAAGAGAACACAATTCCCGAACCCCACCACTGGAATGACTACTTCGATAACCCAGTCTGTCATTCCAGCGGTAGATTTTCAGAAACGGCCCCACTCTCCCCGCAAACGGCCAATCACTGAGCAAATTTTTATCTTTTCTTGACCACATTTTGCACGCTCAATGAGATCAACTATATTATTTTCATGAGAAATGGGTAAAAATAGAATGAATTCAAAGACAATTATTGAAGGTTCATATTTACTATGAGAAATGCAGATTAAGGGAAGTGATGGGGGCGGGGGCCATATCTAACAGACTTTGCTCAATACTACACCCAGTCCTGGGTGCGTGCGTGCGAAATCCTATCTATAGTCAGGAAGTTGACTCTCTTGTTGTCCATGACGCCATATATGTGAGTGAGAGATCGGACACCCCCCCCCCCCCTCACCATTGACCCACATGCCCCATTCAACACGAGCTAGAAGTGTCCATGAACGTATATATATAAGCTCATATATACTGCTTATAATTCCCTGGTTTTATCAAAACAATTCGTCTATTCTCTTGTTCCCGACACTTTTATTGGGATATTGAGATTCAGGGAATTTAGGTCTTGATCGATCTCAACACAGACATAGCGTGTGTATAGCTTAGCTAGAAATGGGCGAGGCATAGCTAGAAATGGATCACTCTATTGTATGTCGTTGATGGATTTAATATTTAAAAAGTATTATGTTGAATATTTTGGAACTAATTTGTCTCGGCGCTCTTGTTGCCATATCAATAGCACCCAGTCAAATTGGAGGCAAAATATCCAACAACTTGCCTAAATAATTACCTTGAAAATGTGATTTTGGAAAGTCAGAGTTCAAAATATATAAGTCGACCTCAACACGCCTAAAGCGTGGAGCGTGGGCGGAGTTTAGCTATACATGGGTGGGCATAGCTAGAAATGGATTCCTCTATTGCCAGACCGGATACCTGGTCAATCCTGACGTCATCATCATCATCATCATCAGCAGCAGCAGCAGCAGCAGCAGCAGCACCAGCACCAGCACCAGCACCAGCACCAGCACCAGCACCAGCACCAGCACCAGCAGCATCGTCGCCGTCGCTGCGGCCGCCGCCGCCGCCGCCGCCGCCGCCACAACCATCACCACCACCATCATCGTCATCATCATCATAAGAGTCTATCTGTATGAGTACCTCAAGCATAGGCCTATTACCAGCCGCTGTTCCACATCTATTGGTTCTATATATGGTGTATGCATCCTTGCAATCTGTGGAGTCACCAGACCTAAAAGCTGTTCAAACATTGTTTTAAGCATTCGAAAATATTGATGAAATTGAGCATCATCTACGTATTAACCGATGAAATTCGACAAGCGCTTTCCGTCTCTGGACGACGCGATGTATCCAAAATCCATGTCATCGGCGATGCTTACGATGATGGAGAAGCAATAGTAGCAAAAGTTCTTCAGTTGTCATTTTATGATATTGTCGTAACTTTTTAACTTGGTATCTTTAAATGCTAAATCAAGAGAAGCGCCTTCTAAACGGAGTTATTATGAAATAACGCTCATTCCGCGTGCAAAAAGCCTGCTTGGTGGAAAGAGACATCGCGGTGGAACGCGGCGAAACGCGTTGCGTTACCGCTTCGTCGCGCCGCGTCGCGTTTGGTGGATTTCGGCGCTGCGTTTAACTGGCACGCGGAATACGGAAAGTGGGTTGCCTAAACGGAACGCTGAATATACTTCAGATCGCTCTTCACTATTTTCCTTCATCCATTTACCTGCACGCGGTAGGCGGTATGCGGAATGCAGGACGGCGGGAAGCGGAAAAACCGATCGCTCGGTGTAGCGATGGACGGAAAAGATTCCGTTGCAGAATATAGCGCATGTAACCTAGCAACGAAAGGGTAATCCAAGTAGATAAAGCTTATGCATCGTCTAAAATTTTAAGAACTAATTTGTCGAAAAATTTGGAAATCAGTAATATTATAATTGCATGTTGTTAGATTAGGCCAAGTTATCATTTTGAACCTAGTCGTCAGTATCCGCCAATTTTGGATCTACATCTCTCGTACATAAACATTTTGTAACGGTCTCAGTGGAACGCTAGATATCAAAGTGTAAAAAAATGTGTTGTCTCTTTTGAAAGAACTTTGATAGAAATATCGCAATATCACCAATAAACTGCAATAAAATAACGCAATGATACCGCGTGAAGGTAAATGATACACCAATATTTTACCCGCATTCCGCATACCCGCTTTCAGTTCTGCCTTCCGCATTCCGAACCCCGCGTGCCAGGTAATCGCGGCTTAAATCAAGATTACCGTGACACCATTAATTTTGTTACAATATTAGATCAGTTGCGGACAGACAGAAAAAGCAACTTCATTTGGGCGTATCTAACAAAATTAGAGGCAGGAAAACAAGCACGCTAATTATAGATATAGCAAGAAAGAAAATAGCACAAATTTGGAAAATGATATTTAATGTCAAATGTCAATATTCTATGTAGTGTTTTATATGTAGATCCAGTGTCCTTACGTGGTTCCTTTTAATAATTATATTTTTTAATTCATATTCACATACATACAACTAGCAGATACTCTTGATTAGCCGTTTATCTGTAACGTACATATGCGTTTATATATCCAATCTTTCTATCAAATTCAGAACTGTCACTAATATTACACCCAGTGTTGGAGAAGAGGAGGGGTGTGAGGATGTCCTAACAGGTGCTGACACTGAAGAGGAAGATTCAAGGAGTTCCGCCTCTCTGCAGTAAGTATAGCACAACACTATGTCAGTAGTATTACTTTATAATAAAAACTAATGCAGGCCTCTTTGGATATGAGAATTCTGCCACGGCAGGGGATTCTCTGTAAAGAATCTTGTAAATCTATCTCTAATATCGACTGCTGTAGCTGACCCTCTAGTGCCGAAATGAGCAAAGTTTACCAATCCATGAACGTCATCGGGTCTGTAATCTGACACAAAATCTTCAACACTTGTCCCTGGTGTGCTATCTCTTTGCATCATATTGTGCAGTATTACCGCCGCCTGTACAACCTTTATAACGTTTATAGGGTGAATGGCCATCCTTGTGTAGAACACTCTCCATCTTGTCGCAAATATTCCGAATGTACATTCAACGATGTGTCTTGCTCTAGAGAGTCTATAGTTGTATGCATCTCGAGCAGTATTGCAATGTCTACCAGGATAAGGCCGCATCACGTGTTTTTGAAGTGGAAAGGCCTCATCCCCTACCACAACGTAAGGCATTGGCCCAAGATGTTCGGCGCCAGGTATTGGTTCATCAGTGGGTAGATTAAGTCCATTGTGTGTTGCAAGAGCATGACCTATTTCACTATTGGAGAATACTCCTGCGTCCGATTGTCTTCCATAGGCACCAATGTCGACAGCAATGAACATGTTGCAAGCATCAGCTAATGCCATCAGTATAATTGAGTATGTTGACTTGTAATTGTAATACATGGATCCACTGTTCATCGGTGATTTTATAACAATATGTTTGCCATCGATCGCTCCCACACAGTGAGGGAAGTCCCACTTGTCCATAAAATTATGCGCAATCAGTTTCCATTCGTCTGTAGTTTGTGGCATCTTAAGGAAGCTATCCCTCATTGTCTCCCATATGGCATCACACACTTCTGGCACCAATCTGCTGATTGTCGCAACCCCCACACGGTATTGCGTGGATAGTGACGTATACGATTCTCCAGTAGCTAGAAATCTGAAATATTAAATAAATGTTTATTTATGTCACGGCATATTAATATTCGTAGATGTAGTAGTAGTAATAACAGCTGGCAGCAGTAGCAGCAACATATTTTATTGCGGACCCGCGGATTTTACAGCGGGACCCCAATAATTCACAGTGGGACCCCATAATTTGTGAGTTGCAATATGCGCAAGTTAGGTCTTGTAATCTAGGCCACCTGATCACGATGCCTAATGTAAAGACCAAAAAAAGTAAGCCCCCCCTATATATGGGTTAATATTTTTAAGGTATATATATATAAAGGTATGTATGACTGACCATACACGTGAGAGGGGTAGAAGGATGGGTAGAGCGACACGTAGATGTCATGTCTGATTTTGCAATTTTTGAAGTTAATCAATTTTACATTCCAGGCATCCTCAGTCAGGCATATCTCGGCTTACGAGGTAATCCAATTCACATTTTGGTGCAATAGTGAAATAAGGAGAGGGTAGGGGAGGGAGGGGTAGAGAGAGAGGGTAGAGGGAGGGCGCTAAATAAGGGTGTTGAGGGAGGCTGTAAAGGGTGGGACGGAGTGTAGAGGGAGGGGTGTATCAAATTTGTATTGCAAACAATCATATACCTTGGAAAATATTAGCTCATATTTAGGGGGGGGGGACTTACTTTTTAGGTGTTTATATGCATAGTGAGCCGTTGCGCGCACGCTTAAGCACAGACACACTCGTCTTGACTATGTAGTAGTCCTGTCATTTGTCAGTAGTAGTAGTAGTAGTAGTAGTAGTAGTAGTAGTAGTAGTAGTAGTAGTAGTAGTAGTAGTAGTAGTAGTAGTAGTAGTAGTAGTAGTAGTAGTGTTAATAGCTTCAAAATTCGGTTTTGTCACACTATTTCAGATTTTCAGCCGGACAAGGCAAAAAGAGGGCTCTCGAGGGATCAGCCTCAATGCCATCAACCTCAAATATTCAAAATCAGGAGAGAATGGGAGACAGCCCACAGCGTCAACAAAAAACATTCCCACAGACACATCAGTCCTCGTCCACTTTCAACACAGGATCGACATCAACGGCTCCATCGCATACCCCTCAAAATAGGCAGGGAAAAAAAGCAGACAACAAATTAAATAACTTGTTTGAGAAGATGCAGGAGGATTTAGCTGCCGACTCCAATAAAATAGATCTTATCCAAAAAATATTGATTCTCAAAAAAATGTTAACACGTTCTATATAATGATGGGGGAGAAGATGTCTGCCTTTCCACGACAACAGCAAATCTGGATGCAGGACCAGATATGGAGACTTTACATGGGGCTCGAACAGACGCAAGCTGCAACAAGCCATGCGGTGCACAGCGCACAGCCAAATAACACAACTTTTATATCATCACAAACATCTCAGTCTGGATCCACTATAAATATTCCACGTCGACCACACACTCAGTACAGCTTACCTACACAACAGTACGTTCAGACAGCCATTCCACGCACACATACACCAAGCCAATCACCATCACAGATATATGCTTATAAGCAGCCACCGCCACCAGCCACCACATCAGCACTTAATGTACAAAATTCTGTTAATTCCTGCATACAGGACCCTTATAATAATACCATTATGTAATTTTTGGCCATAGGATGCCTATATAGATTAGTAATTTATTAACTCACCTAGCCAGAATGGGCAAGTGGGTTTATGCCATGGCGAACGTCCGTCAACCGTTCGTCTGTCCGTCTGTCGTCCATCACATTTTCTTTAAATGACTAATCAAGGACAGATTGGGCGATATAAATTATATTATGTATAGGTCATAGAGATTCAACTGTTTTCAAAAGAATCCCAAATCGTAGATGGCCGCTGGCCAACTCGGTCATCAGTCATCATATTGAAGAAACATAAGCGGGCAAGGTAATGTATGTTCCAGGTGAGCGATACAGGTCCCATGGGCCTCTTGTCTTCTTTTGATATTTAATGAAAATATATGTTTTTTGATTTTCTTTTGTTTATAATATCAGAACAACAGAGTCGTGAGTAAAATTTTGCAAACAAAATTATGATTATTTTCTCTTTGTGGCTAAAAGACGAATGGTATGTGTGTATCTTGTTTGGTGGGGTGGCCTGTTTTGAGGTTTGGCTGACTCGAGGTAGGTCAATATATACACCTGTGCAAAAGTTAAGCACCACCCTATTTTTACGCACATGCGAGGGTATATTCATGTGCTATGAAGAAAGCAATAGCATACACATTTATGTACTCATCCATCTTAGTGCAAGAGGTAATAATGCAACTAGAGGAATGCTGATTATGATGGTGGGGAAACACTGTAAGTTTTTGTTTGAACTTGAAAACGAGGCCTGAATATGGTTACGTTGACACAACTGACAACTATTGCCCTACAGTTGACACACGTGGCTAGATTGTCATTAATGGTGACTGAAAACGAAGTTTAACATCTGTGCACGAGTTTGAGACTGTCATTATTAATACCGGGTATATCCACCTTGTGCCTGGATGACGGCCTGGACACGACGTCTTATGCTGGTCACCAACCGACTGATACGCCATTGTGGTATTCGTTGCCATTCTAGATGGAGTGCGTCTGTTAATTCCTGTAGGTTCTGCACAGGAGGATCCCTCCTTCTCACCATGTTTCCCAGAATGTCCCAGATATGCTCAATAGGGTTCATGTCAGGGCTCCTTTCTGGCCATGGTAGGGTTTCGATGGCATTCTGGCGGAGGTATTCATGCACAGCTCTAGCACGATGTGGTCGGGCGTTGTCACCCATGAATATAGGGTGGGTTCCAGGTGCATGATTTACAAAATGAGGGACCACAACTCTATCCAGTATGGAATCTTGATATCTTTGTCCATTTAGCGTTCCAGGTACAGTCAACAGATCCAGCTTACAATCAAATGAGATGCACCCCCATATCATAACGGAACCTCCACCAAATGGAACTTCTTCCATGATGTTACGTTGATCGTACGCCGTGCGTCTGGACCTCCATACACGAGTTCGACCATCTGTGGCATGAAGCAGGAACCGACTTTCATCGGACCAGTGTACCCGTCTCCAGGATCTCATGTTCCAGTGTCTTCTTTCGTTGCACCACCTCAGACGCTCCTCTTTGTGGTGTGCAGTGAGGAGAGGACGTCTGACAGGTCTCCTAGCTTTCATGCCAGCAGCATACAGTCTCCTTTTGACGGTAAACATTGACACTCTATTGCGCGTTTCCCATTGCTGGCTGAGCACTCTGCTGTTGGTGAATGGAGATCTCCTAACAAGGCGTACTAGGGCTCGATCATCACGGGCAGTAGTCTTCTTCGGTCTTCCAGATCTAGGCCTGTCCTTCACCTCGTTAGTTTGCCCATGTTTTGCAATCAAACGACTGATTACAGTATGGTTAATGTTCAGCTGTCTGCCAATCTCTCAGCATGACATACCAGTGGTATGCATGCCTATGATTTGCCATTTCACACGATCACTTATCCTTCGTCTTGCCATAGCGGTTCACAATCAAGAGCTAATTCTCTCTGTACAAATAAACCACGGTCATGAACACAAAATTCCTAATCTTGTCGCCTAAATCTGTATGTAATGTTCTACACCTCAAACTGGACTTTTACATAACTGAACACGTGTGCTGTTTCCCGCCACGCACGGACATCAAGCGGCGTGAAGTCATGCATGCATGTGCATTTCGTACTTGGAATTATGTCAGCTAACGCGGGGACAAAAAGTATGGCAGCCTAGTTGTACCATCATGTTTCTACGTTCTATTGTTTTTGCTGGTGCTTAACTTTTGCACAGGTGTATATAATGGACACTATGTATTTACATACCTTATACAGATGGCCAATCTTTGCTTGGCTTCAATTGGTTCTCTGATCATTGATCTCTTTTGAATAGCCGGCCCTACAAAACTCAGCACAAATTCCAATTTCTCGGCCGACATCCTAAAATACGCATGGTGGCTATCGGCATCAAGCTGCAACTCTCGACCCAGATGGTAATAGGCTCCGTGTTCTGGTCTTTTCTGTAGAATTTCTTGTACCCAGAATCTATGTTTTCTCTTTTCGTTACTTAGCATAATGTACTGCATCATACGTATTCGCTGTCTCTTCCGTCTGTGCAAAACACGAAGGAGTTCAATTTGATCGGTGTAAAAAGCCATCGTTCTGAAGTCATTGAACTTTTCTGCTAAACTATACAGTTCTCCGAATGGTATCATATGTCAATGATTATGCCTTATATACGAGATTTTTGCACGCGTATTGAATGTCCGCAAAGAGACGCATGCGAAAAAGTCGTTAATCGAGCAGCGATTTTCCGCGTACGATAAACGTAGCGTGCATTATCGCGTATATGGAAACACCCTAATAGATTTATGCTATACCAACTTTAACGCTTACGTTTCCGCGCCCGATATCGCGTACATGGAAAGCGGGCCTTACGCTTGCGGTGAAGCGATATGGTCGCGATGGCGTGCATTGTCTTTGCGTTTCCTCAGCGATGACGCAGCGTTGACGCAAATACATCGTGTTGCCAACTATACATCGTTTTATAAGTCGAACTTTCTGTCGCGCCGCGCTGATGACGACTGGTTGATTTATATAGTAGACTCTGTCATTTTCAGGCAGATTTAGCTGGCACGGCACAAGAGAAGTTGGACTTATAAATCGGGCCTTATACTGTCTAGACATATTTAAGATTGTTCTTACCATTCATCACGGGAAGCAACTACAGTGCGCACAACTGTTTACATAAGAATAGCAAATAATGGCAAATATAGGCAACCGGTCCTTAATATCAATATAGAAAATGGTATGCGGTAACAATATATTGAGACCATTACAATGCGAAAATCAAACAGAATTTTCCAAAATATTTTTATTTATACTAGCGAATGTCTCTTAAAGTATCGATTTGATCTTTTAGTCGTGTAGAAATTAACGAGAAAATAGGCGAACATGGTTATTTTAGTTAACATCCATTTTTAAACATCCACAGCCAAACTCTTCCTATAACTGCCCTGAGTAGGCCTAGATACACGAAATTCTCCAAAATTCCCACTTGGGGAAACCTGTTTTTAACCCTTTGAATCTGAGGGGCGAAATACGAAAAACATTTACAATTTCATAATGTATTCTGTTGATATTTCTCTTCAAATTCGCTTTACCGATAATTATTGGTGCCGACCGTAAAACATATATACGTATTGACACATGCCCCAGTCAACTTACTTTCAGTGAATAATAAAATAAACTAAAATGAATTTTATAACGTTAAACCTGTGTATATCAACCACCTGTGTTTGGAGAAACGAATGTCTGATAACGGCACCCTATGTTGCTATGTAAAATGCTATATTTTCAAATATGTGACTGTCAGCCAGTCAGCCAGTCAGCCGTATTTAAACTAGTTACTGCTCGAAGCTAAATGCTGATTAGCATAAACATTCCTGATATTATTATGCTTATTCATAATATATATTCCGGGGTATTTCTAGATAGTGATAATTAGACACGCTATGGCTGTACTTTAGCATCCTCACAACTCAACCACCAAACTGACAGTGATTCGTGTCTGAAATAACTAGTTGACAATTTCCACTGTATGATTACTGTATTATGCAGCTGTCGTAGTAGATACATCCTACAGCCGCAATCAATCCTTCTGCGCTTTTGCCCACTGTGTCTTGTCCTCAGCCAAAATCTTTAGCGTTCTCAGGTACATTATTGATTTGAGTGTAACGAGTCCTGCTGTCTTGAGGTCACCTCGTAACACGCTTAACAGATTTATGCAATGACGTCCTCTCCTGGCTTTGTATTACACATCTGGTATAGTGGATCGTTGGAACGTATGCTGTCTGGTCATCGGTGTCCAGTGATGGTGCATAGGTGTTTGCGGTGGCAGGCAATCAGTTTGTCTAGAGCTGCCTTTGGAGCTGCCCAGCTGTTACAGTTATACAGCATCACGGATGCGCAGGTTGCGTTATATAAAGGTAGTCTTTTTGTCAAGGGCATATTTGATCTACGAATCCAAGGCTTTCAGAAAGACTGGAAAGCTATGTTCCCCATGAATACAGCAGCAGTTTACAACCCCATGGTTCCTTTGAATCCAGGAACAAATAAAGCTGTTTACAGTACTATGATGGTTGTGCAGTCCCAAGTCATAAAACTAGGAACGTTTTGTGCAACCATAACATTTTACCAACCGTTATCCTTGAAAAGCTATAAAAATCAAGCAAGTCAACAAGTTTGCGAATATGTACATATGTCTTGGTGGTTTCCACCAACTAATGTCTTTTCTTGGCGCTGGGTGTACGATCATAGATGTAAGTTAGCTAGATGATTTGTGAGCGACTGTGTATGCTATGCTCTCCCTGAATAATGGAGAGAAAAGCATACAACAAGACATTAAGGGTATGTCTCATGACAGATGCTGTATTGCCTCTTTTGTTAATTCAACAAGCTGTAATTTCTCTAGACAACGGTGAGAGCTATGTAAACAAGTGTGTGATTTAAAGAAGAATATAGAAAATCAAGAACGGGCAAATTGTCGTCACTATTGTATCACTATTGTACCTATTATAAGATTGTTCATCAGAGCTGAACATACTGAGGACTGGCGACTTCATCTGTAAGCTACATAACTAATGTTGCCATTCTTTGTTACTGATGGACATAACAATTACACAAAATGCTGTCGCTTTTACCTTCAAGATTCCCAGGAACTATGCACCTTCCTGGAGGGGCACATCCATGAAGAACACTGTTGTGCGCAGTAATGAAAACTGTATTGGTGTGGTACATGGTCTGGTATGGATAGTGGGCATTGTATAATGATAGCTGGGAAGACTCAACCCGGATTAATCAACATGACACACATGATTCTGCTAGAACAAACGGGCCTCTCACGGCAGGCATTATAGCACAGTACACACAATGACATGCTCTCCGATCAATGATTGCCACATTCATTGGAACAGTTTATGGCCAATAGCTGAGAAAGATCGCTACGGGATTATTTGAAGATTATCGTGTTACTGCCAATGATGCCGTTAATATTGGCCAGACAATTCACGAGCAGTTAAATGATAGAAAGTTTGGTGATATTATTCTGAAGAAAGCAGACAAGGCCGTGGCTTTTGCTGTCAAGTGAAAGTTGGTCAAAGTTGGAAACGAAGATGGCCATGCGTCAAGAAGTGTACTATCGCGTAATGGCTGTTTCTGGTCCTCCAGACAGACGTGTATTTGAATATGAGCTTGCAACAGTATGTCAAGCCCATTTTCATGACGATGGTAGTATGAGAAAGTCCCCAAACTCACAACTAGCAAATTATATAGTTGAGATGGAAACTGCATGTGCACACTAAGAGGGTGCATGGCTAGTGGCAAGAGTTTTTGATGGTTGTGGACTTTTGCATCGGATAGGTTGGCCAAATGTTGGGACAATGGAAATTGCATGTAACTCGTTCGTGTCTGTATTAAATCATGGTAGAGTAAGTTGAGTGCCATATGCATTATCTTTGACAGCTATATCATGCGCCAAGAATAGAAGCGACGCTGACTTAATCGAGCAGGCATCCCTCTATTGAAATTGCCATGAACAAATTTGAGCATTACAGGGCTAATACCACTTGGTAATGTGTGGTCCACCCACCATGGCCTACCTGTATTAAGAGACCATACGTATTTATAGGTCACATATTTTAACAAGACCGATCATATATTGTAGACCCTGGCCCTCCCGGACGCACGTAGACCCGAATACAATATACTCGTCCTCTGACGGAGCGAGGGTAATTAATATCACTTGGTAATTAATTATATTAATAAACCACCCGTATTCAATGACTGACTGACTGACTAACTTTAGGCCTATGCAAGTCGTTTCAAACAACACTATCCTTTGCCACACTATCCTTTTCGTTTGAAAGAACTAGGTCCACGTAGCTATTGATACTAGCCAGGCCCCTAAAGTGTGTTGGGAAGGTTATCTGTCGGCACAGATAGGTGTCCTGTATTACATCAAGAAATATACTTGGTGTGTGCATTCCACTGGCGTTGCAATGGATATTTGACAAGTTTATTCCCAGGCAATTAAAATCACCCAGCAATATTTTATATGTGAATCTTTTTACATTTAAGACCTCTCTAAGTAGTCTATGAAGATTGGCATTGCTCATATAGAAAATAACACTCTGGTGCGTTTAATGATGCCTAAAAGGCACATTCAGACCGCATGCATGTGGCGCCTGCATCCAGACCCATCCAACCTACCAAAATAGCATTCAGTCCAAGCGTGTACACGATCCAATATATTGTAATGCATGCGGTCAGAATGGGCCTTTAGAGCAAATAGCTGCACTACAGCCAGCGGTATCAATGCTGTAACAAAAATCATAACCACTAACATTTAGTTCTTCTGTCTACAGTTTTCATGATCGAAGCTTTCTTAAGCTTTAGCTCAGTGATGCCATTGATATCTGGAGATGTATCTTTGATGCGTATTATAAGCTCTTCGTGCTCAATATATCCAAGTATGAGACATACCTGAGCATAGGACCCAAACGGGTAAAGTCCGTCTATTAGGCCTGCTGGATTACATCGGCCAGTTTCTATGCAGTACTGGTTCCACGTCAGCTTTATGCACTCGATTGGTGAACCCGGTAGTCTAGAGTGGTACCGGGTTCCACAACATTCTTCCGTGTTATATATTTTTAATATCGGGCAAACAATTAATACACTTTCAGACATGATCACATTGTATCTGAATTGAGTAGAGAGGTTGCGGTTCAGGATAGCAAGAGATAGGTGTCATAGAGAGACATAAATAAGACAAGAATTCCCCATCTCCAAATTGAAACGATAGACACGACGAGGATGACGATTTCAAACAGAGGCACACACTCATGACAGCGAGCAGTCTCCGTGGTGACTAGACACATAGCGTTTTTAGTAGAGAAGTGGTGCAGAGGGGCTCGAGGGCCAGCATATTCAAGCTGCAAGAGTATCGTGCACCAGGCGTGTTTGTTCTAAGGTATTAGTAGCCGGAAAACATGCAGAAGGGCTCGAGGACCAGCATATTCAAGCAGCAAGAGTATCGTACATGCTGAGCAGGAAAAGTGTTAATGAAAGCAGAAAGCAAAAAAACTGCATGACCTGGGTAATATAAATTAGATTAACAAGCAATAAATGGAAACACACATGATTGCGGAACATATCTTACAATTTACATAAAACCAAACGAATCATACATAAATAAATAGGGATCACTGAACAGACCAGTATGTGTGCTGTTACAATGCAATGCAAGAAGTCAGGACATGATTAGAGCAAGATTTCCGAGCATGGCAATTAATAATATGAACACGTGAACTATCTCCAGACAGGAATTAAAGTAGCCCTTATGACCTGGTGAATACAAGCGCAAAATAACAGTCCTTGGGTCCTACATGATGCCAATGTTACTGGTTTCCTCTCCCACCTACACTGTAGGGACCTGACTGCTCACGTCTGGGCTAGAATAGTACATATAAGGGTGTTCCGAGGACAGTGAAATCTGGTACATAGAATATGGCACAAGCTTTTACAGATGTACATGCATACAATCGATTGTTAAGACAAATTACTATATATGTTTACCATATACACACATGCACATGGACATATACATACACACCTACACACATACATATGCATACATTTACCTGGACATATCTGCATACATGTATAAATGACACAATAGACATGTATATGGTCTACAGACACCACAAGTACAGTTGACATACCTTCTGGACATTATATATAATACTGGGATAATATATTAACTACATGGTTATATTGCAGGCTTAATCCAAGGACCAGTTTATTCAAGCCTCAAGGAAACCAATCAGGATACTTGTCCGCTCCGAGGACCGGTTTATTCAAGCCTCAGGGAGAATAGAACATGAACAAAATATTAGAAACATGTGTATCTTCCAAGGGCCAGCTTATTCAAGCCTTGAGGAAACTAATCTATGGTAGATACATGTTCGCTCCAAAGACCGGTTTATTCAAACCTCAGGGAGGGCGGAACATGAAAAATTAAATGCAACGTTAGGGTTACATGTTCACATCAAGGGCCAGTTTATTCAAGCCTCAAGATCAGGTGTTTTCCAGAGCTGCTCGCTGCCGACCATAAGATCAAGGGTTGCAGAATTTCACGCCCTAGCATCATTTGGGAGTATACCATGTTTGACGGTTCACCGTATCCCTAATAGCAGATGCTATGTAGGGAACATACTTGTCCCAATCTCTCTGTTGCTCGCTATCAGAGAGGTAACATCTCATCATATTGAGAATCACTCGCATATAGTGTTCTACCTGCCCATTGGCACAGGGATGGTATGGCGTGGTTTCGTGTTTTCACGATTTGCAAATAACTACACAGACTGCTGAAAAGATTACTCATACAATTTCGGCCCTGATCGGTATGTACATGCAGAGGGCAAACAAAAACAGAGATAAACCTTTCCACAAAAGTTTTCGCAGTGGGTTCTGCTCCTTGACTTGGCAAGGCATAACATGCAACCCATTTGGTAAATTGATCATTAATTACCAAAGCATACCGGTTGCCATAACGCGACTCGATGAATGGGCCTAGAATGTTCAAATATACACGTTCCAAAGGTAAACCAACATGAAACTGCCCTAATGGTGCCTTTGGTTTAGTCGTCAGCTTCTTGTTGTGCTTGCAAACACCACAAGACCGAACATACTCTTGAGAGTCTCATGTAATCCCATGCCAGTGGTATCTCATGCACAATTTCTCCAAGGTTGTTTTCTGCCACATATGCCTGAACAGTTTGGAGTCATGACAGCTAAACAAGACCTCCTTTTTCAAGGATTCAGGAACCAGGAACAACTTACTGGGTGAACATTCTGTTTCCCAATTGTAATACAGAACTCCATCCTCAAGGGCAAGATGCTCTTTAGCCAGCCATAATGACTTCACAGCTGGACTAGAGAGATATAATTCCCATGACGGGGTGGGGGTGGGGGTAGGGGGGGGCGTTGTGATTCGTTTCCTTCCATTGTATCAACTTTGTAATATCAGGGTCTTACATCTGCGCCTCTCGTAATTGGGCAGGCGAATAAACTGTTGTCCAGTTAGATGCCACATCACTGCAATAATCACTTGTATCATGTGGAGTGTCCTCGTCAGACTCATCGACTGATCATCCAACTGACTGGTAGTCAAAGCTCTTACTGCCAATGGGATGACCTCATCCACATACTCATTAAAACGTTCACAATGTGAGTGTATCCATGTACAATAAGTACAACCGTGACAGGGTAACGATTCGAGATTCTGCCCAGCATCGTAGCAGTTGCAGTAATGAGACTGAATAGCTATTCTGGACAGACCATCAGCATTGCTATGTTTCTCACCAAGGCGATGCTGGATAGTCATATCGTACTGTCCAAGTTCTTCCATCCATCGCGCCAGTTGCCCTTCAATATTCTTGAATCACAACAGCCAGGACAGTCTGTGATGGTCTGTCCGAACAATGAGTGAGCGACCGAATAGGAATGCATGCCAATGTCTGGTGAAAGTGACAACAGCAAGCAATTCCTTGCTGGTGACGCAGTACTTCTATTGCGCAGGAGAAAGGATTTTGCTACCGAATCCAATAACAACTTCCCTGTCACCCTGAATTTGAGATAATTCAGCCTGGATAGCTGCTTCAGAAACGTCAGTATCCAATATAAACATACCAAATGGTTGTGGATACCCGAGAACAAATGGGCTAACCATTATCTTCTTTAGATTCTCGAACACCTGCTGGTGGATGGGAGTCCAAGTGAAGTCTGCCTTGGATCCTGTCAGGGCATAGAGAGGTGCTGCCAACCCCACAAATCCTCGGATGTGCTCACGGTGATAGTTGATATAGCGGAGAAATGACTCCAGTTCTTTCTTATTAACGGGTGGAGGCCAGCACTCTATACTTTCAATATTTGTCGGCAATACAGCTATATCCTTGGTACTGACCTGCTTCCCTAAGAAACACAGCTCCTTATGCATCAAACTGCACTTTTTAGGTTTGAGCTTCAGGTTGTGTGAATGGAACCTTTCGAAAACTCGTCTCAGATTAGCCATATGCCCTTCAAATGTTCTACCGAACACAATGACATCATCTATGTATGCTAGACACTCCTGCCAGTTCAAACCCTGTAAAACTAATTGTATGACTTGCTGGAAGGTGGCTGGACTGTTACACATACCAAAAGGCATGCGAACAAATTAAAAAAGTCCGTATCTGGTAATGAAGGCCAGCTTATGACTATCATGAGGATCAACCTCCAGCTGCCAATACCCAGCCGCCATATCCAATGTACTGATGTACGCACTACTGCCAAGAGTGTGCAGGCAAGCACTGATGTTTGGTAGAAGGAAGGAATCCTTGCGTGTTAGGTTGTTCACTGCTCGAACGTTAATGCAATAGCACACAGAATGGTCCTTCTTTCTTACCAGAACAGGTGCAGATGTCCACTCAGATTGTGACGGTACTATTACACCTTTGTTGAGCATGTCCTGCAGGTACTTTTCCTCTTCATGCTCAAAACCTAGTGGTGTTCGACGCATCTTGGCATGAACTGGTTGTGCATCACCGGTATCAACTTTGTGGTAGATACCCTTAAAACAACTCAGATCAAGATCGTCTTTTGCAAAGATGTCTTGGAAGTCTATGAGGAGTTGTTTTTACCAAACCAACCTGGTCTTCGGGTATGTCCTGCACATACCTATGGAATAACTCTGCGGGCACAGACTCCATATTAGATGTTCGTATCATCTCATACTCGTCCGTGAGCGGCTCCTCTTTCGCCACTTCTTCAATTTCCACAGCAGTCCCTGGTGCATGGTCCTTGTCCAGAGTGATGAATTTGGACGACAAATTTCGAAGCAGAATAGGAACCTGGGATGATTGGTTCTGTACTAAAGAATGTGGAATTAACAGCCCATTCAATGCATGTGCTGGCTGGAGTGCGAGGTCTGCGCTGGAGTCAAAGGAATGGTCCAACCGCCCAATGGTTTGAACTGATTCATAAGGGCTGACTACAGTCCTATTCTCCAGTGTCACCTGAGCTATTTGGAGTTCTGTTACCCAAGACCTCATGGTGGACGCTGGTATAATCTCATCCTTAATCTTAACCAAAAGATTAAGAAGATCAAGTATTGCTCCTTGATCTTTCAAGAGGTCAAGTCCAAGGATAACTTTGTTAGAGATGTTAGCTATTAGAACATACCATGGGATATCCCCTGGTACCAATTCGGATGGACACATCATGCCCTACATGTGCAGAAAGAACACTGTCCTGACAAGCCCCTTTGAGGGTCATAGCCTCTCCAATCGTTTTAGGCTGTGATAGCCCATTCACGAAGCCTCACTCAAAACCGTGACCTGAGCTGCTGTGTCAATCACTGCATTCACTGACACACCATTAATCACAATTGGGATAATCAGGTTTGTGGGATGGCGCTGCTCCTGATACATGCAGACTTCATAAGTGGGTGTAGTTCTGTTGATCAGGCTGGCATTGTGTATTGATGTGCGCATCGGGGACTGTGGAGGTGATCGATTACGCAATGGACACTCATGACTGAAATGTCCTTCAGCGTGGCAATTGAAGCATGCTCCTCTGCACCCACCAGCAGGGACAGGTTACCTGTCCCTGGATACTGGAGAGACAGGTTCTCTTAGAGGAGACTGGGAACGAGCAGACAAAAGCGTCAATATGTTGTCCATAGACAGTTTGATGTCTGCCAGCTCTCCCTTCATGCCGGATACTTCCGGTTCAAGCTTATCTAAATGGCTAGGGGGCTGCACAGTACGGACCTGCAGCTCAGCATCTGAGATGGTGGTGGGAACATCCAGATCATCATTACCTGGATCATGGGAAGTGAAATGGACTTTGCGTAACTCTGGCCTTTTAACACCAATTATGAGTCTCTGGTTAGTGACAGATGCTCTCACTAGTTGCAACGCTTGCTCTAAGGTCTCTGAATCCTTATCTAAGACGGTCAAAGCTGCCTTCTTGTTATCCAGTCCTCTGATGAAGTTGTCGAGCGAAATATGTTCGGTGACTTCCTCAGCGATGTCTGGATAACCATCCAAAGTGAGCTCTTGGGTGAGTTCAGCGAACTCTTCCAATGACCGCCCCTCCTGACGCACCTCTTGCAACTTGTGTCTGGAGGTTTGTGGAAGGTCTTTTTACAAAATCTGGCATTCATGCAGTTTACCAGCTGCTCATAATCATTTTGAACCTGCCTTAGGCAACTACAGAAATATCTCAGGGCCTTATCCCGCAATGTCTCGATCAGCATCTCCAAACGGTAAGAAATTGGCCAACCATAGCGATGTGCAATGTGCCCAAATAGGATGAAGAATGGCACCCACTCCCTACTACCAATGAAGATAGACATGTTTGGTAGAGGTGGACCATGTCAGACCTTTGGCTTGGCACCGTAGGGATCATCAACACCACCTACTTCAAATTTTGTGTCATCAGACGTGTCCAATTTTGTCACATATACCCCGCGAGGAGCAAACGTATCGAATAACCATCGACGTTCGGTGAGTCGCATCTTGAAATCCACATTTGCTTTCTGCTCCTTCACTAACTGCTCCTGGGGCATCTTATTTTCCATGGCGAACTGCTTCTTCAAGGCCCTAATCTCATTCCTTAGGCTCTCAGTTTCTGCTATTTCTGGAGTGGAATCAGATTGTGACTCCGACAGGTCGAACCTGGCCACTCGAGATTCAAAATTAATCTCCCCAAGGGAGAGCAGATTTTCCAAAAGAGCCGTCATAGACATGGCATCCATGCATTGCCTCAGTATGGCGAGCTTTCTGACGCCACCAATTTCATCCCGTATTTTGATTATTTGCCTAACTCTGGCTTTGCCAATATCTTTAAGCAACACCAAACCGTCAAATGTGGCGTCATAGATGTTTAGAGACATGTTGGGAGTACAGTAGGCCTGAATAAATAACTGTATAATATACTACTGATGAATAAGAGATAGACCAGATAAGAAAAACAACAGTATTATGGTTTTGGCTGCCAACAGCAGCATTTGCATAATGCTAATAAATTTCCCTGTAAAATGCAATTACCACAAGGGTGCATATGTAAATGTGGGGATGTACATATACTAATGCCAACACATTAACTATAGACTATAATATGCTCTGCCATTACATAATCATGACAATGATAATAATGTAATCATAAAGTGTACCAATGAAGACAATTATTTGACCCATTACTTAGTAACATATAAGATTTGAGAGGTCAGGGTACAACATTCTCAAGTTTAACACCTAAAGGTCATCATCTGGAACATTACCATACACTATGTCCAAGTTCTGGTCGATGAAATGCTCACAATAGTTAAGCTTGATTTTCAAAATCCAGACCTTGGACAATTCCTCACATGCATGGACACCATCATATAAATACTCAAGTCTATATGAATGATGGACCACTCTACCCTTCTTGCGCCTCTTCACCAGGTCAAAGCTCAAATGCAGTGTATTTACATTTAAACTGGCATTAATACGTGCTATCCTGGCATTTAAATCTAGAATCTGGCGTCCCAACTCGAAATCATCATTTCGGAATCTCTCCCAAGTTTGATGCCGTTTTCCATGATTCCAGTCACATAACGAGAATATGGGGACATCTATAAATTTGATTTGCTGTCCATGTCTGGAGACAATTGAAGCAGCCTCTAAAAATTGTGAACAAATGGAGTCGACGAGCTCCTGAGCGCTCGCGTTGTCTGCTAGTAGATAAATATATTTCCCCTTTTTGATCGAGAGATCGCAAGTCCCTGACCAAAAGTAGACAATAATCTAACCGTGGCGTGCTAAAGTATTAGACATTTTACTACGGAGGAGGGTTACCAGATCAGCAGTCGGCGCAGAGGAAATGCCCCAATATTCCATGAGATTGTGGGGGTTGTGACGCTTTAACAGGCCAGCCTTACTGTTTCCTACAACAATAGGTTTGTAAACCAAATGCGACGGTCGCGGTACTGGATGTTCGTGTTTCTCAATGAATGCTTTTAGCTTGTCTTTCGACAGTTAAGAACAACGATCATCCAGTAGCGAACACACTTCGAAAATGAATAAGTAATATATAAAAATGTAAACACTAATAACTGTCCTGGCTATGTATATTTAAGGCAGCGATGACTATTCGGACGCTAGATATAAATATAGCATAAATAATATGAACATTAAATATATCACAAAATGAGTATAATCTGGATCACAATATAATATAAATAGTAAACTCTATTTGACAATAACGCCAAAAAAATAAATATATATGTGTATAATTCTGACAAGACAAGAATTCCAGATCAACATGAGTGAATCATTCAATGGGAATAATATTGATGATTGTAGAAAATAGGATGAAAGACAGTGTAATCTGGGAAAATAATCAGCAAATTAGACTATGGCATCTCCGTATTTACTATTTCAAGATTTCAATAAAAAATCAGGAAGTTGAGCGTGATCATGTGATCTCAAAATGGCGCGTGAATTTGAGAAAAAAGATTTGGACCTCAACCTCCTATTTGTATTGGGCACAAATTTTAACAACTGACACCAAATGTGGTGCTTTGGCACAACATAACATTAGATTAAGCACACACTTACTAAATACTCAATGTATCTAAACATGAGACATACCTGGGCCTAGGACACAAACGGTTCAAGTCCATCTATTAGGCCTGCTGGATTACATCTGCCAGTTTCTATGCAGAACTGGTTCCACGCCAGCTTTATGCACTCGATTGGTGAATCAGGTAGTCTAGAGTGTTACAGAGTTACACAACATTACCAAGATTTGTGTACATACATTTTGGGTTTTAAATATTCTTTACAGTATTATTCAATAAGTTTGAATGGGTTTCAAGATCTGCTTCTTGCGCCGATTTTCTACTGACTAGGATGCCGGTGTTGCTGATTTCTTTATCGGTACAAGTTGTTGATATCGAATGACTCACATTTGATCTGATACACCATGTTGTTGCAGCTGTGCATTTCTCTCATCTCTGACCACTCTTAACTTTTTCTGTTCCTCTCTCTGTTAACGTATTTGATCCTGAGAAAAAGATGAATGGAAAAATTAACAGACTAATGCAAAAATATAAGCTGCTTTTCAAAGCCTGTACATAATACTTCCCTCATCTTTTTGCAAGAAATATTCCTTTTATGTAATTTTATATTTTTGTCATGAGTGGCGTGTATGCCTTTATATAATTTCATTTTCTCATGAAACCATTGAGTTTATTCCCAGCATTATAATAATGTACGGACACGCTATTTACCATTTGTGCATCAATATGTGTACTTGTATGTGTTTTGTTAGGGCTTGTGAATGTTTTTTAATGTTTTTCATGCGGAAATGTGGGCGTGGCATGTTAAAAACCAAAATGCATTTTCTCAAAACGCTCACGGGTGTCTCTGTTAATTTCTTTATGGCTGTGGTCCGAAGATACAAAATCAAGAAAAATCCATCGTGGGACCTCAAGTGCAGGGTTGCGTTTGACTGCTAGACTACCAGATTTTATGGCAGAAAACATTCTGTGCTCAATTCCTGTCCATCCCAAGCAAAGTAAGTTTTGGAAATTCTACGCCATATTATACAAGGTGCTAATTATTTTTTATATATTGACCAAAATATGTCCCAAACTGGAGTTACCTTGAAATCCAAAATAACCACAAGACGTATCAGTAACAATGATATTATTTGATCTCTTGACACCAAGAATATAGCAATTGGAATAAGATTTATAGTTCATTTAGTTATCGTTATATTGACCAAAATATGTCCCATATGATGGCCATCTTGAAATCAAGATGGCCACCATATGACTGGGTAAATTGTTACCAATGTAATTGAAGCAACCTCGGGGGTATATGCTAACTGAATGTGACAAAAACGTGCACGGCTATCAGAATCTACAATATTTAAGGTCGAACCTAATAACCGTAACTGTTGTTAATACCGTTGTATTAGTGAACAATATTGCCCTATATCGAAGTTGGCGTTTACAAAATGTCAGCGATAGCGCCATCATATTATACCCAATTGCATACGATTACAGGCCTACCTAAATGCCTGGAAATTGCTTTTTAAATAAGCAATTTATCTCGCATTAACCATGTTTCGTCGACACGCTTAGATGAGGATTATAAAGAAGTCTGGGACAGGAAGATTGGTAGTTAGATTGAGGGATGTAATTTGCTGCAACCTGTTGCTCTCCCAACAATGTTTCTTACAAAGCAAATACCGGATAACGTATTAACCCTTATCATTCTGATGCCAATATTCCATCTTTTACTCTGTTAATAGCAAAGAAACTGGTGTGCATTTCCCAATAATTTTGGCGAATGATGCTGCTGTCTATGACAGCAACATCTTCCACCAAATGTGTTGAAAAATTAACACCAGTTCATCTTTTAAATTAATTTGAAAATTGAACATTTTGACATCAGAGTGGGTTAAAACGTGCTAATTGTTACAAATTGATGATGTTACATGTATAATACAAGTGTAATATAGCCACACCTGTTTGAGAGTCCACCTATATTTCAGAGCCAAATTATGGTGGCTCTTTAGGCCAGGTGCTCAAAAGATTACCTGTCCTAAAGAACCACCAGCTATTGGCTCCAATATACATATTCAGTCACAATGCACTTGTATTAAGAGATTCACCATTCAACAGTGACTAGATATTTGTGTTCCGTAAGGTGGTGGCTTAAGACAGGGTTTAGTGTATGTCATTATAAAATGTTAGCAGCTACCGTAAATGTTTACTGAATGCTGATTGTCGGTCTATTGATGCACTCTTTTCATTCCACCCGGAGCTAGCCAAGAATGGATACCCATACACAGAGCTTTATCTTAACTGGCTGCTTTATTTTATGTTTCATCACCTTAGGTGAGTATACAAAGTAGCAGCAGCTCCAATAAAAATAGAAACCGTCCTCGTCGTCGTAGCAACAGCAGCAGCAGCAGCAACAGTAGTAGTAGCAGCAGCAGCAGTAGTAGTAGTAGTAGTAGTAGTAGTAGTAGTAGTAGTAGTAGTAGTAGTAGTAGTAGCATAGCAGCAGCAGTAGCAGCAGCAGCAGCGGAGGCAGCAGTAGAAGTAGTATTAACAGTAGCAGCAGTAGCAGCAGCAGAAGTAGCAGTAGTAGCAGTAGTAGTAGTAGTAGTAGTAGTAGTAGTAGTAGTAGTAGTAGTAGTAGTAGTAGTAGTAGTAGTAGTAGTAGTAGCATAGCAGCAGCAGTAGCAGCAGCAGAAGCAGCAGTAGCAGTAGTATTAACAGTGGCAGCAGTAGCAGCAGCAGCAGCAGCAGCAGCAGCAGCAGCAGCAGCAGCAGCAGTAGTAGTAGTAGTAGTAGTAGTAGTAGTAGTAGTAGTAGTAGTAGTAGTAGTGCTAGTAGTAGTAGTACTAGTAGTAGTAGTAGTATTAGTAGTAGTAGTAGTAGTAGTAGTAGTAGTAGTAGTAGTAGTAGTAGTAGTAGTAGTAGTAGTAGTAGTAGTAGTAGTAGTAGTAGTAGTAGTAGTAGTAGTAGTTGTAGTAGTAGTAGCATAGCAGCAGCAGTAGCAGCAGCAGAAGCAGCAGTAGCAGTAGTATTAACAGTAGCAGCAGTAGCAGCAGCAGCAGCAGCAGCAGCAGCAGCAGCAGCTGCAGCAGTAGTAGTAGTAGTTCCTCATTCGTACTCTTGTTTATTCGTTCATCAATTCATTATATTCATGCATTCGTTTATCCTTTCATGTTTTGAATTTATTGTTGTTTTTGTATCCCTGCTTTAGTATTCAGTGAGGAGGAGGGACAACTACGCCTTGTAGATGGGACCAGCCATAGCAATGGCCGATTAGAGATATTTCATAATGGACAATGGGGCACTATATGCGATGATGGCTTCGAGAGACTGGATGCAGTTGTTGCATGTCGGGAACTCGGCATGCCATAGTGAGTGCATTATGGGTACCGGCCCTAGATGTAAGTTCAAAGATTAAATACACGTCCCGACTCCGATTTTATTGAGAAGTATAATACAGACCACTCACGGCACATTTTCAAGCCATAGCTCGCTAAGTTGTCCAGTCTGGTTAAATAAAGGACTCAATTAAAGATGAACATATAGGGGTATGGATGGAAGGACTAGCACTCAAGGATGGGTTGTTAAATTGATGATGAATGGATGGAGAAGTAGGTGGGTAGATGAGTGGGTGGATTGATTGGCTTATTCATAGAATGATGTGTGGGTGGCTGGCGTGATTGGTTGATGGAAGAATGATGGGCGTTGAATGGACGAACGGACGGACGGACAAACAGAGGGACGGACGGACAGATGGATGCAGTGCATACAGGCATGGATCTAACTAGAGCACATGTATTAAAGTGACTGTAAATCAATGTGCCATGTGAAAGCGAATGAAGCCACTTGACGGAAATACACCCATAAGGTATATTCTAATATGTCTGCTCATTATTCCCGGTCAACCAGACGCCATTTCTAAGAAAAGTGATTGATCACTGGTAGATTTGATCCCATTTTGAACATTTTGCTTTGAGTTTTTACTTTTTCTGACTATTTCTGACAAACATTAAGACTGCTAATTTTTACACCCCACCCCAACCACCCCACCCCACCCTACCCGTACGCTAATGTTTTAAAATGACATCTTACTCCAAAGTTAATTGTGCAAGTAAATTATATGATCAATTCATATACATCCTGCTGTTTGTAGCGCCAATGTTCGCGCACTTTCCTGGGGTTACTATGGAGCTGGGACAGGACCGATTCATCTCTCAGACGTTGGTTGCTCAGGAACAGAGGCGCGGTTGACTGACTGTATTGCTAATTCAGTGGACACCCATGACTGTAGGCATGATGAAGATGTCGCAGTTAAGTGTGAGAACGGTAAGAAATAGTCAAGAGGTCTGCCCATAATAGAGGGATCCGATATGTCACTCAAGTATATGAGGCCATAATCAATTACGATACTAGGTAGCTGGCATAACAATCATGATGACGTATATAAAGATCGAAAAGTCTGTTATGAAGTGTATGCTTTAAATTTACAATTTTCTAACCATGATGCTGAATATTTTGAAACTAATTCGACTGGACGTTATTACTGCCATATGTAACATCCCTAGCCAAATTAATTTCAAAATAGGCAACAGCTTACGTGTATAGTTACATTGAAAGGTCCATCCTGGGAATTCAGCTTTCAAAATATTTAAATAGATTCCAACACTCGTAAAAACAGAGTGGGGGAATAGCTAGAAATTGACATTTCCATTTTTATCTATGCCCCGCCCACATCTAGCTAAGCTCCACCCACACCTCGATCGTGTTGGGATCGATCGATCTGTAAACTCCCTGACTATCAATTTCCAGAAAATGAAACAGGTAAACTGTTGAATATTTTGAAACTAATTTGACTTGGTGCTGTTGCTGCCTATGGCAGCAACAGCGCTCAGTCTAATAAGTTTCAAAGTATTCAACAGCATGTTTATTAAATAGGAGAGACAAACAATTCTTACAACGTGTCGGACTATTAAGAGTTAAAAACTAGCCTAATACAATCATTTATGACGTAATGATTGTGACCTCATCCTACACGTAGCTTAGCTGATTATGACGTCATATGACGTCGGGTTATCAATGGATACTCTGGAAAGGTGAATGGGTGTGGGGGTAGGTTGTGCTATGTATGGGCGTGTTAAGTATGACGCCACTGCGCATGATTCGCAACCCGGAACACTTAACTAGCCAATAGCTGGAAATGGCTCAATCTGGGTTACATATTACGATTTTTCGCTAAGATGTGGTCCCGCCCCGGCTCAGTACGCAAAATCCTGAGAAATCTCATTGTGTGTGTGTATATAAGTAGTAATGGGGGTATCTAGTCGCTACTGTTCTTCACAGCAGGAGGTCTTCGAAAGCAAAGGGATTTTTTCGAGAACAATTGCGAACAGCCGCACACAAAGGGATTGGAATGTGAGAGCAATGATGAACAGCGACCCACGTTTTAGAGCTTTTAGAGAACAATGACGAACAGTCGCGCACACTTGAGAGATTCTGTAACAATGGCGAACATATTCGCACACTTGAGAATCAATATTCATGGTAAAACCCCGTAGTATGTCCTGAAAATGTTAACCCTTAAAAGTGGTGTATTTTACGTTTTAACATAGCTGCGCGCTCCCCCCTCCGTCGTCCCTCCGTGGTAGTGTGGTATGTAAGGTAACAATAATAGATTTTAAGAGGTCTGATAATGTAAAAAAATAGGGTTTAAGAGGTGGTCTGATAAGGGAGGTCATAGGAGGGGGAGGTGGAGGGAGTAGGAGGAGGCGGAGGAGGAATGCTATGGCGGCCAGCCTCTGCCTGGCGCTGTTCTCTGCGTGCATTTAAGCAGAGCGCGCTTGTCTAGTTCGCTATCGCTATTTGTTTTTTTTAAAGAAACGTATTGAGTGTAGATTTTAAGAGAATAATTTTTTTAAATATTAAGCATGTGTTAAAGACATAACAAAATGGCAGATAATTTAAGCACCGATATTAAAGAATGTGAAGATGCTGTTAATGTGATTTTGCAGCAGATGCGTGACTCTGATGCGGCAAGATTAAATGTGGCTCAACCCTATTCACCTGATGAACATGTGGATAATCTTTTATATCTGGGTTCTATGTTATATGAACCCGACTTTTCAATTCTGCACGTATCTGATGAGCATAATGACATTGCATTACGTGATGTAAATGATAGTGATGTCAACTCTGTTCCTGATTACTGCGAAGTCATTCCTGAACTGTCTATTACCGATGCTGACGTTTTCAATTATTTGGATGATTTATACGATTATGATGTAATCATACCTGCACAACCTGCTTCTACCGATGATCAAACCGTACATACTAGAACTGAACTATCTATTCCTGATCTTAGTACCGTACCATCATTATTTGTTAATTATCCTCATAACGAATGTGACATAATTGATCCTAATTATTCGACTGATGTACGTGATGGACACGATCTAAATTTTATTGACGTCGTGCCTTTCGCTAATGACCTATCTCAGGATTTAGCATGCCTTCTTAATGATTATGATGTAAATTTGTTCGACGATGCATTCATTCTTGACTTTATTGTGCCTTCATCTAATGACATATCTCTGGATTTAGCATGCCTTCCTAATGATTCCGACCTAAATTTATTTGATAACGTGCCAGTTCCTGTATGTATTGAGCCTTCTGCAAATGATCTATCTCTGGATTTAGCATGCCTTCCTTACGATTCTGACCTAAATTTATTTGATGTGGCGTCAGTTCAAGATTGTATTGCGCCTTCTGCTAATGACATATCTCTGGATTTAGTATGCCTTCCTAACGATTCCACTTATTGCATCAATGTTCCTACTCATCAAACTCTTATTGACGCGCATGCAAATCATTTGCCAGATGAAATTAGTCACATCACTGATAAATCAGTCAATGTATATCAGAGAATATAGTGCTTACAGATAGTCTACTTAATCATTATTTGCAATGCGTTCGCCGTGAGCATGCTCAAATCGGAGGGTCGGTAGTTGATTATACCGACTATATATCTGTGGAGACTGTTCGCAAATGCTGCAGTAAAAAGTTTCATCTCGAAGGTACTGAATATAATGTGTCTTTTAAAAGTTGTCCTATAGCCGATACACCACTTTCTCATTCTGAGTTCGTGTCAGGCGTCTTTCAATCTTTGCTTGATACATATAGCGAATATAGCAATGTTCAGCCAAATGATCACGTGAGAATCGAGTTGATTCACCCTTCTTTGGAAATAGCAATGGATTTTAGGCTATGGAATGAAATTACGCCTGATATAATTTTAGAATCAGTGGAAAAAGTCATTCAGTCAAATACTGATTGTAGGTTATCAGAGGGTTTTGAATTTCACGTTTTTCGTGTAGAGGACTACAACTCAGGTGGGAGAAATGATAGTCTCCTAGGTGCGATCGATTCTAGACAATTAAATTTATTAGATTTACATTCATCTGATTTAGGTGCGTACATGCGTATAAAAAATGTATTATACCCGTATGCATCGAATATCCATTCTGTTTCGCGGCAGGAATATTTTTAGGAATAAAATTTATTGAGAAAATGAACAAATTAATCTCTGCAAATGAATGGCAAAATTTTAGACGTAATAAAACATATTTGATGCATATGGCGCGTGAATATCATACGGCTTGTAGTATTCCTGAATGCGAAATTAATAGTACTGATTGGAGCAAATTTCAGGAACATTTTCGCAATCAGTTTTCTATTCAAGTCTACTCAGAGTCAATGCATGAACGCCTATTCGGTAGCGTTTCCCCGAGTATACCGTGCATAGATCTTATACATTCAGAACGTGATAATCATATATCCTTAATCACATCTATGGCCGCATTTCATTTGGTACATAATTATTGTACGCAGTGTAATGCATCATACTCTAATGATCAATCATTAGCGGCATGCTGTCGTAGTTGTCAGACACCTTAGTCTGATAAAGGATCTTGTACTTCTACAGACGCTACGCATAAGATAATGTGTACTGATTGTCATCATAAGTTTTATAACCGTCAATGTATGGTGACCCACTTCTCTAATGGGACCTGCATAATGGTGAAGGCGTGCCCCAACTGTTTCAGTCGCATATGTAAAGATGACGATGAACACATATGCGGTATGACAAAATGTCACACGTCTAAAGAAAAATATGTTATTAATGAAAATCATACATGTTATCATAATGTAATTGAAGAACCTATTATGTCATTATGACAGAAGGCTCATATACGGTTCTAAGAGGCGATGACTTGAGTGATAAGACGGTGCATGCCTTCTTTGGTCTTATTAAATGCAAAGTCCTTCCACCTCGTGATTTATACTTTCCCGTGCTACCTGCTCGAATAAATTCGTGCCTCATGTTTGTACTATGCGACGAATGCGCAAAAATGAACAATCTTCTGTGTGCGAACATACAGAAGAACAGCGCAGTTTATGCGGAATATGGACTACTCAATGGTTATGTCATTGAAACATGTATGAAGTATGGCATTAACATGCGTCATCGCAATATGAGCCGCATGGCGACGATGGGTCATTTTCAGAATACATTAACCATCTTTGAAAATTAAACAGAAAAGTAGTGGCTATCCTGATTGTGTCGGTAGTGAGAGTGAAAAGGCGAATTATGTGGCTGACTATTATAAACATGAAGGAATACAGCTCGACCATGCCAAAATATCGAATAACCCAGGTTTGCGCTTTGCTGCTAAATCCTGTTCGAATATTTTGTGGGGACGATTTTCTCTTCGTGATCATAAAAAGAATAGCATGATATCAACACGTAACGGTCTACTCTCCCTTCTGAATGATAAAAGTAAAACTTAGGCTCCATTACATTCCTGAACGATAGTCTTCTAATGGCCTCCTATTCGGTCAATGACGAGTACGTTCAGTCACCATTAAATACCAACTGTATTCTTGCATCTTTCATGACAGCTTATGGCCGACTAAAACTGTACGAAGTCTTGTCCTTACTCGGACGCCGCATAGCCTATCATGATACAGATTCGGTGGTATTTAGTACCCGTGAAGGTGAGCCGACCATTCAAGAACGAAGTGGGTACCTAGGTTCTTGGACGAGTGGCAAAGTTTTTGCACACTCGGTCCAAAAAACTATGGTTATGAAATGAAGTGTCGCGATGATCCATCGATCATTAAACAGGTGACGAAGGTTAAAGGTTTAACGCTGGGTACCGAACAATCAAAACAAGTTAATTTTGATACATGAAAAAATCCATTGAACAAATTATTTAACGATGGTGGAATTACGGATAGTAATAATGTACTATTAAGCTACCCATCAAAGATCACGCGCACTGATCATTTTAGAATTCTTACCGTAAATAGCAGTAAGATTTTCAAACCCGTCTTTAAAAACGAATTTTGAAACTGGGAGATTTATCATCAATACCATATGGTTACACTAGCATAAAATAAATAGTAACATTGCACTTTTTTCAGTCAGTACGTAAACAATCTCGGTGTCATCCATGTCCGCTGAAGCTGCACTAGCTGCTCATGCTATGATAACAAATATTGCTAGTCTGTGTAACGCTGATAAGGATAAGATGCGTGCATTGATTATGAGGAGTATGCGGCTCGCTTTAAGAGATGACAAATTTAATGCTGGAAGGATTATACTCATGTCTGAAATTAGCAAGGGTTTATTAACCGAATATGGGATAGACATAGTGCATTGGGTTCGCGTATTATTGTTGCGAAGCTATTTTAATCGTTGTCTTTCTCATTCATAACTTATGCTTAGTTATCGCACGCATTACAAGTCTTATATTACCGCAAAAATATTATGACTGAAAGTTGTTGGCATCCACCATGAACTTACAGTCAGATAGTTTTCAAAATATGTTGCGCATCCAGTGATAATACGCATCGACTTTAGTGTACCGAGTCTCTCAGTCGTATAATGGTTAAAAGTTGGTCATACGTGTTATTGCTCATAAAGTGTGCGATGAGCGGTAGAAGACATTGTTTGTCCCGCATAAATATTACGTTATTGATCGAACAAATGCGCACCATACATTCAAATTAAGCTCGTCTATGTATGTCATTGTAATGCACGTGTTCCTCTGTACGCCATTGTGTGCATGGTATTTTCACCCAATGGCGTTCAATCCGTGTGCGGCTGTTCGTTATTGTTACTAATGATATATAAAGGTCATAGTTTCACGCTATGATTATTCATTCTCCACGGTGTGGTCTGATCTATGCTTTAAATATTTAAATCACTGCGTTTTGGTGTGATCTTGGTAATTCGCGTAAAGCGCGAACAATACATTTTGGCGAAAAGTGGTGTATCGGCGGTTTCATCCTGATGGTTATCCTACTAAATGCGGTTTATATCTCAACGTAGTAGTGTTTAAACAGCTGTTACAAATCATACCCGATCTTGAAGACACAGTAAAACGTGCATGCAAAAAAGAAGGCATACTATTTACATATTCTTTGGACAATTCTGTTCGTATTTTTCTATCTGTGACGAATTTCCGTGTATTGACATACACTATTTTTTCTGCTCTGACACAGAACCATGTGCCACACATTGCGGGTTATACCTGCAAGACAACGAGTGGGAATTATTGAAACAGAACGTGAGTAATTTGATAGCAGCATTACCTAACTTTTACGTGCCTCCCGACGTGAGCGGTGACGTGTTGTTCAGCCCAATACCTCAGTGCTTTTACGGTGTGAAAAAAAATAAAGTGAGAACATGAATAACATTCCAACCACTAGTGATTCCGCAGAGATGTCTAATCACGCCATGCTTACTACGGACACTATATACCTCGATGAGTTTTTAAGCGATGATGAACTAAATCTCGTCGATGACGATACCATCAAACTGTGTCACTATTGTAAAACTAGGGAGCAGCCACACCATTATTGCCCTACGGACAATGTGCAAAAGATTAGTCAGAAATTATTCGCTTTCATGCTGTGTGAAAAGATACATTCGTTGGTTGTGCGTGATTGTTACGGTTGTCTAGTAAATCATCCGAGTCAACGTGAACATTCTTGTTCAGTGATTGATGTTGACCTTAATCTAATTGACAATTTTGAACTGTATAATGAGGCAGCATTATTAGAAATGGACGAAGCCGAATATTGTGCTCAGCTAGCCTGCCATTACGATATATATGAACATTGTACTGAACTGTACCGCATGTGTATAACGGAATAGTATAGGTACATTGTGGATGTAATATATGAAAAACAGATGTTGTCGCCATAACTATAATTAATATTTTCTCTATGCGCGTATTAATTAATTTAGTTTTATTTAAAATTAACTGTGTTTTTAAGCATTAAAACACATGGATAATTTTTAATAAAATCATATACAAATTTTTATTTTTTTATTTTAAATAACATAATTAATTGTTTTATTTTGTCAATCGTAGCCTTGGAAAATATGTTGTATTTGTTTTTCGTATCTTTGTAACGATATGTATTATTGATGTCTGTATTAATAAAAAGGTTTTAAAATTGGATTTCACTTGTTCAGTACGATCACCTTGCTCTCTCTCTCTCTCTCTCTCTCTCTCTCTCTCTCTCTCTCTCTCTCTTTATCTGTCACTAGCGACTTGCTATTCACTCCCCCACCTCCTCCGCATGCGCTGATATGCACGCTTTTCACTTGACAGAGGTACTTGTCATCGCGTGCCATTGCTATTCTTTAGAGAAGAATGGTCCAGGTGAATGATTGATAGAGTGAGATGAATAGCGCATTTCATTATGCGCATACTTAATAAAACGCTGTTGTACGGTTTTGTTCAATTTCATGGTAAAATATCCACTGAATATGGTGTTTATTTTTGTAACTATTTAAAGATGTCCTGGATTCGTCGCACAAGTATCTTATGTCATAATCATATATTTAACTGTTCATAGCATTTCTCCTACGTCTCGTGTATCTGACGTCACAATCATATACTTAAACATTCATGGCATTTCTCCTACATCTCGAGTATCATAATCATAGAATTTCTCCTAATTTTATGACGCATTCATAGCATTTCACCTATGTCACGAGTATCTGAGGTCGCAATTGTAGCATTTCTCCTAATTTTACATCACAATCATATTCTTAAATGATGATATCATTTCACCTACGTCACGAGTATCTGATGTCACAATCATAGCATTTCTCCTAATTTTACGTCACAATCATATTTTTAAATGGTCATAGCATTTCTCCTACGTCTCGAGTATCTGACATCACAATCATAGCATTTCTCTTACATCACGAGTATCTGACATCACAATTATATTCTTAATGCTCACTAACCAGTAAGCATTGATAAAGTATTCACAGAAGAGTAACTATATATTACATCATAGTGTTGGTACATGGACGTACGTGTGCTGCCGCAATGGCAACATCGCTTGACTGCAATACGGCATTGCGCCACCCATTTACTATGATTGTCTGTGGACCCACGTGGTGCGGTAAAACTGAGATAATAAAAGCACTAATAAGAGATCCCTACGCCATTACTCCACCGCCATAGACGATTGTGTACTGCTATGGTGCATGGCAAGATGGGTATAACGATTTGGCGAAAGAGGTTGAATTTAAAGAGGGTGTGATTGTAGAACTAGACAGAAGTTGCAGAACATTGTTGGTACTCGATGATTTGATGAATAAATGCGACGAGAATGTGGCTGACCTATTTACAAAACGTTCTCACCATGAGAATTGTAGCGTAATATTTGTCACACAAAATCTTTTTCACAGGTCGCACAATCAACACGACTTATCAGTTAACTGTCACTACATGGTATTGTTTAAGAATCCACGTGATGCATCATATATTCGTTCTGTATTGAAACAGATGTACCCATGCAATACAAAGTATTTGATCGAATCATATAAGGACGCTACACACGAACCTCACTCATATCTACTCCTAGATTTGAAACAGACGACACCTGACAATATCAGACTACGTTCATCTGTTCATCGGAAGGAGGGGTGCTATGTTTACATACCTAAGAAAAATGGCATCACGTAAAATGGAACGCCATTTACCTATGCTGCAATATTTGGCTAAAGTAAAGCCTTCAATCAGAAATGATGTAATGAAACAGTGTTCAAAGGAATTGGTGGATGTGCTATGTGAATCATGCCTAAACGCATTACATGGGAATGTTCATCTCACTAAAACACGATACAAGCAGCTGAGTAAATATAGAGGGAAAATGCATACGCTGACTAGTTGCGGTGTGCCATCTGCATGTAAAAGAAAATTGCTACAAACTGGCAGATTTTTAGGAGTCTTATTACCAGCGGTGATCGGTATGCTAGCGCTATTAATTGGTAAACTGTTCACGTGAAAAGATGGAACATACACGTAAAATGGCATTAGTTCCTCACGAATTGCTAGGTAATTTAAATGAGCAGAGTAAAATATCTTTGCTACAGACAGATCCATCGATATGTAAAGCTATTAGTCTTGACAACGAGATATCCAATATATTAGCCAGACACGATCTGACTGAGAATGAAAAAGCAAAATCGTATTCACAAGTATTGGATAAGTGTATGCATTACTATCAGCAAATGCGAGGACAACAATATCAACCGATACCTCTGCAGCCCATAACTAACTACGACACACTGCCCACACAAATACTTTTATGTACGATGAGGGGAATACCAAAAACATACAAGACAAAAGCCAGTGGAGTAATTGATATTTTACGTTCAGTTCCTGAACGTTTTAATGTTAATGACCTGGGCGAAATGCCAATAGAGGGTACGTTTTTCCCAAAATGTAATGTACTTGACCTGCTTACAAACGTCGTAGTGCATGGGCGAAAACCTCTTAAAACGCAAGGACAACAACATCAATATCAACCATTACCTCTACAACCCATAACTAACTACGATGCACTGCCAGCACAAATACTTGAACGTACGATGAGGGGAATACCAAAAACGTACAAGACAAAAGCCAGTGGAGTAATTGATATTTTATGTTTGGTTCCTGAACGTTTTCACGTTAATGATTTGGCCGAAGTGACAATAGAGGGTACGTTTTTCCCAAAAAGTAATGTACTCGACCTGCTTACAAACGTAGTAGCGCATGGGCGTAAACCTCTTATGGCTGGTATGCGTGATCAAGCAGAGGGAAAGTTTCTTAATCTGTTGCGTGACCTAAACATACCCCGCAGATTTGTAGGGCAAGAGAAAACGATGAGACAGATATATAATGGTGCAGAAAAGGATGACAGCACCAGTGAGTACACGCCTACGCCCGTGAGTAAAAGAATACGTAGAAAGAATTCTCTAGCAGGCAGCAGGAAGAAAAAGGGACACTCAATTCCGGTGTGGATAAATTTAGATAAGTCATGAATAATGCTAAATTGGCGAAAGTATATTTTTATCCGAAACATTACGCATCTTTTGGTGGGAAAGAAAAGCTATATAATGCGTTCAAAGGTAAAATACCGCGCAACTACATCGACAAATGGTTAAAACACCAAGAAGTATATACCCTTCACAGGCCGTGGAGAACAAAGTTTGACCAGTGAAAAATAAGAGTTTCAGCCGTCGATGAACTATGGCAGGCAGCTCTATGCTCGATGGGTATGCTGGCGAAAGAGAACAACAACGTGTTATATTTGCTATGCGTAGTTGATGCCCTTTCAAAATATGCATGGGTGGAATGCCTGTTTGGTAAAACGTCGTCAGCAGTCAAGAAAGGGTTAGAAACAATATTGGAGCATACTGAGCATCGCCCACACGCAATTCAAACAGACAAAGGGGGCGAGTTCATAAACCATGTAATGAAAAACTATTTGAAAGATAATGGAATACATTTCAACACTTCTCAAAATGAAACGAAAGCGGCAATTGTAGAGCGTTTTCAATGCACACTGATGGGTCGAATATACAAATACATGATGCATAAAAATACACGAAAGTATATCGATGTATTACCTAGTTTAGTCGTGGCGTACAATAACACCACACATTCCAGTACATGCATGGCTCCTTCCGAAGTCGACCGTAGTACTGAGTTAATCGCATGGAGAAATATATATGGGAAGAAGATGAAGAAACATTCCAAATCTAAAAACAGCCCTACTCAAGGCGACCAATGTTAGAATATCACAAGCAAAAATGCCATTTGAAAAAGCATATTGCGGGCAATGGAGTCGCGAATTGTTTAAGGTGTGTGAGGTGCTTACAGACAAATATCCATACTTATATAAATTAGAAGACTATGGAGGTGACCCAATTATTGGTACTTTTTATCGTGATGAGATACAGCAAGTGATAGAAGAAAATGATAAAGAGTACGCCGTAGAAAAAATACTTAAAAGTAGAAAAAATAAAAACAAACAACGCGAGTATCTGGTAAAGTGGCTCAGTTACCTGGCTAAGTTTAACATGTGGGTTAATGAACTAAGTACTATACATCATTAACAATGGATGAATATATGGAGAGAAGATCAGATCAGGTTATGTGGTGAATGATGGGTTCGCGAATACCGAAAGAAGAAATAGTATACCTATAATAATTTATATCGTAATAATTACATGTATCGCGAATCTGAGTATACAAAATGGGCAATCAGGCATGTGGATATCGCTTTTGAGTGGATGTCTAGGGTATATATTGCCTAGTCCGTGCATAAAGACGTCCATACATCTGTAGTTCGGATCGAACAGTCGGGTACTAGTTGTACCAGCTAAGCTGGGTACGCGCCACCCCTCTAGGATTCGTTTCCTGAACACGCCGCTCTGGGTAGAGAGAGCGTGTCGAAAAACGACTAAGTTCGTTAAAATGCATTATGCGCATGCGCGCACCGGGATGCTGTTTCTATGGAGCGCGTAGTTGTGACCTAGATAGTGTACCGATCTGGTAGACTGTAATCCTTATTGATTGTGTGTTCCCGTTAAATCTGGCATTAATCAAGACCAGAATTGGTTGAGAAATAGATGAGTTATCCAGGGAAAACTCTTCTTGATTATCTTCAAAATATTGCTGTGACGTCATAACCACGTGGACGTAAAGGTTCTAGAATGTTCTAGAACGCTCGACGACGCTATTATTAGCGATGCACTGATTGGCTGTTGCTCAAACGATGATTGGATGAAGTCTGTGCCTGTGACGTCACGGAGAGTATAAAAGGAGAAGCGATCCAGTAATCGAGAGCATCCTCGGCTGGGGGCCGAATAGGTTGGAGCTGTACCAACTACTATCAAGACACGTCTTCTTTTTTTATCCCATAGCGTGCAGTTCTCCAACCCACCACACTAAAATAATTTTGTAACTCCCCATCTGCGGGAGTAACTTGGAACTTTTGATAATCGTTCACGAATACAACAGCTACATTCGGAACACAATTTTGTGGTGAGGCCTTTGCGGCCTGAATATGTGAGTCTACAGATGTAGAGGCAGGATGTTCTTTGATGGATGACTCAAAGGATCTGCCAGCCACACCTAAAAGTGGTATTTCAAACGACGCCACACCAATCGTGTAAGTTCTTTCGACTTTCGACCGTGGCAAGTAAACAAGTAGACTGCCCGGTGCATCTTCAGAGCTGGTTGACATACCATGCACCATGAAGCTTTGTTTTGTATCTTCATTTGCCTCTTACAACCCCTGCTAGTGATCGGGTTGTTTACACATTCCATCCATGCCATCGGTGTACGGGAATTTTCTTCATCACGTAGTACTATCGTATCTTTTGCTGACTGCCGGTTAGACGTTCTAATAGGCTCTTACAGTACTGAGCGATGTTCCCCCGCCATGAATGTTCTTGCAGGAATCTTGTTTGTGGACAACAGCTCGCGGGGACCAACTTGCAGGAACCAGCCTGTGGGAACTTTCCAGCTTCCGGAGAGTGCATCATCTCACGTCAACTACGGATTGACGTATCAATTTCAGTAACATGGTAGCCTCACATAGGAATGACTACCAAGTATTCAAGTATCTATACTCCAGAGTTTAATTATTTCTCTATATAGGTTTTGTTAATTATCTCGTATCCGTACTAACAGTTCCGATGACTAAAAGGAGCCGTAACGGTCTTAGGACCAATAGTTATAATTTCTATATTTGTTAATAGTTATTATCATTTTCTTCAATGTGTTGCTAACCACACTATAGTAAGTTCATTTACCTGTATTAATATATATATATATATATATATATATATATATATATATATATATATATATATATATATATATATATATATATATATATATATATATAAATATATATATATATATATATATATATATATATATATATATATATATATATATATATATATATATATATATATATATATATATATATATATATATATATATATATATATATATATATATATATCTTAATCGTTTGACACCATATTGTTTGTTCTGGTTAGATTATGTATGTATCTGGCCAGTGGCCATCCATTAACTAGGTATGCTTAGTTTTATAAAATATAGGACTGCAGTGCACGTAGGAAACACTATGCAGCAACATCTATATATGCAGCATTTTCTCCCGCCACCAACAATTTTTTACTGAGGTCGCTGTCCATGCTATAACTCTGTTTATCCTGGCATGCTACCGTCTAAACCTTTTCTATTCAGCTCGATAGGATAGGTTCAAAATGATTAGAGACACTTTCTTCATTACATCCTGTGTAATATACTCTTCTCTTCCGGCAGTGCGATAATCTAGCCCCGCACTCCGGTAAGACTCATAACTCTAAGATTTTGTCTCTCTTCATATTCCTCTTAGCCTCGTAGCTTCTTAATTGTTTGGATGCCCCTATCCGCACCATGGGCTGATCCGACTCTGGAAAACTATTGGGGTTTCTGAGCCGTGATGGCCAGGGTGCGGTATCACATACACTCCCGTGTATCTTCAGATACTTAGTAGATAGTACTTTAAGCCAATGTAGGAAAGCACTCTGAAAACACATGTATTAATTATTATTTTATTTACTGACAATCCTCCCGCACTGCAGTGCAAAACTGGCAACTTGTATATAAACCTAAGGACAGGTTAAATGGTTAGTTCCATAGGACCCGGTGACAAGCAAGATACGTATTCTTACCGCATTCTGTTAAAATGTCCGGGCATGATATTTAGATCTGCCACGCCCTTACGGGAAGGACATTTATGGTGTGCATTCGTCTCTCTTACCCCACCATAATGATAGGAGATATGGACTAATAATGCTTTCGTGAAATGTAAATCATGTCTTGTTATGTTTCATGTGGTTGCGAAGCAGAATGTCCGGATTCTCACCCAGTTCGGAGATCCCGCTAAGTAACATGTATGAGCACTGTCTACAGTATTGATGTCCTCGGGCATCTGTTCTCCATGACAGCCATGTCTAATAGCTAGGTAGATATCATCAGTTGCGGCCTAAACTAATTCTTGTTTTGAAAACAACTAAAATGAATTAAGCAAAGCAGAAGGCCCGCAGAAATAAAGTGGCAAATACTAACTCAGCATATTAGGTATCACATAAGACGGTGATAAAGGAATCCATCGGGAATCTTCCGTTCCGTCTTCACGTAAAACAGTACGCACCTCTAGAGTCATAATCTCACTAGGTATGGTCTTTTCTTTCTACAGCATTTTGTTTGAAATATTAGAGTGGGCCCATTTTTGCCTGCTATTCTTCTCCCGCTTTAAGCCGTGGCGACACCTTCCCGAGATGGAGGCCCATGCGAGGCACTTGCCTCTCGCAAGGATTCAGCAATGATGGTCCATGCCAGGATAATACTCCTCACCCAAACTAGCACTAGGAGTAGTGTCCGCGTGAGGCACATCACTTTTTCGTCTGAGATAGCCTTCTTCCTTTCAGCTTAGAGGTATAATAACTTATATTAAGTTAAATAGCTATGCCTCGTGTATGGAAGCCTCCCTTGCGGGGATACCTCTGCGGACCTACGAGTCTGTTGGTACCTCCGGGAGCCCGATGTTTAAAAGTTCAATTACCTGCCTCTATGTCTTGTATATTCGTATGCTCTTACTGTAGTTTTATCTAGCATATTTTTAATTAGTTAGGTAAGTGCATTGTATAGACTTATATTTTTAGGTCACCAAATCAAATCTTGTAAGTCCATAGATCACGAAATTGCTATGGACAGGCATACTGGTGACACAAATTCTTGGGATGAGACCATTGTGTTTAATGTTCGCGACAATGGTCGCATGGCCCCACCGGAACAATTGAGTTCCACCAGCCTTAGGAGCCAGTTTTTGTTTCCCGCAGGACAGTCTCGTTCAAGGTCCGTCACCCTGAGACCGGATGCTAACCAGCGTTATCACTCATCGTGCACTTGTGGCGCGGTGAGTCAACATGAGACATCGGAATGGCCCGACACTACCCGGCGAGCTACACATCATTCAACTCAAAATGAACGAGGATCAGTTTTACATAACACTTCCGAGCAATAGTAGTACCCAGTTCTTTCCAGACAATAAGATATCAGAGTTTCGAACAGGTCTGCAAACTCCATTAACATTAGATGGCGAATGGGAAGTGGGCCTCTCGAGTGTGTTATATCCGAGGAGTTGGCTTACTATTGCGGAGGAAGGGTTTGTCCAAATATATGCATTTACTAAGAAGGAGATAAAGAAGAAGAAGAAAGGTAGTGATGCGACAGAAGAAATTATCAAAGATGTCGCAAGCGCGTAAGAAACAGAAAAGACAACAGCTTTTCCGTTAGTTTTAAAAGATGGTTTCGTTAATACACATCCTGCCGATCTGGGAAAACGGTCACGAAATGATCTGGGAAAAGATGTGCGAAATGATCAAACACATAATGTCGGTAAAAAACTTACACGTAAAAGCGAACATTATTATTATGTGCAAACAGAAGCTCCATTTATCAATGTGCCGAAAGGGTACTATGCTGTAAAAAAATGGTAGACTATCTAACTGGACAGATAGAGAGCAAGACAAGATTTAGACACAAAATCTTTTTTTCAATTTTTACTTGCATCGCGCGAATCTAGTTTCTCTCACAGTTAAAGATAATTACGCTATACGCTTAGGTGGAGAAGTAGCAAATTTAATCGGATTCGAAGGAAGAAAAATACATATGGGACCAATGGACTTTAAAGAATCATTTCGTTCAAATTGTGAGGGTGGTCCTTCGACCGCATATATATACTGCGACGTAGTCTCACACAGCGTGGTAGGCAATACTTCCGCACCGCTACTCAGAGTGATACCCGTTTCTAGTACAGATGGAGGAAAAGATATATGTCAGTAGACGTTTCCTGATATTCAATACTGTACTGTGTCAAAGAACTACATCGATACTATTGGAATACTTATAACTGATAGAACTGGTGGTAATGTCCCATTCAAGTCTGTTTTCATTTCAGATGATGACGACAATGATAATGAGAGGGACAATGAGGGGAAGAATGAACACTCCAGCTCTGACGCGTTACTACACGAGTAAAGCGGGTCATGGACGTATTCCAGTTTTTGTAGGCGCATGATACCAATCAGGACATGGACTCGGTAATATCTTAGGTGGGCTATTATGTTCAGCAATACCTATCACAAAAAATGTGGCTAAATCTGTAGGTAAACAAGCTCTTAGTGCTGGAATCGGACTAGCTGAGGACGTAATGGCTGTAAAAAATGTTAAAACAGCCTAGGTGTTGCCAGGTTTTTGATACCAGAAGCTGTAACCGTAGTGCGAGGTGGTTTAAGACCACCTCAACCTAAACGTAAAAAGAGGAATAATGCAGGTAATGCTCAGTCAATGCGTGCAATACTGAAGAGGCAGGGTCGCAATAGATGGCAGAGAAAACAAGCTGGTATCTTTAATTAACAAACAACATGGAACTTAATCAGCTCTACGAGTGCTCGAAGAACGAATTAGACATTTTTCAGACATGGCCCATAGTGACGACAATGGAGTCTGCAAAATGGGAACAGTTTCAGCCTGTATCTAGTTTATCAGATAGTGGACCGATCAGGTTTTCCATTAGTGGGTCTGCTGATAGATATTTAGATCTTACGCAATCTTATCTTTCGATTAAAGTTAAGCTAGTAAAGCTAGATCGAAATGGTGATGAGAAGACACTCGAGGCGAATGACCTGATAGCGCCTGCAAATAATCTTTTACATACGATGTTCTCACAAGTGGATGTTTTTTTGAATGGAAAGCGTGTCAGTGACTCGAACGAAAATTATGCTTTCCACTCGTACCGTGAGACATTACTAAATTATGGCAGCAATGCAGCATCCTCGCATCTACAACTTGCCGGATGGAAAATAGATGATGCTGGCGAATTTGATAATATCGCTGATACTAACTTAAGAAGAATGATGGCGCAGAGTAAAACTGTGCAATTAATAGGCCGCATACACAGCGATATGTTTCTGCAGGACTGATTCCTGCTCGGTTCCGTTGATTTGAGAGTACGCCTACAGAGGAGTAAAGATGCATTCGCCATTATGGCCGTGGAAGGAGAGAGGCCTAAATTGAAAATATTGTCGGCTAACTTATTTGTACGCAAAGTTATCCCATCAGCAGATCTGCTAGTGGCACACGCCTTTACTCTGAGACAGACAAGTGCGAAATATCCTATTTGCAGGGTAGTGTGTAAGACTTTTACAGCACCTAGCGGTGTTATGAGCATCGATACTGATAATATATTTATTGGTCAGCTACCAACTAGAGTATTCTTTGCTTTTGTACCTAATGATGCCTATAATGGTGTGGTACATAAAAATCCGTTCAAGTTTGATAACAATAACACTACCTACGCTACATGTTATAAAAATGGAGAAGAGGTTACAAAATCGCCAATACGACCTTCGTTTAGCGACGACATTTACTCGGATGCTTATTTCTCAGTATTCAGTGGTACTGGGGCGTTATTCAAAGACAGATGCTACCTGATAAATAAGACACAGTTCAGACATGGAACCACATTGTTTGCATGGGATTTTACGCCAGATCTAGCTGATTCAGAGCATCGCTACCCTACACACACCGGTTCATTAAGAGTGGTCTTCCGCTTTGCTCAAGCACTTACCGCTACAACCAATGTAATTTGCTATGCTGAATTTGATAATATGATAGAAATAGGATCAGACTTTAATGTATTAACAGATTATCAACAATTATGTTGAATACATTTGAAATAGAGGATCTATTATTCGGCGACAATAAAACGCGTGAACACTTTCTCGGTGTTTTTCCAATTGACAATGTACCCACACATATTAAATATCTCCCGGCCTCATTAGTAATAAACATGCATCCCAGTAATAAATCCGGACAACATTGGGTGGCAGTCTATTACACTAGAAATGGAAATGCTGAATACTTTGATCCTTATGGAAGATGCCCTTCTGATGGAAGAATGATATTAAATGTACAAAATGGACACAGTGCACGTGTTTATTATTACAACAATGAACGTGTTCAACCAGCCGTGGCGACAACTTGCAGATATTATTGTGTATAGTTCTTATACCATCGTTCGAGAGGTGTACAAATGAAACACATATTATGGGCTCTAAGGAACAGAGACAAAAATGACTCGATAGTGAAACGTCTGACGCGCAGGATTATGAATAGACTGAAAAAATGATCATATTTAATGTATAATTATTTATGTACTATGTTTTCTTTTTAACTATCGTGAATAAATATCGCTAATATTTATCATAAGAAAAATACACGTGTCAATAAAAAATACATTTATTTTGTAAAAATATGTTATTATTTCTTCGTGTTCCCTTCTCACCCATCACCCATCCATCCCCAATTATCACCATTTTGATATGCTGCGATGGATGAATGCCGATAATGGCTAAAAAATTAATGGTACACAAGGCACACGAGGCGTACCACAATGATCCAAAGATCCAAAATTAATTGTATTCACATCGTGACAATGACAAAAAAATGCAGATATATTTGAATACAGAGAAAACCATATGACGTGCTCTGTAATTGAACCCTACATATCAATTCCAGTTTTCTATAAAAATAAATGTCATTCAAACGTGGTGCAATAGTAATGTTTTGAAAACATATGATGTTAATTTTAAGCGATGGAGAAAAAACATGTGACCGAAATAAGGGCGTGTTCAGATTGGAAAGATAGTTTTACTGACAGCTCATATTTTAGCTATAAAAGCTAAATGCGTGTGACTAGTAAGGCATACAACTTTTTTGAATTTGCCAAAACGAAAATGGAATCTCAATTATCGATGGAGAACGAAAGGTTCCACACCTATTAATTGTGGTTGCATCGAATGGAACAAATATAACGAGGTACCAGTACAGCAACCATTTTTAACGTCATTGCATGAAATCTGTAACCGCTGGAGAGATTATCTAGCAGATCCAGATGAGCGCAATTACAACAAATGGGTGCATGTGAAGTACCAACGTCGTAATGATTGTTGCACGTGTATGTGGTGCGAACAGAACAGAAATTATCGTTTGCATAAATTGAGATAAAAAACCCATTTACTTTAAAGCAAAATAAAAATAAAGAAATAGGCCTCTTTTTTAAGGGCCCACCATAAATTATGTTACATACATACACCCACACACAAATGGGTGCATAAAAAGACACACACACACACGCATGCATGCACGACGTACATGCGAAGGGGACAGGGAGCACGGGTGACAAGGGACACACGCGTAGTGCCACGTGTGTGTCGTCACGCGCATGTCGTCACATGCGTGAGGGTATGCGCAGTACGTGCGCGTGGTGGCATGTCAGGTACAGGTGTATGTGTGGGGAACGTACGTGATAAAAAGTAGGACACCCTTGTGGATAATGGATCAGAACCAGATGCCAGCGATACAGACACATTCAACCTCGTATTCCACCACGAGTGAAGCCTTACGTCGTGGTCATGCATGGTACATACCATCAACATTATTAGTTCGCAAGGAAGCAGGCATAGACAAAATCTAACATCAGCTGCCCTTAAAGTGAATGAAGTGGCTATGTTTAATGTTAATATGAGTAATGGCGAACACATCATAAATATGCATAAGCACTAACGCGCCAAAACGTGATATTCTAATAATTGTCCAAGGGAATTAGTGCATATGTGCACTCGTTTAAAAACTAGGAAACGATACAATAATGCGATTATGTTATTTATTCAAAAACATTCCAGGGAAGTACGCAATCGCAACTACATAGTGAAATCTCCTAGTGAGTAACCTAGGCGATAATTCAATAGTAATTTTGAATATTTCTAAAAAAAACCCCATGTAGAACGAGACGGGAGGTAACACGTGGTATGTTTGTATCTCGATTAAAGATTGATCTCACGGCCATTCCCGACGTATGGATAAATTAAAACCATACGCAACAAATAATCTTTTTATCATACGTATGCTCGACATACAATTCTATAAATACATGGAGCCCTCAGAGACATAATGACTACATTTTAATCATCGTGCAACCACAAAATCTAAAACGACTGACATTATTGCAAATGCAATATTAAGTATTTAAAAAACAATTTGCGCATAATGACGGTTAAGCCAACAGTCAAAACGTTTTCAAAATATTCAACAAAATAGTTTACTAATAAATTAACGTTAGCAACGAAACAGTCAAATTATTTTCAAAATATACATCAATATCGAGCATTGGCGTAATTCTTCACCCCTCCTCAGCCTCATACTCCCTACTCCTCCTACGACCTCCCTTATCAGACCACCTCTTAAACTCTATTTTTTTACATTATCAGGCCTCCTCTTAAAATCTGTTATTTTTACCTTACATACCACACTACCATGGAGGGACCACGGAGGGTGGGGGTGGGGGAGCGCGCAGCTCTGTTAAAACGTAAAATACACAACTTTTAAGGGTTAACATTATCAGGACATACTACAGGGTTTTACCATGAATATTGATTCTCAAGTGTGCGAATATGTTCGCCATTGTTACAGAATCTCTCAAGTGTGCGCGGCTGTTCGTCATTGTCCTCTAAAAGCTCTAAAACGTGGGTCGCTGTTCGTCATTGTTCTCACATTCCAATCCCTTTGTGTGCGGCTGTTCGCCATTGTTCTCGAAAAAATCCCTTTGTTCTCGAAGACCTCCTGCTGTGAAGAACAATAGCGACTAGATACCCCGATTACTACTTTATATATACGGCTACCATAAGGTGGTCTTGCAGCATTCAGTAATTACAATAATTTACACGTGACTTCTGAAGCCCATATACATCAACTTCCAGAAACTAATGCGCTTGCACGTGTCGGTCGGTGCGATCGCAACGGTCGTAATCCATGTACAACATGATTTAATTATTGATTTGAAAATATGTGCAGGGGTTCTGATTCTAAATCAGGTTTACCCTCATATCAAGGTCTGCCTACATTTCTCTTAGAATTGTCTAGCAGCCAGGAAGTGAAAGCGAAAATCGTAATATGTAACCTCGTATGCTAGCTGCTAATTGACCTATACAGTTTATCCATCCATCAAATGGTGTCTTAATCAACTACGTGGCGTGTAGGGTGACGTCATAATCAATGACGTCATGAATGACGTAGATAAGTACGCTGCTTTCTGAGGCTGAATGGAGTGGAAAATTCTTTCAGCTGCAATAAGTTTTTCTACAACCTTCTTCGCTGTGTCCAGTGCTTTGCCAGCTTCCTAAATCTGGGGTTACATATTACTGCTATTCGTTTCATTTTTGGAGAGAATCTAATTGTGCCATCGGATTGGCTAAATGCAAAGGTAAAGATTACATATATATATATATATATATATATATATATATATATATATATATATATATATATATATATATATATATATATATATATATATATATATATATATATATATATATATATATATATATATATATATATATATATATATATATATATATATATAGTAAATTCAAATTGGGATAATCTAATGATTTATCTTAGGTGTTATTGGCTGTAAATTAAAATATATATTATTTTGAATCAATTATGACATAACTTAGATGCATGGTATGTTTCACAGATGGCGCTACCGAAGAAGGGCAGCTGCGTCTTGTACAAGGTAAAGACGGCTACAATGGACGGGTAGAGATCTACCACAATGAAAGATGGGGGACGATTTGCGATGATTCGTTCACGCGCACGAACGCCAAGGTTATTTGTCGTCAACTTGGATTACCAGCGTGAGCTATTCATAAATCGATTTCCTCATTCAATCATATAACGTCATAATCAACTACGTGGCGTGTAGGAGGACGTCATGCTGACGCCATGAATGATTCTACATAGTCCGCCTTTACGTTTAATAGTCCGACACGTTGTACTGATTGTATGTCTTTGCTATTTAATAAACATCGCAACAACAGCACCAAGTCGAATTAGTTTCAAAATATTCAACAGCTTACCTGCATGGTTTTCTGGAAATTGATAGTAAGGAAGGTCAGAGAGCGATCGATCCCAACACGAGCGAGGCGTGGGTGGAGCTTAGCTAAAGATGGGCGGGGCATAGCTAAAACGGGAAAGGCCCATTATCTTAGCAAATAGCTTTGACCTCTCAGTCATCCCTGGTCACATCTTAGCGATAAGGATAATGATAAAACATAACGATAATCTATATGCGATAAATTGTTCAGTCCAGAGTACTTGCACCAGAACGATGCATATCATCTTGCTGAAAAGATCGTAATCTACTGTCATCCACATTCTTATACATTGATCGTATCGTTATCGCACTAAACAAATATCTCTTAAAACAGTTCGCTCGCCCGACACCGATTTCCCATAGTTGTTGTCTTTGTGGTCTGACCACTCTCATTATGATTTTATGGTACCTATTTTATAAAGATAATCCACATCGTTTGTCGTTATCGTTATCTTTGGTATCGCTGTGATGTGACCAGAGATTTAGTCTCATTAACCTGTCATCGACTGCGTTACAGTCACACCTGCTCAGGACATACTCTACAAAATTAACCAAAATAATGGAAAATACACTGGGTCCCGACTCGACAGGTCTAGGAAGTGGAGTGTGCGTAACTTTAACTAGTATTCGGGGTCACACGATACTGGACCGGTAAGAGTCCTAACTTAAGACAAGTGGTCTTTTGAGCACCTGTTGTTTGCTATAGCTAAGTGAAAAAGATCACAGCTAAATGAGCTTATATATTATTACCGCTTGTGAACGAAGGCCACTCAGTTTTCAGACCTAGTAACATTCGAAGGCACACGATGGCGAACGTGATATTGATTGGTTCACGGCGGCCATGTTTGTTTACGTATTCCCTTCCCTTGAACACACCTTAACGGCCCTTAGTACCTACTCATACGTTGGTGCCTAATCATATATCCCAAATTTCGTCCCGATCTGCTCAAAGTTCTGGAGAAGTCATTTTCGCAAAAAGTAGGTCTTCCAAGATGGCCGCCAAAGTATTTAGCAAATCAAGTTCTCTTCAACAAAGTTTGTTTAACTGTTGGCTTATATCATGTTTCTTGAGTTTTGACCCCCAAACGGTTTCAGCGAAGAACATCTTAAAGAACACTTCTAAATATCGGCTCAAAATCCAAGATGACAACCGGCCAACTTGGCTAATCGGCTTCGTTTGAAGAAACCTGAATCTCCATGCATAAGGATGCTTCCTGCCACATAATTGGTTCTTGTGAAGAAGTCGTTTAAAGGAAAAAATAACAGACGACCAAAGACAAACGGAGGACGGACGAAATGACATTTTGAGGCCGGGTGAGCTAAGAAAGAAAATAATAATGTTCCATATATGCAACACACATCCCGGTCAAATTACCCACATTATATTCAACAATACATTTCTTACATTTTTTTATTTGGTTATTCTGGTTTCAATGGTTAAAGCAATACTTTTTAGCTATCTAATGTCACGTGGTTCTTCTAGCATGTTTGATCTACAGTCATATGCTGAGAGAATGCATCGCGTCTCTCCTGATTTGCTTGTAGTGACAATGTCCAGATCTACGGACGAGCTACATTTGGACCCGGCACAGGACCCATCCATTTGGACAACGTGCAGTGCGACGGAACAGAAACACGCTTAACAGATTGTCGACTTAGAAGATGGGGCAGGAACAATTGTTATCATGTTGAAGATGTAGGTGTGGGATGTTATCCAGGTAGGCAATGGACACTCAGGTGAAAAACGCAGAAAATCATTATAACTCTACAACCACATGCTGCCTTTATAGCATTTATAAACATACACAAAAAGAAGACTAAAAGCCGAGTCAATAGCGAGGCAATGGCTTATGCTTCGTAAATGTTGTTGTCGTTGTCTTCGTCGTCGGCGGAGGCGTCGTCGTCGTCGTCGTCGTCGGCGGCGGCGGCGGAGTATTAACATTGTGATGATATTAGAAACGACAAAGGCGATAATTGTTTGTCACTTTGTGATATCGAAGATTACAATGGAAAATGTAACGGTCAACACATGCAATTGCCAGCACTGACGATGATGATAATAACACCGCTGCTGTCGAGGCAGCAGCAGCAGCAGCAGCAGCAACTAGTGGCGGTGGTGGTGGTGTAGTGGTGGTGGTTGTGGTTGTGGTTGTGGCGGTGGCGGTGGCGGTGGCGGTGGCGGTGGCGGTGGCGGTGGCGGTGGCGGTGGCGGTAGCGGTGGCGATGGCGATGGCGGTGGCGGTGGCGGTTGTGGGGTGGTGATGGTTGTGGTGGTTGTTGTGGTGGTGGTGGTGGTGCTGGTGGTGATGGTGGTGTGATGACAACGATATTACCGCTGCTTCCGCTGCTGCTGCTACGGTTGGTGATGATGACGCTGGTGGTGACGGCGGTGGTGGCGGCAGAGGCGACTTGATGATGACAATGATGATGATGATGATGATGATGATGATGATGATGATGATGATGATGATGATGATGATAATGATGATAGTGGTTGTCGTGGTCGTGGTGGTAGTGGCGATGGCAGTGGCGGCGGCAGCAGATGATGATGATGATGATGATGATGATGATGATGATGATGATGATGATGATGGAATTGGTGGTACCGGTGCTACTGGTGATGATGATGATGACGACGACGATGACGACGACGACGATGACGACAACGACGACGACGTGGATGATAATGATGGGATTGGCGCTACCGGAGCTACTGATGATGATGATGATGATGATGATGATGATGATGATGATGATGCTGATGATTATGATGATGATGATTAAATTAGTGTTACTGGGTCTACTGGTGATGATGGCGTAATGAGATTAGTAGTTGCCACTTATTCACTCTATCTTTTTGTCTTACTTCAGATTATAGACAAGAAGGACAACTCCGGCTAAGGGATGGTAGTGGTCAGTCCAATGGTCGTGTAGAGATCTACATCAAGGGAGAATGGGGCTCAGTATGTGATGACAGTTTTGACAGAGAAGCTGCGGTTGTTGTCTGTAGAGAGCTCGGCTTATCATAGTGAGTTCACGTTCATCTAGCAAACGTATTAGGCTATTTATTTAATTTAGGCTAACACCCTTTAGCACTCATATCAGCCACCTACAGTGGTCTTGAGAAATGTCTATTTGCAGACCACGGGAAGACAGAAAATTTGAGCCAACTCAGACAAGTAGGGCCTAGTTTCCGAAATATCCATAACTCAAGAATTTGATCTGATCCGGATCGGATTGCTTATTCGGATCACAGCCACAGTTTTGAAATCCTCTTGCGGGAAGTTCCCTTATTGTGTTAAAATTTGAATCAAATCGGACCCGTGCTTTTTTAGATTAAGCTCTGGAGATACAGACAGACAGACGGACAGACACCACCAGTAATAACTTACATTAGAAATCCAAACCTGAAAGATTTGCTAGTAAGATCAAAGTTAGACCTCATAGTTCCTGATAACAATGACAAGGTTTTATCCTTTCCTACATGTATGCTTAAATAAATTAAATCCCAAGCAAAATTAATGGTGGGGCAACTTGAAATCATTCCATAGGACATCCTTTAATATTGTATCTGCGTGCGTGCGTGCGTGCGTGCGTGCGTGCGGGTGCGTGCGTGCGTGCGTACGTGCGTGCGTGCGTGCGTGTGTGTGCGTGTGCGCGCGTGTGCGGGTGGGGGGGGGAATGATGTGCATGCATTAATTCGTGAGCACATTGTTGCGCTCGTGCATGCTAAACCCTTACCACTCTGATTTCAAAATTCGAAATTTTCAAATTAAAATAAAAGATGAACTAGTGTTTAGTTTTCAACAAATTTGGTAAAAGATGACAACATCTTCCACCAAAATTGATGAAAAATGTACACTCGTTTCCTTGCTATTTACACCGTAAAAGATAGAATATTGACATCAGGGTGCTAAGGGCTAATAGAGATTGTAATATTATATCATAGTTATACGATGCTTTTACTAAAACACAAACGTGTGTGTGTATGTGTGTGCGTTCGTGCGTGGGTGCGTGTGTGCTTCTTGATATATTTATTATACAATACCCAAAACCCGGGTGCACAACAATACATGGTGTCAGGATTAAAAACGAAATATGGATTTGACTGGTATTCTACCGCCGACAATCGACTGGGAATGATCGAATTTACCAGAAGCCTGGAAGAAATTTCAACAGCACGTTGACCTGATTTTCTAAGGATCGATGAAAGACAAGGGTGAGGATGTTAAATGCACCTATTATAAAAAGGCCATGCTATTTATAACACATGGACTGATATTGTCGACGGAGATAGAAATAAACTATGCACGCATTATGACAGATTCAAGCTTTATGTACAGCCGAAATTGAACCCAGTACAAGTACAAGGCACGTCAGGAATTGAACAGTTCGTTACCAAACTAAAACTGTTTGTTGTAGACTGCGCATACGGTGTCCCTGTGTTTGGGATATCGTCGCCACGAATCCGTGGAAAACTCATAAATGAGGGCGAGAGCCTCACATTGACAACAGCGATACAAATTTGTCAGAACTTCGAATATGCCCAAGAACAATTGCGAACCGTGACGCCAAATGAGTCAGTTGTTCACTCAGTGTCTGGAAAACAACATCGTCGCACAGGACCTGATTCGTCACAGGCTAGGAGTAGCAGTAATGGAGGGACCAAACAGTCAAAATACAGAACACACTTTTCAGCGAACAAAATCAACAGGGACCACGCCAAAAGCAAAATCAGTGTGGTAAATGTGGCTATGGCCATAGTAAAAATGGCAGCTGCTCTGCTCAAGGCAAGCAGTACAATGCACACAAAAAGTGGAATCATTTTTCCAAAATGTGTCGATCAATTAAAAATATCAATGAGGCTAGCACACAGCCAAAAAAATGCTAATAATGGTGTGACAGATTCTGACTCAGATTTCTATATTGATAGCATTGAATCCAATATTCAAAATGACCAGACTTTTGCTAAAGTAAAAGTAGGCCCTATCCTAGTCAAATTTAAATTAGATACTGGGTCTCAAGTTAATATTTTGCCCAACCATATTTTTAGTAAACTAGGCATTGCTACCAAGCTTACTAAGTCTGTCCGTAAACTCTCAGCATACAATAGCTATACACTAAAAACCTCTGGTTGTTGTACACTTACATGTATATATGCAGATCATAGCCAAGATATCGAGTTTTATATAGTTGACAATCTATCTCCGCCCATTTTAGGTCTAAACTCATGTATCGAATTTGGTCTGATAACACCTATTTACTCCATACAAGATCAACCTAACATGAAACAAAATGTCACACACACATAAAACCAAAAAAACAGTAATGAATTAATCATGACGAAAGAGACCATACTAAAAGATCACCCAAATCTATTTAAAGGTGTTGGTACATTCCCTGGTGAATGCACCATTAAGGTCGATCTAAAGGTATGCCCTGTTATTCACCCACCAAGAAGAGTTCCACTCGCTCTTCGTGACAAAGTTTTACTGCGTTTAGAATTAGACCGTATGGAGGAACAGATCATAATTGCAAAGGTTACAGAACCAACAAAACGGGTAAATTCACTTGTAGTGGTGGAAAAACCACAAACTGGTAAAGTAAGAATATGCCTTGATCTCCGGGACCTAAATAAGGCAATTTTACGCCCACATTATCCGATGAAAACTTTAGACGATGTTCTGCCTCAACCATCAGGTGCTAAATATTTCACTAAGCTTGATGCAAGATCAGGGTACTGGGCCATCAAGCTATCAGAAGAGTAGTCACTCTTGACGAGATTTAATATCCCATTTGGTAGGTATAGGTACCTTCGGTTGCCCTTTGGATTAAAATCCTCACAGAATGATTTTCAACAGAAGATGGATATCTGTTTTAAAGGTCTAGATGGTGTTATCACCATTGTAGATGACATCTTAGTGTATGGAAGTACACGTGAAGAGCACGACAACAATTTGAGAAACGTGCCGGGATCAAGCTAAACGAGGACAAGATGCATGTTGGGGTTACAGAAGTACAAATACTTTGGTCACATCATTACAGCCAATGGTATCAGGCCAGATCCTTCTAAAGTGACTGCTGTCAGAGATATGAAACCCCCACAAAACCGATCAGAACTGGAAACTGTGTTGGGCATGATAAACTGCTTGTCTAAATTTGCTCCAAATTTGTCAGAGATCACAAATCCAATGCGTAAGCTCTTGGTCAAAGGTGTGGAATTCTCATGGGATGAGTCCCAATCTGAGGCACTCCAAAAGTTCAAAGATGTCATTACCCAAACTCCAGGTCCTGTTTTAGCTTATTATGACCTGAACAGGGAGTTGACATTGCAGGTTGACGCATCAAAATTTGGCATGGAAGCTACACTCCTTCAGGAAGACAAACCTTGTGCATACGTCTCCAAATCACTAACACCTACAGAGGTACATTATGCACACATTGAGAAGGAAATGTACGCTATGCTGTTTGGTTGCAAACGCTTCCATCAGTACGTGCATGGCCGCCATGTTAAAGTTGAGACAGACCACAAACCATTAGTCTCTATCGTGAAAAAGCCACTTCATGCAGCACCGCCGAGATTGCAGCGCATGCTGTTGCAATTACAACGTTATGACCTTGACGCCATTTATGTTCCAGGAAAGAGCATTCCTGTCGCTGACACATTGTCACGCAAGTTTCTGCCGGACACATACCCTGCTTTGTCCGATGGTATGTATGTACATGTCTACACAGTAATGTCAGCAATTCCAATAAGTGATCGCAAGCTGCCGGAAATTTAAACTATGATCACTGTAAACTTGCAACTAGACATGCTTAAACGCACTATTCAAGATGGTTGGCCAGAAAACAGAAAACACTGCCCGCCTCTAGTCTTAGACTATTGGAACTACCGTGATCAACTGTCAGTTGTTGATGGTCTGATCATGAAAGGACACACAATTGTGATACCAAAAGACCAATGACAAAAACTCTTAGAGCGCGTACTCTCAGGTCATATGGGTGTCCAAAATGCTTAAAACGAGCCCGTGATGTAATGTTTTGGCCAAATATGTCCAATGACATCACCGAAATGGTATTGCAATGTCCAATATGTTTAGAACAACGTAATGCAAATGCCACAGAACCTTTAATGCCCCATGATATTCATGGATATCCATGGCAAATTTTTGCAACTGATTTATTTACATGCGACAATAAAGATTTTATTGTAATCGTAGAATATTATAGTTTGTATTTCGAAGTTGAACAACTGTCAAATACTAAAAGTAGCACATTCATTGCTAAAATGAAAAGTGTCTTTTCAAGGCATGGTATCTGTGAAAAAGTCATTTCAGACAATGGTCCACAGTACTCATCGCAGGAATTTGCAAATTTTGCAGATGACTGGGATTTTAAACATGTGACCTCACGTCCCAATTACCCACAGTCTAATGGGTTGGCTGAGAAAAATGTCCAAATCATCAAAAGAATTCTCACAAACACAAAATCAGATGGTAAAGACCCGTATATTGGTATCCTTGAATATCGTACAACACCTCTAGACATAGGGTATTCTCCATGACAATTATTGCATATGGGTAGAAATCTACGTTCTGCTTTGCCTATTACCCGTAGTCAGTTAATGCCTAAAATACCTGACATAAGCTACGTCCGTGATAAGATCAGAGCTATTAGACAACGAGAAAAGACGTACTATGACAAAGGCGCAAAGCCATTAAACACACTTGATGTAGGAGACACAGTTAGAATCAGACAACCAAACAACACATGGAAACCAGCAGTTGTAGCTCAAACGCATAATGGAGAGTCTTATTCAGTTCAAACACACGATGGTGGTAACTACAGACGTAATAGGAGACACCTCATTAAGTCTAAAGAAGTAAATCTAAATAGCTGTAATCCTCTTATCCAAGACAATTTTGAGCCATCCACAAATGATAATGATAACACCGCTTCAAAGAAACATCAGCAAGATTCGGAAAATGCTAGATGACAATGCAGTAAAAACTCTAGTGCACGCTACAATTACATCGCGACTAGACAATGGAAATTCATTGCTGAGCGGCATAACATCAAGCCAATTGCACCGTTTACAACGAGCCCAGAATACTGCAGCCCGTCTAATTACCCGTTGTAAAGTACGTGATCAGATTACACCTGTTCTAAAAGCGCTCCACTGGCTACCGGTAAAGGAGCGCATTGACTATGAAGTCGCGCTTCTGGTGTATAAATGCTTAAATGGCCTGGCACGACCTTATCTATCATCGCTAATTTCCAGAAAAATACCCGTACGGTCACTCAGATCAAGCGAACAGTTACTCTGTGTCATACCACCATCTAATCTTTCTATTGGGAAACGTGTTTTTTCTAATGCTGGACCAAAAATTCGGAACTGTCATACCATCGAATCATTCAACACTCAACTGAAAACATACTTCTACAAAAACGCATATTGTATTGACTAAATTCCAATCATATAAATCGTATGCGCTTTTGAACAGTTAATCCTGATGCTGATGCTATGCGGAGTTGCAGAATGGCGGTTCGATCCCCCGACCGGGAGATGGTGATCAACAAATTAAACTAATGGGTGCATGACTGTCGGCTAAGTTAGCACATAGAAATTGAAGCCGCACGTTGCCAGTGCATCAAAAAATTAAAAATACATATACTGCCAGAGCCGTGGAGTCAGAGTACAATAGGCGTAAAAAGCCTAGGATGGAATCGTGGCAGGTGCATCCACAGATAGTCCCATATGAATCGTCAGTGTGTCAGTGTATCAGACGTGAAAGCTGGTCGGCCAAACCTTGACTATTAGTCTTGGCGCGGTGGTCCAGTGGAAAGAAGTTTGGTTGCTGATGCTATGCGGAGTTGCAGAATGGCGGTTCGATCCCTCGACCGGGAGATGGTTATCAACAAATTAAACTAATGGGTGCATGACTGTCGGCTAAGTTAGCACATAGAAATTGAAGACACACATTACCAGTGCGTCAATAAAATAAAAATACATACATACATACATACATACATACATACACATTCAAACCCCTGTGCCAGGTAAACCACCTAATGTTAACCTTAAGGAAAGGCCTGTGGCACCAAGTCCAAAATCAAGTCACTGCAATAATGTCGGTCAGTCAGATCATTATGTAACACATTTTGGCCGTACTGTGAAGCCAAAGGTAATTGAATCAATGTGATTGTGATCAAACAACTTACATATACAAATCATTCAAAGAAACTAACAAAATCTGTGATTTATTCGTGATCATTATAATCAATACATTCAGCTACATCGATCTGTTTACAGAGACTGTAGGTCAATATGTGCCAGATTCTCCGTACAGTACTTCATTCATTAGAACTTGCCACATACCGTGAACAAAAACTACAATTTGAACATTGTATTATACCTAATTGAAAAACCTTCGTTTAAAACATTATTATATTGTGTTCATCCTAACAGAAGGGAGATGCTTTTACGAAAGCATACACTTGTGTGTATGTTTGCGTGCGTGCGTGCGTGCGTGCGTGCGTTGTCGTATGACGTCATTCGTGACATAAAATTGAACCAGTTTGTTAGAACACATTTAACGTCGTTCTTCTTGATATATTTATTATACAATACCCAAAACCAAGGGGCACAACAACACAGAGATCAAAGCGATATCTGCTGATTTAGGTTTTGATTACGGTACCATGCGCGACACGTTATGTCCAACGGATAGAGCTAAAGCCTGACCGACTGACAGACTGACAGACGGACAAAGAGATTGACAGACAGACAGACTGCTTGCGTTAGTTGTGAATCGTGAAAATTATAGCTACATGTATATTCAAAGCTACACGATCATTAGATTTTTGTGGCCAACATGATGCTAGGGCGGCATATAGCACGAATAAATGAGCTTGAGAGCCAATGCGCGTATGTCCTAGAAAGTGGGTGAGTGGGCGGGCGAGCGAGCGAGTGTATGAGAGAACGAGCACGCGAATGAGCGCGCCGGCGTATGAGCAAACTCGCGTGTGAGCGAGCGACTGAATGGATGAGCTTGCGAGTAAGTATAGGGGCGAGCTAGAGAACATATGTGATATCATTTCGTATCAGGCTTGGGTACAAGTGCAGGGTATTGCATTTAAATGCAAATGCAAATGTTTGCAAATGATTTAAATGCAAATGCAAGTGCAAATGCAACCTAGCTCGATTGCATTTAAATGCAAATGTACATGTTTGAAACTTATTCAAATGCAAGTGCAAATGCAAATGCAAATGCAAATGCATTTACAAATACATTTGAATATGTAGACAAACCTCTGGTACTGAAATTCTTGAACACCGTAGTATACATCTGTCAACTATGCGTCTGCTGGGAGTCACTATCTTTGGAAAAACATTTTGTAACATAATCTTGTAGTGGGTTTTAACATATGAGAACTGATTTTAGATTTTTTACAATCACTGTTGGAAATTAAAATAATCCATTTCTTTTAGATTTACAAATTATTTAAGCAGGATAAACAACAGTACATGTACTATAGAATATGAATAATAGAATAGCATATTATTATTATTATTATTATTATTATTATTATTATTATTATTATTATTATTATTATTATTAGTATTATTATTATTATTAACCCAGGAATGGCCAGACTGACCAAACACAGCTTCTGTATTGATCTTAAAGAATGTCAATTTTCAGACCAAGACAAGAATATTTTTGAAATTTTACCACTGGAATAACTGGCTCACTTATCGGACTAGTCATTGCAGTGTAAAATTTTCAAAAATAGTCTATTTGTCTGCAAATGGAACTTTTCTATGAAAGAAATAATATTTATTTCACCTTTAAGGGGTAACCATTAGAGAATTTAATTTCCTGATTTCTGTTGACTATTTTGAAAGTAATTTCACTGATCGCTATTGTGTCCATGGAAACAACATGTGCCAGTCAAATTACTTTCAAAATAATTATCAAATATAATGTTGAATATCTGGAAAGTAATTTGATTGATCGCTGCTGTGCCTATGCCAGCAACAGTTGTCAGTCAAATTACATTCAAAATACAGCTGTATGCAAAGCTTTCCAGCCAAATTTGTTTCAAAGTATTCACCAGCTTGTTCAATACCTGAATTAGGATTCTTGCATTTCAGGGTTCAAATGTTTAAATGTTAATTCCTATGGCTGAGATAACACATGACTGAGTATGTGTGTATACTGTAGTTAGATTGAATGACAAGCGCTTCTAATCACAATGGGTGAACAGTAAATTAACCCAGGTGTTGCAGAATTATCAACATCTATTATTTATTGATCTTGGTAAATGTCTATTTGCATTCCAAGAAAATAATCTTTGAATATTTACCACTGGAATGACTGACTCGATTACCAAGCCAGTCATATCAGTCATACATTTTCAAAAACTGTCTTCTCTTGTAAATCCAAATGGACATTCAAAAGGCTTGACAAATTAAGGATTAAGAGATTTCTGAATGAATGGGGTTAACAACACAATACCCTATTCATAGACTGCGCAAGCAGATATATATTTTTATAAGCTCACGCTAATGACTTTGAAAGGATCTTGACAAAAAAAATATAGCAAGTACTTGTTGAACAGATTATACAGTCAAAAGTGCTCTAGTGACCACCTGTATTTTGGGGCCACAAGATTGCGGCTCTTTAAAACAGATGGTTGTATGGATATTATTAATTTTCCTGAAAATCAACATATTGATTAACGCAGCAGCAACATTTAGTCCAATTGTTTTATTAACCCTTTTATGCCCAAACCGGAAAGACCCGCCTTTGTCATGGTCATTACAAATGCCCATTTGCAGACCGAGAGAAGAGGATCACTGACTGAGCCAATGATTTCAGTGGTTTTGTTAAACGGTCAATACATTGGACAAGAGAATGGAGGCACCCATTCCTAACTAAAATGTGTTAGCTTGCTAAGATCTCAACTGATTTAAGTTAGACTATTTTCAAAATATACCTGATTTTGCACACACACACGCACGCACGCACGCACGCACGCACGCACGCACGCACGCACGCACGCACGCACGCACGCACGCACGCACGCACGCACGCACGCACGCACGCACACACATACATATATATATATATATATATATATATATATATATTTATGGCTGAGAGCTACATGTTAAGAAGTTCAGAGTAAAATGTATTAATAAATCACAGGGAATTAAATTTCCAATTTTTAGCAACAGAAATGCCATTTTTATGATTTAACCACTAATTTGGTTGAACATTTTGAAATTAATTTTACTGGGTGCTGTTACGCCTATTTACGGCAGCAGCAGCTAGGCTCCATCCTATTTTGAAGAAAAAAAATGAAAAAAGTAGTGCATTTGAGAAAAACTCAAATCCATTTGAAAACTCAAATGCAAATGCAACCCTTTTTATACAAATGCAAATTCAAATGCAAATACATGAGATTCAAATGCAAGTGCAAATGCAAATGCATATGCATCAGAAATTTCATAATTGCATTTAAATGCAAATGCAAGTGCAAATGCATTCAAATGCAAATGCAAATGCATTTGCACTTGTACCCAAGCCTGTTTCGTATGCTGTATCTCCATAGCATTAACGTTCGTGTTTACAAGCGAGCGCATTATGGACCCGGAACTGGGCACATATTCCTAGAACACGTGCACTGTAGTGGAACAGAAAGTCGCTTATTTCACTGTCAGATTGGAGAATGGTATAACACTGCTTGCCAGCATGATGAAGATGTAGGCGTGGACTGTGGTGAAGGTGAGCATGCACGCTCACGCGCGCGCGCGCGCGCACACACACACACACACACACGCACGCACGCACGCACGCACGCACGCACGCACGCACTCACGCACGAACGCACACACACGCGCACGCGCGCACACATGTACGCACACACGCACGAACATTGAATTTGTACAATATCATGTTCGGGTAGCGGTATCGCATTTGGCTTCACGCGATCAAAGGGTATTGGTCATGGTCGTCAAAAGGTTAATAATATGTCCACCGCGATAACTCATGTTCTAACTGAAGCAATTTTGTCCAAACTTGGATGTATGGTTTCTCTAAACATCCAATAGAAATGTTCCTGATAACGCGGGTCACTGGGACGATACTGGGCCAATACCGAGCCAATACGGCCCTGTATTGGCCCAGTACTGGCCTAGTAACCTGCTTTATCTGGAGTGTGCATGTCTATTACCTTTTGGGGGTTACTCGGTCAAAGGTCAATGCCAGCTAAGATGGTGAGGTGTAGAGACTACACCCCCCCCCTCGTCCCACCCGGAATGCCTCTTGACTTTATGAAGCTATTTGATATTTGTCCTGCTGATGCACTGATTATTTTGTGTTTTTCTGTGTTTTTCAGATCGTAAATAACTTGACTAATCCAGACAACGGCGATTTAATAATCAAATGACAAATTATGCAGCACTAAAACAACAAAGTTTTACATCAGCAGAAATCCTTATTTTGCGATCACCACTCTCAAGTTGTGTCTTCCTACAAATATTAATCACTATTGCAGAAGTTGTCGTCTAAACGGAATGGATGAAAAAAACTTCCTAATGTCTACCCACGTGTTTTGGTTTTGAATACACAAAATCGTTTATTAAGTTATGATCTGGCGGTTGACTTACTGCTTTAACATTTTAAGCCTTGAATTTTGTTCAAGAAATTTTAAATTTCTTCAAGGAAAATATCAATTTGCAGACCAATAAAAGACTATTTAAAAAAAGTTTAGCGCTGGAATGACTGGATCGGTTATCGAGCCAGTCATTCCAGTGGTAAATTTTCACAAAAATAGTCTCTGTATCCGCAAATTGACATTTCTCAAGACTACTGAAGAAGCCGTTTTTGGCTGATATGAGTGTTAAAGGATTAAGTAACTATCATTACCATCTTTCACCTTCAGCATCACTATTACAATCGTCTCCCTTGTAGTTATCCTCTGTGCAGTGCCCGTTCCCCTTCCTCCTCATCATCATCATCGCCCTCTTCTCCCCCATCATTCGCATTCTCCATTAGGCTATTATGCATGTAGGCGTATCCACACAAGGTCATGCGCTCGTGAAGATATCAATGATTTAGTTAAGAGAGATAGAAAGTAATTGTGAAAATACTAAGTATTTTTGTAGTAATATAACTGTCTTTATGCATTATAACCGCATAGCAAATTTTCATCTACACGCGTGCGTGAGTGTAATTTCTATATAGCTGCTGGTAATGTCAAAATGGTGTGCCTATTGACCAGAATGCCATTGAACAATGAGTTATGTATGTATCTGTTTATAGATCTAAACTTTAAGATTCTGTAATTTGCTAAAACAAATTTGAAATGTCCAGGATTCATTTCTGACATTGGCTTGCCATCCTCATTCCATGGTATGAAGATCTTTTGGTACCACCTTTTGGTAGCAACCAACCCCTCATGGACTATTAGTATGGTTTCCTAAAATAAGATTTCACTATTTTATCAGAAAGTAGGCTATACTGATAACTACATCGCATGGATGTCAGGTAATATACAATTTATATTACAATTTCTAAATGTGAACAATATAGTTCAACTAGGCGCAGCATTTGTGTGAAAACAATCAAAATCATATGGATAAAATCAATGTTTTGACATATTATCGTAAATTGTTTAATTACAAATTAATTTAGATGGAAGGAATTTTATTCACCTTATGAAGCATGCATTTATCAAGAATTTGCTATGTTAAGACCTTCAAGTCTATTTTTGTCTCGCCTGCGAAGCAGAAGCGAGACATAGGGATTACTATTTTCGGCGGCGGCGTCGTCGGCGGCGTCCGTATTTTTGGTTAAGCTTGTTTAAAATTGCTAGTTCTAAAAAAACCCAGTTCATCGGATCTCAATAAAACTACACGGATTCAGTATATACCCTCATTAGAATTATCCTGCATCAAAGTGAAATCGGTTTTCAAAATCTTTCCATACTTTTACAGCGTTTGGACTTTGATTATTTCATTTTATCCGTTCGCCCTCTACAAGCTTGTCCGGGCCATAGTTTCAAGACTTTAATATGTACGATCGTTACACTTGGTATGTGGATGCATCTTATGCAGAAGATGCGTATTATTATGTGAAAAGTACGTCAGCGTGACTTACCGTTGACCTACTTTTCATGGTTCACCGCACACTACAGTCTACAAGTGTGTCCGGGCAATAGTTCCAATGCTTTTATATGTCCGATCATCAAACTTGATATGTGGATGCATCCTATGTAGAAGATGCGCATTATGTGAAAGGTAGGTCAGTGTGACCTACTTTTGACCTACTTTTCATGGTTCATTGAATTTTTTTTTTCTGGGCTGTAATTTCGAGAGATTTTGATGTACTAGAACTAAACTTGATATGTGGGTGTATCTTATGGAGATGTGCAGTGTATGAGCAGCGGGTCAGCGGTAGTTTCAAGTGTTTTTGAATACAAGAACTAAACTAGATATGTGGATGCATCTTAGGGACAATGTGTGCAGTGTGAGAAAAGTAGGTCAGTGCGCCCTTCTTTTGACCTACTATTCACGAACATTACAGAAAATATTTGTTCAGGCTATAGCTTCAAGAGCTTTTGGTATACGGGAACAAAACTTCATATGGGCATGCATCTTAGGGATGTGTATAATGTATGAAAAGTAGGTCAGCCTGACCTACCTTTGATCTACTTTTCATGGTGCATTGAATATTACAGAACATGTTAGTCCGGGCCATAGTTTCAAGAGTTTGTTACATACTGGATCTAAAGTTGTTTATGGATGCATTATACGCTGACGGTGTATCGCGTATAAAAAGCTGTGACCTACCTTTCACGGTTCACTGAACATGCTTTTGACCTACTTGTCATGGTTCACTGCACATCACAGCTAATTTTGTCCGATCCATAGTTTCTACAGTTTCCTACGGCGTATGCCTTCGGGGAGCATACATCAGCTTACTGATACGCCTTGTTTAAATAAGTATTTCACAAAAATGGTTCATCGGATCCCAATAAAACTTCGAAGATTCATTCTATACCATCATTAGAACTACCCCGCATCAAGGTGAAATTGGTTTTCAATATCTCACATACTTTTACAGCGTTTGTACTTTGATTATGTTCGGGGCTGATTTACATCCTGGTTATGCTTATTATATGGCGGTTAAGTTTTTATCAAATGACGATTTAATCAACAAAGACGTGTTCAATTTCGATAAAACTTCTGAATTGGTATCTATGCTTCTTCAATCTATGCTGCATCATAATATACTTAATTTTGAAAATGTGTCTGCTTTCCTGTTTTATGTTTAGACTATCTGCCTATCGGTTATCCATGGTATCCCAGCAGCCACTGCACTACAGGTTTCTACCATGCAGCTAGACTTTATGGTTCAGTTTTGTGGCTATGCTTCCCCGAAGCTATGCATCTCAGTTCGGTAATACCATGACTATTTTGATTGGCAAGTAGATTGCTATTTCAAAATGAGACTGTATCCAGGGATCAATCATATCCTATGGCAATTAATATACAGTGGACTCGATATGGAGATCGTAGCACTAGTTTCAGACAGCAAAGACCAGATTAACAAAGCCGCCGTGTGCCATTCAGGGATACAATCTGCATCATCATCTATTTGACTTTTGGAAATTTAGTCTAACGGTTTAATGGTTTTGGACATCGAATATTTCTGCGTCACAGAATATGAGTATTAGAACCATAAAAATCTTACTATATTAACTAGAAAGAGAATTGCACCCATTCATTGGGCGGCTTCTTGGTGCTCCCAAAAAAACAATTTCTTCACTATAGAAACCAATATGAAAAACACACATCACCCTAATTCAAACTCCTGCTGCATAAGAACTATTTGCTATTTTTTTTAATCAAATGACCCATGTAACAATTACGTGTGTTTTAAATGATATGACTTTTTTTGAGAAAAATGCTTTATAGTTTTGATACAACGACAGATAGAACATGACTACTGCTTTAAAAACCGACACAAACATCTGTATGTGTGAAAGTCATATATATCTAAACTATTTTAGAACGTGCCTAGTTTGTTTTGGCAATCCACACTATCCATGCATTTACAGATTAGACATTATACGCTCCAGCTTTCTTGTTATTTCATATCATGCAGTTTTTTGCTAATTTATGCAATTACGCTACACTTGAATTTTCTGTAAGATGTTTCATCTTACAGAAAATGTAGTTGTAGCTAATGATGTTAATTTTCCTGAAAAATATTTTCCGTAAAATTCTCCATTATTTTCCGGAAAATTTCCTGAAAAATCGGAAAATTATCCACTTATGTCTTAGATGTAGTTTTTCGTATTTGTTAAAATGAAACAAGTTAATTACTTAATTAGAATTATTCTTTTCAAATCAGCGAACAAACGACATCACGTGCATTATGCATATCAAATTACAAACTATTTAGTGATAATGAGATGGGAAATTAAGTTTCAGATAAAAACTGGAAAATTTTCCGGAAAAAATGTCTAGGTAACTTTCCGGAAAATGTTCCGCTTGGAAACTTTTCCATGGAAAATTTTCCGACTTACATCATTAGTTGTAGCGTTATCAAACACTTCCTATCAAACTGCAACAACACGTTATCAATCAGTAACTTGCTCGTTATAACACAAATAACCGTAACAAGTTCCCTAATGGCGTTAACCCTTGCAACTCTGATGTCAAAATTCTTAATTTTCAAACTAAATTAAAGATCATTACCTGGCGTTAATTTTTCAACAAATATGACGGAACATGGTGCTGTCGTACACAGCAACATCGTCCACCAAAATTGTTAAAAGATGTACACCAATTTCTGTGCTATTGACAGAGTAAAAGATACAATATTGACATCAGTGTCTAAGGGTTAACGGTGTTATAAATTTATGCTCGCGCTGACGTTGACTAATATTACAGTTTGATGATAAAACTGAATCCAGTCACGAAGATCCGTACAGGCTAGTCTAATCTTGAAACATTCCGTGCCGAGTGATTATCGGATAGGTCTAAGTAATTTCTAATTACATATGAGGCTCGTGACTTATATTACACCTTTAATCACGGGTTAGTCCCTATCCTATTGTAATTCCGTGGGCACTTACCGGTGATTTTGTCATGTGGATTTTTTAAATCCTTGGTGCCTACAAAGTCTAAAAACTAATGTTGTCATTTTGGCAAATCAGATTATGACGTCATACTGACATCATTTCTAGCCCCGATTTACCATGTCTATAGAGGAAGGCGTAAACGGCATTTGAGTGAATCTTTAACATTTTTATGCAAATAGTAACTAGTTTCACGAATGGAAATACAATAGTACAGACGAGAACAGTTTTGGAACAACACAGTTTATGATTATGACGTCATTATGATATTAAAATGACGCCATCAGTGGGGAAAATGCAAACCCCCGTTTACTATTCATTTCTTTGCAGGATATTTGTGAAATTTCCTGCATAAGATATCTAATGCCATTGTCATATAAACCATACACAAATCCACACAACACGATGATAATGGTGATGATGTCATAATGATGTCAGACACCGCATATATACACCTGTGCAAAAGTTAAGCACCAGCAAAAACAATAGAACGTAGAAACATGGTGGTACAACTAGGCTGCCATACTTTTTGTCCCCGCGTTAGCTGACATAATTCCAAGTACGAAATGCACATGCATGCATGACTTCACGCCGCTTGATGTCCGTGCGTGGCGGGAAACAGCACACGTGTTCAGTTATGTAAAAGTCCAGTTTGAGGTGTAGAACATTACATACAGATTTAGGCGACAAGATTAGGAATTTTGTGTTCATGACCGTGGTTTATTTGTACAGAGAGAATTAGCTCTTGATTGTGAACCGCTATGGCAAGACGAAGGTTAAGTGATCGTGTGAAATGGCAAATCATAGGCATGCATACCACTGGTATGTCATGCAGAGAGATCGGCAGACAGCTGAACATTAACCATACTGTAATCAGTCGTTTGATTGCAAAACATGGGCAAACTAACGAGGTGAAGGACAGGCCTAGATCTGGAAGACCGAAGAAGACTACTGCCCGTGATGATCGAGCCCTAGTACGCCTTGTTAGGAGATCTCCATTCACCAACAGCAGAGTGCTCAGCCAGCAATGGGAAACGCGCAATAGAGTGTCAATGTCTACCGTCAAAAGGAGACTGTATGCTGCTGGTATGAAAGCTAGGAGACCTGTCAGACGTCCTCTCCTCACTGCACACCACAAAGAGGAGCGTCTGAGGTGGTGCAACGAAAGAAGACACTGGAACATGAGATCCTGGAGACGGGTACACTGGTCCGATGAAAGTCGGTTCCTGCTTCATGCCACAGATGGTCGAACTCGTGTATGGAGGTCCAGACGCACGGCGTACGACCAACGTAACATCTGGAAGAAGTTCCATTTGGTGGAGGTTCCGTTATGATATGGGGGTGCATCTCATTTGATTGTAAGCTGGATCTGTTGACTGTACCTGGAACACTAAATGGACAAAGATATCAAGATTCCATACTGGATAGAGTTGTGGTCCCTCATTTTGTAAATCATGCACCTGGAACCCACCCTATATTCATGGATGACAACGCCCGACCACATCGTGCTAGAGCTGTGCATGAATACCTCCGCCAGAATGCCATCGAAACCCTACCATGGCCAGCAAGGAGCCCTGACATGAACCCTATTGAGCATATCTGGGACATTCTGGGAAACATGGTGAGAAGGAGGGATCCTCCTGTGCAGAACCTACAGGAATTAACAGACGCACTCCATCTAGAATGGCAACGAATACCACAATGGCGTATCAGTCGGTTGGTGACCAGCATGAGACGTCGTGTCCAGGCCGTCATCCAGGCACAAGGTGGATATACCCGGTATTAATAATGACAGTCTCAAACTCGTGCACAGATGTTAAACTTCGTTTTCAGACACCATTAATGACAATCTAGCCACGTGTGTCAACTGTAGGGCAATAGTTGTCAGTTGTGTCAACGTAACCATATTCAGGCCTCGTTTTCAAGTTCAAACAAAAACATACAGTGTTTCCCCACCATCATAATCAGCATTCCTCTAGTTGCATTATTACCTCTTGCACTAAGATCGATGGGTACATAAATGTTTATGCTATTGCTTTCTTCATAGCACATGAATATACCCTCGCATGTGCGTAAAAATAGGGTGGTGCTTAACTTTTGCACAGGTGTATATATGCATAGCATAGTATACTATAGTACAAAGAGAGCTTAAACGCACATGGTGCCATCAACAAGTTCTAGGGCCTACTCAACGCAACTCATTGGCCGCATGGTAAACAGCTTTTGTAATAATATGAGAGTGATTCTTTAAGATACATGGTCACATGCGCACCTATGTGGTCAGTCGACCACCTATCTTAAAGTACCCCTATCTTTTGGCCCCAAAAGCATGTGCTTGCTATAGGCTTGGCAAAATATTACGTTCTTGGAGAGCCAAAGAAATCAACCATGTTAAAGTGGCTATAGAGGTTTTTCCGATATGACTGTTGAGATCTGTCTGTTTGTCTCTGTCTTACTGTCTGTCCGTCCTCTGTCCGCCCGTCTGTCAGTCTGTCTTGCTGTCTGTCTGCCTGCTCGCATGTTTGTCTGCTTTCCTGTCTGGCTGTTCGCCTGTCTGTCTGCAGCATAGCCTGGGAATGCAAGAACATATTACCACCAAATTTGGCACATCTGTTCATACCCTAACTCTGTAAGATAATATCTGTTACTGTATATGACATCACAATCAATTACCCTTCATGTAGGCTGACATTACAATCAAAATGCATAATGAATGGCCTATCTATGTTCGTTTTGGGCATTGACTAGTTCGTCAGATGCACGAATTGTATGTCTTTACTATTTAATACACATATGAAGCAACAGCGCCCAGTCATATTAGCAAACAAATATCCAGGTTGCCTGTATTGTTAGCTCCAAATTGAGATTCGGAGAATTCAGAATTCTATGAATATAAATCGATCCCCAACACGTGCAGAACATGGGCGATGCTAAGCTAGAAATCGACGAAGCTAAGCTAGAAATGGATCCCTCTATTGGTCAGGACTGTATTGAGTTTGAATTTAAATAGTGAAATATCTAGGGCATACGGTCATGAAGTGCATTCGCAAAAAACAGAGATCAGATGTGTGAGTCAGCAAGCTCCCCGCCCCCACCCCACCCGTGTGTGAAGTCCGGTTAATGCTGCAATACTAAACTAATTTTGTAATGTTTAATAATAACTCCTCAAACTAGGACTCACACATCTTCAGAGAGTATTGCAGCACTTGCTGGTTCATCATTCTCACAGTTTATACACTTGCAGAGATCAGTACACACAAGACTTTTGAATGCCACGAGAAGTTATTTGAGGAGCAGTTCGTTTTCTGGCAGCTGCATTTTACAAACTCAAGTACGAGCACGAGACATGTGTTCGATAAGAACTGCCATGGTTGGTCGAATATTTTCACTTTCAGCTGAAAGCTTACAACTTATCTTAGTCACTTGCTTTGATGACATCGATATCTGATTCTGGAATGCTTGAACAATGTCTGCTTGTTTCGGCGACTGAAACGCCCATTCGTGTCCGAATCCGTAAATGCATGAAATGATGGAAGCACTTTTGCGCGGTCAGGTCCTAATGCAATATAGATTGCTTTGATTTGCACAAGTCCAGACACCATAGATATTGATGTTGCTTCTGGCAACTGCTCAAAGTTTGCCACTAAGAGGATGAGAACATCAGTATCTGGTGAGAAGAAGCGGAGCTCTATATCAGGACGTGATCGTTTCGTTGCACAGATACCTAACTAAACCATGAGCGTGTCAGCTGCTTCGATGGATTTTTCAGTCATTTCTTCAGTAAGTGTGTTTGGCTGGCTTGATGCAGTTGTACCATTTGCTGAAACAATGACTACTTTACCTGAATCTTTACAATACTCTGGTGTTTTTGCAGCAAGATATCTAGTTAAGTCTGATTTCGTCCTTTCATGAGACAGAAGCATAGCGATTGTCACATTGTGAATGTTTGTGTCGTCTTCTACACGATATTGAATAGGGTCTTTACCATGTTTCCTTCTTTCCATTGTTGCATCCTTCAATGAATCACTGCCGTATGTATCAAATGCTAAGATCAGTTCTTGGTAATATGAGAGCATTGTGTCAAGCTATTCACAGAAAATGGTACTCAGCTTCCCAACTGTCTTAACCCAAGTACGCTTTCTGAGTTTTTGGACCACGGCCATTGCATCAACGATTGCAATTCTTCGAGCAGATGGATTAGGACATGCATTCTGAGAAATTTCTAGTACAGGTTCAATATCACGAGCTACATTTATTTCATCCACTGGTATGGATTTCCCATGTTTCTCCAAGGCATGAATTAGTTTTGACCTGTCATTGCAGGGAAGCATGGGTCCACACACGGCAAATAATGACATCAGTGTTAGAGCAAATTCATATGTACCAATGCAAATACGCTGATCAATATCTCTGTTAGATTTGGCGAGAACAACTAACCTCCCAAACAAATCCCTACTCTGTGTGATTTCTAGAACACCTTTTCTTACATTAACCGACAATTTCTTGTTTCCAGCTGTGTACATTTTTGCATTTGTTTTCTTAACTAGGTCCCACAAACTTCTGTTTCCATGAAATCTTTCAGACACATATTCTTCAGATAGCGATTGCCCGGTAATGCCGATGTCCATGGTCTGATGTACATGTTAATTTGGTACCATAGCTTTCGTAATAATATTGAACAGGACACCATCATCATCAACATCAAATGAGTTGCAGTGACTTAGGATGGCAGATGTTATTCTCTGAGCAAATGTGTGCGCATGTGTGACCCGACTGTGTGATAATTCATGTTGTTGCTGTGCAGAGGTTGTTAGGTCAAACTGATTTTTGTACTTATGAATCATGCTGACAATTCTGGTGCAATTAGAATGAATCGTTTCCGGGCATTGGCATTTCCTGATATACCTACCAGGCCACCTTTGACCTTTATCCATTTATTGAGGTGCTCACGTGCATGATCCAGACCAAGGAATACGAAAGGTATGTCTGATTTTGTCACGGAGAAGTTTCCGTCATGCAACACAAACATATCAGAGCGGTACCATGGCCACAATCGCTTATATTTCAGTTAATTAAATGCTAATAAAATCTTGCTGATATTTTGTCCTGAGGATGGGTGTAGAATGAAATCGGCACTATGTGATGCTTCAACGAATAGCAATATAGATTCTACTCTATCCATATAATTAGCCATAGACATGACATTGTCTGATGAACGTTTCAGAATCCATTCTCGGAATACTTACAAAACATTTCTATCAGTGAGTTGGTCAATGAGACAAATGTTAGAATTCTGCACATCAGTTGCCCTAGCCTGTTTGTTTGTTTGGTCACAGTATTCTTCGATTTTCTTTGTGGCATCGGCAAGCGTATGTAGAAGATGTGGGTATTCTCAGTGTGAAGAATTTGTCTGCGAGTATTTGAAAGAGTGCAACATATGAGTATGTATATATATGTGCACCGATGCTCCTGGCAATGTGAGAACATGTGAGAGTCTGCTTTGTCACCGCTGGCCCATATAATCCACTCTCATTCCAGGAATCATCAATACCAGAATTCTCTATTGATGTGCCAAAGTTCTCTGAGTGCGGCCATAGTGTTGTGAAGCTCTCCTAATCTAAACATAAATTTCTGCTGTATCTCTGGATGTGCATCCACTAGCTGTATATCCTTTTCATAAAGGGGCATATCAAATGTAATCACTGTATTTTGACCTTCCCTTAACACTAGAACATTCAACTTTTGGGCCCACAATATAAAAGTCAGTATATTGTTGACCATTCGTGGGCGAGAGCTGTGGTAGTAACAGAAAGGCACCAACACATGCTCGCGGTTTATGTGTGGATGTAAGTGACTTGTAACCAGACCATCCAGTGATCTTGCGCATATTGTTCTTCGCTGACAATGATGTAACTAGTAACTACACACGCATAGCAAGATAATAGGATGGAAGAATTCGGTCATTGATGATTTGAAATGTATTCATACCTGCTACTTTGTTATTTGATGGCTTATGCTTCTGTAGCATGGATCACCTGGACGGATACAGACCATCCCAGCTAATCTGGGTATGGGGCGGCCATGCCGGATTCGCTCCAAGCCCACCCCCACCTTAGTTGGATAGTATGCATGTATAAGCCCTATGAGAGAGGTTTCCGTCAAAAAACGGCAAAGTCTGTAAGAGCGCGTAGTGCACATGCACGCGTGTCAGAGCTTTCTTGGCAACATGTGTCAGGATTGGGAGAGAGTGTGTGCCTAGAGTGTACCGAGTTGGTACTCGTGATTTTCTTAGATCGCATCGTTCTCGTCGTTCTTGGTACCGATCAGGACCAGAATGAAACCAGGATTTCAGAACTGGTTGCTTTATTAAAATCAGACCAGAAATGGCCGAGTTATTATTAAAACTCCTGTTAAATTATTTTCAAAATATTGTTTTTGACGTCGTAATCGCGTGTATGCATTAACTGAATGGTGGAATGCACTGTCCACGTGATAGCCACGTCATCACTTCTGGCTGCACGCTGATTGGCTACTGCTCGGCCGCTGATTGGCTGGAGCGCCTGGCTCTGACGTCACGAGTAGTATAAAAGGGACGAGAAATCGAAGATCAGGCACATCATCGGCGTGGAAGCCGACCCGTCAACAGGACTGCTGGACCAGCCCAGTGCCAGTGTAGCTCTAGGGGGTACGTACTGGTCCACTATAACGTTTCCGCCCATCGCACCGCAAGTGCACGGTGATCAGGATTCCTGGTTAGCTGCGGATCTCGGAGTTGCGGATCCCGTATGACGTCTCTCCGAGAAAAACAAAGACCGACTTCTAGAGACGGTGGAACACTAATGTTCCAGTGGGGCCGGGCGACCATTGCTGCCAAGATTGAACCACACGGTGTCGTCCCAACTATTTGTGTCACCGGTGTGTCTATCCATACTAATTTAGAGATATAGAACAATTTGTGATTAAAACAGTAGAAATATTAATATACTATACAAAAAAGATAAATCGTTTGACAGTAAATGGGCACAATAATACACAACATAGAGCTATCTGGTGTACTTGCCACGTGGTGTCGCCGGAGGTACCACACAGGTTCTTGAATCCGCAGAGGTATCCCCGCAAAAGAAGCATCCGCAACGAAGTCACTAAGTAGCCTAATCTAGGCTAATATACCCATAACACACACAAAGAAAATATTGTTGTTGTGAGAGGAAAGTGCGGCTAAGTGCCTCATGTGGGCCTCCATCACAGGAAAATGCCTTCAAAGCCGAAGCAGAGGAAAAGAGCTGGCAAAAAGGACACACTCTTGTTCAACAGAAAAATGCTGAGTGAAGATCCTAGTGAAACCATAAAGAATGTGATGCATACTGGTTTACGTGAAGACGGAAAAACAATTTCCGAAGAATTCCCAGGTCACCGTCTTATGTAGTTCCAAAGATACTGTATTGGTATTTGCTGTTTCATTTATGCGGGCCTTCTGCTACAGTCTAACCTATTATTTAGTTTGTAGAAACGAAAACTAGCTTTGGCCGCAAGTGGCAGGGATTCCTTTAGATACAGTTGTCCCATGGGCACAGACGCCCAGCTTCCCGCAGGTCGCTTTGACTAGCATCTACCTCCAAGGACAACAGTCATACATGTTATGACCCAAGGAATCCGAATTCGATGAAAATCCGGCTACCTTGCCCTACAACCAGATAAAACATCACCTGGACAATGGCTACATTTCACACAAGCAAGTTTGATTACTAACATGTCGTTGTGGTGGGGATGGAGAGGCGAATATCCATCACGGGCGTTCGTCCCATCAGGGTGTGGCGGATTCCAAGATCTCACCCAGACACTGCATTGAGTTGGATGGAGATGCGTGTCCCGTCCGTCACCGAGTCCTATGGATCTAACAGTTGACCTGTCATTAGGATTAAGTTCCAATATGCCCAGATATGCACTGAGGGTCGGTAAATAAACTAAGTAACTCACATTTCTAACTGTATGTTTTCGCAGTGCTTCCTTCATTGACGGGGTTATCTAGCTAACATGTATCCGAAGATACGGGGGAGATTTATGTGAATCATCACTTTAACCATCACCGCTCGGAAACCTCCGATAGATCCGATCAACGTGATGATGGGGAGTCCAAACAATTAATAAGCCATGCGGCTGGTGGATCGTGGAAAGAGATAATAACTTAATATATATGAGGTCCTATAGGTAACTGGCCAATTTTACACAACCTTACCAGAGTGCAGGGATACATTACCGCAACAACTGGAAAAGAGGCATACACTATATGTCTCCAAACGAAGAAATTGTCCCTAACCACATTAACCTACACTATCAAGCTGAATAGTAAGGTTTAGTTGGTAACATGCCGGGCTCAAACAATTAAAGCACGGTCAGCGACCTCAGTGTAAAATTGATGATGGTGAGAATAAAGTGATGCAGATATATCTGTTGCTGTATAGTATTTCCTAGTGTACTGCGGTCCAAAGTTTTCTAAAATCAAACAAAACATATTAACTGAATGGCTAACTGCCACATACAACTAACCAATGCAATAAGTAGAATGTAATTAAACGATTTATCTAAATATCACAGATTGATGAACTTAAACGGTGCAGCTAGTTGAAAGCACCGACAGTAAACAAGGATAATATAAACAGAACGAAAGAAATTATAAATTGCGGTCCTAAGACTGGGAAGGTACCCATTTGTCATCAGTACCACCTACGGAAATGCTAATTAAATGTACAATAGTATAGCTACTTGAGTACATAATAGTCATCGGTACGGAACAGGATACTATGTTACTGAAATTGAGGCGCTAATGTATTCATAGTGCAAGTCGAGACGTTCTCTGAAGCTGGAAAGACTTCCGCAGGCAGATTTCTGCAGCTGATTTCCGCAGGCACGTCTCCGCAAGCTGACTTCTCCAGACAGGGTAGACACGGTACACACTCAGGACAGTGAAACAGAGCAGTGAAGGAATGTCTATTAGATAGTCCCTTTAGCTATTATACAATTTATGCAGAAGTGAGAAAGTTATCCATCCGGCGATGAAAGTAATAAAGTTGAAGTTTGCCCATTAACAGAGAGGGCTGTATATAATGTTAAGCAGTTACATAAACTGGCACACAGTGTAGGATGGATCGCACAGCTCTTGTGGCGCAACTAGCAAAGTTCCACCAGACTGTGGTCAAAAAGTTAATTAAATACACACGACATACAGTGCGGAAATTGAAGTCCACTTTTCAGCATGGTTGGCAGATCCGGCGAGGCGTCCACCATCCACCGTCAGCTCTACATTCCATAGAATTACATCCCAGGCCTGCACGACCTGCTCTCAGAAAGGCTCCCTTAGGAAAGTCCGGATGCGGAAAGTATAACTTTAAATTTAGTCTATTAGCCCCGGATGGCCGTCCGGGGGTTTCCAATAACCAGTGGAAGCTGAGGACTTCCTACCACCGTGGGTGTGCTGGTATCCATAAGACACCAGATGAAGTGAGAATCACCGAAGGTCAGCAGTTACATCCGTCATCCTGATGGTCCAGAGGTCTTGCACAGGTCGGTTTCCACACCGGCGATGCTCCTGATTCTCGATTTTTCACCCCTTTTATACTACTCGTGACGTCAGAGACAGATGCCTCCGCCAATCAGCGGCCGAGCAGCAGCCAATCAGCATGCAGCTAGATCAGTGACGTATTTATCACGTGCACAGAACATTCTAGATCTATTTATGCATACACGCGATTACGACGTCAAAAGCAATATTTTGAAGATAATTTAAGGGGATTTTCGCAGATAACTCAGCCATTTCTGGGTCGATTTTAAAATAGTAAACAGTTCTAGAAATCTCGTATTATTTTGGTCCTGATACGTACCAAGAACAACGAGAACGGACTAATTAAATGTTTATACGAGTACCAACTCGGTACACTACAGGCATGCACTCGCTTCCAATTCCGTGAAGTGTTGTCAGGGAAGCCCTGACGCGCGTGTCTGTGCACCACACGTTTTATCGGACGTAGCCGATTTTAACAAAAACCTCTCTCATAGGGCTTATGTACGTGTACTATCCTAACCAGGGGGCGTGCTTGGAGTGAATCTGGAGTGGCCGTTCTGTAACCAGCTTCGCTGGGACGGTCAGTACCCATCCGGTCGGTCCGTGCTACACCAGACGTCGGAGAACTGTTAACTGACTGTGGTGCCTATGAAGCAGCAGGGCCATTCGGAATTGAGATCTCCTGCGCCGGTGAGCTGTCTTACAGTGACGTTCCACGATACAACAATTTTGGATACTCCCGGATGGCCATCGAGGGGCAAAAATTAAATCAATGTAAGAACTCCCTTTCTGGAACATTTCCTAGAGGAGTTTCCTGTGGAAGGGCATTGCGGGCTGGATGTGATTCTACAGGATGTAGAGCTGATGGTGATTCTTGGTGGATAACTCGCCGGATCTTCCTACCATGCTGAAGAGTGGATTCAAACTGCCGGGCTGCATGTCACGTGTGATAATTAACTTTTGGACTCCAGTGTGGTGGGACTTTGCTCAGTGCGCCGCAAGAGCTATGCGATGTATCCCGCACTGTGTGCCCAGTAATTGTACATGCAGATTAATTATTCATAATAGTGTCCCTCTCTGTTAATGGGCTACTCTCAACTTTCAAATCACCATCGCCGGACGTAAACATTACATCAAACCATTTAAATTATGTATCAGTTACTTTGACTATCCAGTGGACATCTTGTTACCTGTTCTATTTCACCATTTTGTGAGTGAGCCACATCAACAGTCTGCCTGTGGAAACCTGCTTCCGGAAATCTTCCCCACAGTCAGGATTGTGTCATCTCAGGCATATTATCGTATCAATTTCAGTGACTTATGAGCTTTTACTGTACCGATGACCGATAGGTACTCAAGTAACTATACGATTGTGTATTTAATTATTTCCGTATTTAAGCACTGATGACTAATAGGTGCTGTACCAGTCCTAAGACCGCATTTTTATACTTTCTGTTTCATACTGTACATATCATCTTTATTTTCTGTGGGTGCTCTCAACTAACAGCACCGTAAGGTCCTATGACCTGTATTAGTTAGTTGTGTATAAGACAAGTAGCCATCCTAGTTAATATGTTTTGTTTATTTATAAAAACTCTAGGATGCAGTACGCTAGGTAATACTATACAGCAACATTAAATCTGCATCACTATATTCCTCCAGCATCAATTTGACACGGAGGTCGCGGATCACGCTTCACATGCTTGATCCTGACATGTTATCATCTTAACCTGGCTATTCTAGCTCGATAGGATAGCTTTAACGTGGTTAGGGACAATTTTTCCACAAGAGACGCATAGTGTATGCCTCTTTTCCAGTTGAAGTGGTAATGTAACCCCACGCACTGGCTAGGTTGTGTAAAATTGGCCGGTTACCTTAGGGCCTCTTATTTATGTCGAGTTATTGTCTCTTTCCACGATCCTCCAGCCGCAAGGCTTATTAATTGTTTGGATTCCCATCGACACGTTAGCAGGATCCAAACCTGGGAAAGTTAAAGTGCCGATTTACATACACAACCCCTGTATCCTCGGATACTAGTTAGCTAGATTTCCCCCGCCAAAGTAGGAAGCACTACGAAAAGAATATTAATTAATTATGTTGTGATACCGGCCTGCAGTGCATCTCTGGGCTTTCATGGAACTTAACCCCAATGACAGGTAAAAGGTTAACTCCATAGCATGCGGTGACGGACAAGATGCAGATCTCCATCCAATTCGTTGTAGTGTCTGGGTGAGGTATTAGAACCCACCAAGCCCTCACGGGAGGGACATTGGGGATGGATATACGTCTCTTACTCCCCACCAAAAACTACATAGCACTTTCTAAGCTTGCTTTTATGAACTGTAAACTTGTTCTAGTGATGTTATATGTGGTTACGAAGCTGTGGTGACCGGATAGTTATTTGATTCAGAAGATACTGTTCCGTAACATGTACGCATGCTATCTTTCAGAGGTCGATGCTATGCAGGGCAACCTACGGGAAGCTGAGCATCTTCGTCTGTTAGATGGGAATCTCTGCCACTTGCGGTCAAAACTCCTACTCGTATCTAACAACTAAAAGGTAGGTTAGAATGTAGTAGAAGGCCCACAAAAATAAAAGTGGCAACTACCAATGCAGTAACTTTGGACCTACATAGGACGGTGACCTGTGAATTTTTTGGAAATCATTCATTCCGTCTTCACGTAAACCAGTGTGCATCACATTAATTATGGCTTCACTCGCATTGACCAACACATAGCATTTACTGTTTGAACAAAAGAGTAACCCTTTTTGCCAACTCTTCCTCTGCTTCGGCCTTGAAGGCATTTTCCTGTGATGGAGGCCAACGCGAGGCACTTTCCTCTCGCAACAACAGTGTTCTGTATGTGTTAGGGGTATATTTAGTTTATATTAAACTACCAAGTGACTCACGGCGATGCTCCCTTGTGGGGATACCTCCGCGGATTCAAGGATCTGTGTGTATGTTTTGTATTATTTGCTCAATACTGTCAAACGAGTGATATTGTTTGTATAGTTAATCAATTTATGACGGTTTAATTATTACCAACTAAATTAGTATGGACCAACATACCGTTGACACGAACAGTTGGGACGACACCATGTGGTTCAATCTTGGTGGCAATGGTCGCCCAGCCCCACTGGAATGTGAATGTTCCACTGGCTCTAGAGGCCGGTCTTTGTACCTTCTGGAGAGATGCGATATGGGATTCGCAACCCTGAGAACTGCAGCTAACCAGCACTCCCACACATCATGCACATGCGGAGCAGTGGAGCGAAGTGATATGGCAGACCAGCGCATACTCCCATGAGCTACAAGTGAGACCCGATGTGGGGTTCAAATGAGAAGCAAACCCACGCCCACTCTCAACATACGCGAGTTTCAGTCTCATTCATCAGACAGTCAGCTCTCCCTCGATTCGGAAGTAGCATCATATGATGGATGAACTGCTCGTGTGCTCACCGACTATGCTAATAATTTCCCTGGTGCAGAACAGCCAGCACCGCCACTACACGGGTTTTTGCCGATCAGCGAGGGGACATTCCGCGATGCCTCGCAGGCGGGAACTCAATATACCACATTGTCAGATATTCAGGATAGGCAACCACCATCTATGCCGGATTGCAGACATCAATGACACAGACGCCTACGGGGGTATAACTATCCTTCACGACCATTATGTTCACCAATGTCATCACAGGGTGACCAGTGGCCGGACAGTCATGTACCTTATCCCGCATCTCCGCCACTACGTATGTCATCACCACATTATCTAATGGTGCCACTCTATGAGCCGGAAGATGCAGCCATCCCGTTTCAGCAATACGCCAGAAGACCTACACATCACACACATCATCCCCATCAGTCACCTGCACCGCCACCGTATGAGGAATATCCGTCGCAACTGCTAGCAGAACGTCCGCGTCATATACATAGTATGCTTCCACCAGTCTATAGCCCAACACCTGTCTATGGACCCGCATCAGGGCAGTATTCAGCAGAACCTACATATAGTGCACAGCACCATGGACGTGAATCTCCCTCACGAATGCGGCATCTTCATCATCATAATCATAAGGGACATCGACAGGAAACCACCCGCCAACATGCAACCAGCATCCACGTTTTCATCGTTCTCCCGAGGACCACCACCTGGATTCGCGTCAATCACTTCACCTCGTGGACATGGCTAGATCATTCTCCCCACCCCACCCCCGAATTTAGTGGGGAGAATGATTGGGCCAATTATATATTGCAATTCGAAATAATAATAACCGGTAGACAAATCAGCAAATAAGATCTGGCCGCAAAGCTGTCCGGGAAAGCATTGCAGGTCCTGGCAGACTTTGGCACAGACTACACACCAACATACACAGAGTTGGAGAGCGTGTTGTCAGAAAGATTCAGCAACATGGCCCTCGGAGAAACAAATCGGCTACAACGCAAAAACTTACGTCGACATACGGAAGAAACATTACCAGAGTTGGCTAGTCGTATTCGACGACAAGTCAGACGTACATATCCCAGCATGAATCTCGAGGGCGTTACACATTTACATCTAGACACTTTCATGGACGCGTTGAGTGGTGAACCCACTCTAAAAGAAAAATTTTGCCTTGCGGAGCATGGTAGTCTGCAACAGCTTACAGCAATTGCGGTTCATATTGAGAACTTCTTAGAATGGGAAAAGAACAATCGCCGACAACTGCACCCTATCAACGAAGTAAACGATGTAAATGTTGCCACCCCCACTGACAACAACACTGCATCGGCACCTACATCAGCATCAGACCCGCATGCACAACAAGACCACCCCACCAGTCAAAATCACGCGTCTAGAGGAAGAGGGCGTGGCCTGTCCCATCGCAGAGGCCACAACAATGCCCAAGAATGCGGGAACCAGCACAACAACAACAACAGACAACACATGCACGATGGATTAGAGGAGATTACTAAACAGATCTCAGCACTCACCAATTTAGTCACCACCCTTAGCACAACAGTCGCGACACAATCAACAACATGAGCAGCAACCAACATAACGTCCGCAATGCCACCAAACACATGTTTTGAATGTGGTCAACAAGGCCATTGGAAGGAGCAATGTCTCTCTCAACAACTCAGACCACTGACCGACTGACCCTGCAGCCTGAGACACCTTTAAAGTAGCAAGGGCACCGATTGCAGTCACTTCGGTGCCTATTCTCACAACCCGGCTCAACTGCAACCTCTGAACAACAATGTCAGGTGGCCTACATAATGACTCATTCTCCTACGACAGCATGCATACATATGTACCCAGCTTCCTATATGTCGGTGCCCACGATGCATACTGCATCTGCAGCACTGACATCTCCCCCTCCTGGAAATTGTGACACCGCAATTTCCGCATCTAACAAACCTTCTTTCCTATGTAAAACGGCAGTGGTAGGTTGTAGCACCTCCGCTGAAATAACGTTTATACAAGCACCACCGCCAAAGCACTTAACACCCGGTGTCCCTTAGTATTTTGCAGTTCACACACCCTCGCCGCATCACCAACTACATCCAGCAGCAGCAGCGATACGGATGGAAATCAACATTCGGCATCATGGTTCCACAAGAGGAAGCGTTGCTCAAAGAACGGCAAAATACTGCATCATCATTGGTTCTTCTGTGCATCTACTAAACATCCCATGATGCATTGTCGGAAGTGGTTCGCACAGGTAGCCCTCATCCATGATCATGACAATCCTATCCGCACTGCTGTCTATACCAACCCAAAATACACAGAGACGGCATCAGCATCACCACCATTGCTACCCCCAGCTCCGTCATCACCTAAACCCTAAATTACAGCAGTGGTGACGACGTGTTGGCCCCTTCCACACTCAGCCATCAACTGCACTCAGAGAAGCTATCCGGAAACAATCTGACTATATACAGGATGATACCACACCAAAAGCTCTTCCTCAGACAGTATCATTTGAGACTCTTCCACAGGCACACCATAGGGTGATATATAACTGTGCTTGTCTGTTTAGCAGTATTTCCACCAGTGCCACTGTTGACACTGGAGCTTCCATCACCGTCTTTAACAAGCACTTAGATGAGAGCATCCCACCTCATAAAAAGCCGCCCCTTAAACCTACAATCATATTTTGGCAAACAGCTACGGGAGCCGATGTTCCCGTGTCTGGTACAGTAAACCTCATGAACCATATAGAGGAGATGCAATTCATCCAGCGAGTTGTCATCGCCTCTATTCAAAATGATGCCCTGCTTGATTATGATTTCCTCAGCGCCAGCGAAGCCATCATCAACTGCCGACAAGAGGAACTAGTCATACATGGCCAAACGGATACCTCTTGGACCGGAGTCATCACTGTATGACACATGTGCGGTGATTTTAGCACCAGCAGCCACAGTTGAGCCAGAACCGGAGACAATTCTATGGGCCACTGCACTACAGTTAGGAAACAACACACAGATAGCCATGCTGGAACCCGGCCCTGAGTACATACTTGCCTCACAATGCGCCAGTCCCCGCATTATCGTGGACACCACCAACAAAGACCATATACTGTTCCATGTATTCAATAGCACAGTGGACCAAATAAATCTTGAACCAGGAGTTAGTTGTGGCCATTTGGTGGATGTGATATCACCGGAGACACCCCCTACTGCACCTACACCAGCAACAACTTCTGATGATTTGCCAGAACATCTACATGACATATATCTGCATGCCACAGTTGGGTCGATGCAATCCGACAAAACAAATATACGGAAATTACTATACAAATATCATAATAGTTTCTTGCCTGGAGACATGGACCTCGGAGAAACTCATCTCGTGTGACACTCCATTGACATTGGCAAAAACCGACCCGTTCGACAGCCCATTCGATGTCTTCCCATTCACAAGAAAGCAGAAGCAGACAACAGGTGAATGACATGTTGCGGACAGGCATAATAGAGCCATCAGCACCCCCTAGCTGTACTAGCAGGCAAAAAGGATGGATCATTGCAGTTTTGTATAGACTACCGCCACCTTGATGAGCTAAGCGTTAAAGATGCATATCCATTACCAAGAATAGATCAGGCCTTAGATGCTTTGTCCACAGCCAAGTGGTTTTGTACTCTTGATTTAGCTAGTGGGTACTGGCAGGTAGCCATGGATGAGGCTGACATGGAGAAGACCGGGTTTGTCTGTAGAGATGGTCTTTTCCAGTTCCACAAGATGCCCTACGGATTGTGCAATGCTCCTGGAACGTTCGAGCATCTCATTGAGCAGGTATTAACTACCCTGCAATGGGAAATCTGTCTGTGTTACATCGACGACGTAATCGTCTTTGGTTCCTCGTTTGAGCAGACTTTGTCTAACCTGGACAAAAATCTTATGAGATTTCAAACAGCCAACTTAAAGCTCAAACCAAAGAAATGTAATCTTTTCAGACAGAGCATCGAGATCCTGGAACATGTCATATCAGGCGATGGAGTGGCTATGCAGCCTTCAAAAACAAAAGCGGTAGCGGAGTGGCAGACACCCACCTCAATCATGGACACCCGGAGCTTCTTCGGTCTCTGCCAGTACTATCATCGATATATCCATCATTTCAGTGAGATTGCATCACCCTTATTCAGGATCACCGTAAAGAATCGCCCATTCGAGTAGATGAGTGAGTGTGAAGGTTCCTTCAAGGCGCTGAAAGAGCTCTTGACGACCACACCAATTCTTGCTCATCCCAACCCTAACCTCGAGTTCATCTTGGCTACTGATCAGCTTAGACCATTGGCGCAGTTCTATCTCAGGTCACAGAAGATGGAACGGAGCAGGTACTGGGTTATAGTTTGTATACTCTGATCAAGACAGAGAAACGTTACGTGACCACAAAGAGAGAATTGCTAGTGGCGGTCCATTTCATCAAGTATTACAAACACTTTCTGTATGGGCGCCCATTTACCCTCCGTACAGATCACGCCTCACCACGCTGGCTCAGAAACCTAAAAAATCCGGAGGGCCAGGTAGCGGGCTGGCAGAAATCACTGCAGGCCTTCAACTTCTATATTGTTCATAGACCCGGCAGACTGCATGGAAATGTCGATGCCTTGAGCAGAATTGGGCCCGAGGATGAACAAGAAGTGGCAACCACCGTGACGCATAATACACAGCCATCTCTGGTGTTCCCTGATTTGTGGTGTGCAGAGTGGAACACAGAGACAGTCACTCACGAACAAGCAACAGACGTGTTTCCAGGAGGGGGTGCGTCCTCCTAATGAATCTGTTACACCACTATCCACAATGGCCAAATCCTATTATTAGGGGTTTGGAGAATGCCATATACAGAACAACATTCTCTACATCAACAACCGCATAGTTATTCCAGAGAATTATCGAGAAACCATTCTACAACAACTTCACGAAAACGCTGGACACCTAACCATTGAACGAACCCTCATAGGGATAAAACAGAGATTCCACTGGATCGGGATACGCGATAGTGTGAAGCCATGGGTTGTAAGGCCGGCGAAAACGGTCAAAGTTCGTATACTGTTGGCAGATAGATACAGATCAGACTGTTGGTTGCTCCTGGGCATGAGCTCAGATGGTGATCGCTATTGACTGGGTCGCCAGCCAGTTGTCTTGATCATGTCAGTTTATCAACCCATTACTGGTTATGAGTGGTCATGATGACACAATGTACAGTCAGGCCATGGCAAGCGTTCATTTTTCGAGCCATGCCTCCCATGATCAGAGGTCATGAAAAGTGATTCTTTGGGAATCGGGAGAGTATATGCGTGAGAGGGACATCACATGAAAGGATCGAGGACTAAGTTCTTCAATCATGTTTTAATAGGCATGATTCTCGACCTCATGTTAGACTGGTGTCCACTGGGCCATGTTCCTCAATCATATTTCTTTAGAGCCGACTGATCTCCGAGCTCTTCAGGTCATGGTCCTCAATCTCATGTGCATATACGGGAAAGACACCTAGCCTAGGCTGCATTCCTGTGTGAAGCGGTGAGTGATGTCCCATGATGGAGACAGACCACACACCAGGAAGGCCAAAGGGTGCATAGCAGAAATGTTGACTAAGGAAACACGCATTGATCATCTCCCATATGTGCTCATGGCATACTGCACTTCAATACATTCCAGCACGGATTACACCCCTGCGTGGTTAATGTTAGGCCATGAATTAGCCGTACCCCTGGATATGGCCATGCCCATGATACCAGGAGAGAAAAATTTGCCTTCTCTCTTCGTAGAGCTCATGCGGCAGCAGATGGAACAGATGCATCAGCTAGTGAGAGCAACTTTATCTACTGCACACCAGTGTCAGAAAACGTGGCACGACCGGCGGGTGCATGGAGACCCATATGAGGCGGGAAAGATGGTTTGGGTTCATAATTCGTGACGTTCTTCAAATGTGCTGAGTAAACTGACTTACCAGTGGAAAGGCCCCTATGTGGTAGTAGGTAAGAAGTTGGATGTGACCTAACGCATCCGCGCCTCTGATGGCCTGACATCAGTCATCCACTTCGATTGACTTAAACCGTGTGTCAGTGAAGACTCTCGTTTGTGCTGTCCATGGGGAAGGACGGAAAAGTTATTCCACCGACCTCTTCCCATTCCCACTTACTTCATGCTATTAGCCCAATTATAGAGTTACCACAAGCAGAAGCTAAGGCTGCCCCGGGCCATGCTTCTTGTGGAATGGAACATGTAATAAATAGCATGGAAGTGAAGAGGCTTGATGAGGCCTTAGCTTGTTTTGAACAACAGCAAAACTGCACAACTCGGTGTACCGCTCCACCACCGCAAAGTGCAAGACCAATTCCATTCCAAGGTGCGTCCCATCCAATATCACCACCACCCCCACTCCAACTTGCGTCTCTAGTCTATGAGGTCCTGTCCAGTTCACACTCCACTCGTCGGCTGTTGACTGTCAATCTTCAGATATGGGAGAGTCCACTGCTACAGAGGAGGTGGCATCCCACACCACAGTAACCCCTCCGCCTCTCCAACCCCCCCCCCCCCCCGCTGGTGGTGGGCAGGGAAGCAATCTGTTCAGCATACTCTCGGTTCTAATATTCCCGGTAGTTAAAAACTATGACAGAGTGCCAACCGTCGTGTAATGGGAGATGATCAGTCAGAACCACACACAAGACACAGAAAGCTAGGAGCATACCGAATACACGTGCCCGCAAGGCTGGATATGTCAATTCATCATTGCGCAAACACCACAAGCACACCGGTTATAGAGAGACCCTAACCGGAACATTCAACATCATCAACAACATCGGTAAGGATTCACCTAGTGTTTTTTTTAATCGAAAAAGTTAGAGACACCTTTTTCCACAACATTCCCTACCGCACTAACGCAGGGAGCTCATCACTTTCCGCAACCCGACCTTTCTGCAATAGCAACAGACTCAGCATTCACCAGCTTAGAAACCTGGATATGCCCAATCTGCAGTATGCCAGTGTCAAACAGCGACCCCGACTTCTCTACAACAGATCACCACCATCAACAACATGAGTCAACATTTTCCGCAAACACCTTCTTATCTGGTTTGTGGAAAACTGATCATACAGAAAGGAGAAACAGCACCACAGCCATCTACAGTATGCGTTATGGGGGATTCCCCCACTCCAAACTCCCCCCCCCCCAACTCCCCCCTCCCCCCCACCCGGAATCGTCGTACGTAAACAGCTAAACTATCACACGTCAATCACACGTAATAACAGTCAATATTATTAAGAGAGCAAGATGCCAGCAGCCTGTCATTTGCAACAAGTAGGATTTTGCTACCGATTGGTGGATTGATTCAAGTTACGGCAGCACCCTTCTTGGTCATCCGTGCTCTAAAATAACTCTGTCCCATCTCCGGACTCGGCCATTGCAGAGCGAATACATCATGTCCGATAAAGTTGACACCGCCCACACGCATCTACCCCACCCCACCCCACCCCTGCTGCCATATAAACATCACACTTCACAAATGCGCAAGAATCATCCATAGATAAGCAGCCCCGCATATCAATCAAATTCACCAACACGACGAAGACACAGACACTCAGGATGACTGTATTCACAATCTCCATACGACGGTATTGTAATTGTAAAACTGAGACACGCATTTTCCGAGTTATACTGTGATAATTAAGTTTGGTCTAGGTAGGGATGAGACTAGTCCTATCCACAGAGGAGAATGCTTGGCCATCCACCCACCCGGAAAACACAGTCCAGCTTCGCTGGATCAGTAGACTTGATTTCCGCAAGACATGGAGCTGTTTAAACCAAACAATAAATTACAAATAACTATGTCTCATGTACGGGAGCCTCCCTTGCAGGGGTACCTCTGTGGACCTACAAGTCTGTGTGGTACCTCTGTGTGAGCCCCATGTTTAAAGTTCATCTATCTGCCTCTATGTCTTGTATTTTCGTATGCTCTTACTGTAGTTTTATCGAGCATATCTTTAATCAGTTAGGTAAACACATTGTATAGACTTATATTTTTAGGTCACCAAATCAAATCTTGTAAGTCCATATATCACGAAATTGCTATGGACAGGCATACTGGTGACACAAATTCGTGGGATGAGACTGTTGTGTTCGCGACGATGGTCACACAGCCACACCGGAACGATTGAGTTCCACTGGCCTTAGGAGCCAGTTTTTGTTTCCCGCAGGGCAGTCTCGTTCAAGGTCCATCGCCCCGAGACCGGATACTAACGGCAAGTCGACGTGAGACATTGGAATAGCCCGACACTACCCGGCGAGCTACATGTGGCAGCCGATGTGGGGCTCGACGAACAACAGCAATGACGCGCAGCGAACTCACGCCCACAGCATATAGTGAGCTCAGTTCAATCCCATCTCCATTCAGCGAGGACTCCCTCGATCAAGAGGTAGCTTCATACGACGGATTTTCACATGTTCACCGACTATGCCAGAAATTCTGCAGGATCAACAACTATGCACTATAACCTGTTCGCGCCTGTTAGCGATGGCACCTTTCGAGATGCCTCAGAGGCGGGAACAGAATTCAGAACCATCTCAGACATCCGCGACAGGCCAACACCACCAGGGCCAAATCATGGACGACTCCGACAAAAACCCGACTACGGGCATATCTACATCCCTTCAGACTACTCTCATTCGCCCGTGTCATCTACGGAGACTGTATGGCCGGGTGATAATCCACCAAATAGACAACCTCCCACACCGCTCCCTTCTAGCGAAATGCTATATTCACGGGGAACACCGCGGAGTCATCGGGAGGAATCGGCACAACCATTTCACCGGTATATCAGTCATGTCACATACCACAGCTGTCAGCCAGTTGCACCACCGCTGTATGAGGAATGACAGCCCTCACCACGGGAGGAACGACCACGCACTCTCCACCGTAATCCGCCTCCCATTCATAGACCCATGCCAGTCTATGGCTCAACCACCGAGGCGGACTCAGTAAATTGGAGAATGCATTTCCTCACTCCTCGGCATCGACGGGGGACACCACTGCCACCGACACTACGACCAATGTCAGTTCAAGCCTCGACTTTTCAGATACCCGCACAACCAGGATTTCAACCACTACACTCTTCCCGTGGTTTTGGCCGAGTCATCCTCCCCCCCCCCCCCACACCCCCGAATTTAGTGGGGAGAAAGACTGGACGAATTATACAATTCAGTTCGAAATAATAAGTCAGACTAACCTCTGGGACGATAGACAGATGGGTGAATATCTTGCAGCAAAACTTTCGGGAAAAGCTCTACAAGTTCTTGCGGATCTGGGGACGGATTGTACACCTACCTACACACAGTTGGAATGGGCACTTACGGAGTGATTTGGCGATACAGCCCTCGGAGAAACCAGTCATCTTCAACTTAAGAATATACGATGACACGTGGGAGAAACTCTTCCCGAGTTAGCTAGCCAAATCAGAAGGCTAGTCACCTGCGCATATCCGAGCACCAATATAGAGGGCGTACTTCACTTGCATCTCGATACTTTTATCGATGCATTAAGCGGTGAACCCGCTCTAAAAGAAAAACTATTTCTCAGCGACCACAGGAGTTTGGCCCAATTAACGGCAACAGCGGTTCGGATTGAGAACTTTCTAGAGCGGGGGAAAATAACCGATGCCAACTCCATCCTATCAATGAGATAGACAGTGCAGCTGTCGCCTCGCCCGCTAGTGCTCCCCCCAGATCAGCAACACCAACCGCACAGACACCACCACCAACAGATATGTAGAAGACCCGTCACAATCAAGCACCTGGAGGAAGGGACTGTGCCCGCAGAGGTGGGTACAGTGGAGCCCCAGGGCATGGAAACCAACGAAACAACAACAACAACAACAACAACAACAACGGCAACATGAGAGAGCCGATAGAAGAGGTCATCAAGCAGATCTCCACACTCACCACTTTAGTAACCACACTCAGCACCAACCTAGCCACGACACAGTTTAGGTCAACAAACACTACCAGCACCACACCGCCACTGAACAGTTGTTTCGGATGCGCACAGCCGGGACATTGGAGGGAGAGGTGTCCTAACCGACCTCCCTCCACAACGCCCGCTGCAGACCACACCGCAACCACATCTAGAGAAACTGTCAAACTCCTAATGGTACCAAAATACAATGAGTGATATGCTCCTCGAAGGGGGCTCATAACAGGCGGCAGTGAGCCCCTGAGGGTCCGGGGGCACGTAAAATATGTAATAAAGGGCAGAGGAGATACTAAAGGCATCCGTGTCTAACGGTACCGCAGATCCCATCACTCTGGAACCCAGAGTACGCTGCAGCCATTTGATGGACATAATTTCACTGGAAACACCTGCACTTTCTGATACAACACCACCGCTGACTGATGATTTACCCGAACATCTACACAATTTATATCTACGTGTCACTGTTGGATTATTGCAATCACAAAAACGAGCGATTCTGAAACTATTACATAAATATCGCGATAGTTTTTCTTCCGGGGAAATGGATCTCGGAGAAACTCATCTCATACGACACTCCATCGATACAAGCAATAATCACCCCATACAACAACCAGTACGTCTTTCCATTCACAAAGAAGCGGAAGCACACCAACAAGTGAATGACATGTTGCGAATGGGCATTATTGAACCCTCCACTTCTCCATGTGCTAGCCCTATAGTGCTAGCAGGCAAAAAGGATGGAACCTTGCGGTTTTCTATCAACTACCGCCACCTCAATGATCTTAGTGTTAAAGACGCCAATCCGTTACCACGGATAGATCAGGCCTTGGATTCTTTGTCCAGAGCCAAGTGGTTTTGTACCCTTGACTTAGCTAGCTGTTACTGGCAAGTAGCTATGGATGAAGCTGATATGGAAAAGACAGCATTCGTATGTAGGGACGGTCTTTTCCAATTTCGCAAGATGCCCTATGGCTTCTGCAATGCTCCCGGAACTTTTGAACAACTCATTGAGCAGATATTAACCACCCTGCAACGGGAGATCTGTCTCTGTTACATCGATGGCATAATAGTCTTCGGACCCACGTTTGAGCAAACCTTATTAAATTTAGACACCATGCTTTCAAGATTCCGCACGGCTAATTTGAAACTCAAACCAAAGAAATATCATCTTTTTGGACAGAGCGTCGAGTTCCTGGGACACGTCATATCCGGTGATGTAGTGGCTACACAGCCATCCAAAACCAAGGCAGTAGCAGAGTGGCCATGGCCCTCTTCAGTTACGGAGACACAGAGTTTCCTTGGCCTATGCCAGTACTATCGGCATTACATCCGACATTTCAGCGAAATTGCCTCACCCCTCTACCTGATCACTGAGAAAGATCGACCATTTGAGTGGACGAGTGAGTGTGAAGGCTCCTTCAAGGCGCTGAAGGAACTCTTGACGACCGCCCCGATTCTTGCTCACCCTAATCCAAACATCGATTTCATCTTAGACACTGATGCGTTAGCTTTCGCTATTGGCGCAGTTCCATCACAGGTCACCGAAGACGGAGCAGAGCAGGTGTTGGGTTATGGTTCGCGCACTCTGAATAAGACGGAGAAAAGATATGCAACCACCAAGCGAGAATTATTGATGGTGGTCCATTTCGTCAAGTATTATAAACACTTCCTGTACAGGCGCCCTTTTACACTCCGTACAGACCATGCCTCACTACGGTGGCTCAGGAACTTAAAGAATCCGGAGGGCCAGGTAGCGAGATGGCAGGAATCCCTGCAGGCCTATAACTTTAATGTTGTTCACCATTCTGGCAAATTGCATGGTAATGCCGACACCCTTACCAGAAGCAGCGCGGAAGCTGAACACGAAGAGGCTGCCACCATGACACAGTCAACACGGCCATCTGCGGAGTTCCCCAAGTTGAGGTGCGCAGAGTGGAATACGGTGAAAATCGCACACCACCAAACAACAGACGTGAAGACACGGAATATATATGCATGGATTCAGGAGGGGGTACGTCCTCCTAAGAAATTGGTGACACCTTTATCCCCCATGGCTAAATATTATTACCAACGGTTCGAACAATGTCGACTAATAAATAACGTTCTGTACATTAATGACAGTTTGGTGGTTCCGGAAAGTTATCGAGAACTTATACTTAAACAACTACATGATAACGCCGGACATCTGGCCATGGAGAGAACAGTTGCCCATATTAAACTAAGATTCCACTGGATCGGGATTCGCGATAGTGTCAAGGCATGGGTTGCCAAATGTATCCCATGCCAAAAATGTGCTGTTGGCCAACACCGTATTGCACCATCTCAAATTAAGATTGTTGGTGCACCGTGGGAGCGAATGGCCATTGACGTGCTCGGACCCTTGAATATGATGGATAACGGAAATAAATACATCCTCGTATTGCAAGATTATTTTATGAAGTGGGTAGAAGCATCTGCTTTGCCGGACCAAGAGACATCCACTGTAGCAGAGGTCTTGTCTAGCAATGTGTTCTGCCACTTTAGTATGCCTTATGAGTTACACTCCGATCAAGGAAACAATTTTGAGAGCCGGCTCATATCAGAGCTCTGCAAATTATTCCATATCGCCAAAACAAGGACAACTCCGTACCACCCCCGGACTGACGGGATGGTAGAGAGATTTAACAGAACTCTCGCAGAGATGCTTGCCAAGGAAACACGCCTTGACTGTAGACATTGGGACCTACGGCTCCCGTATGTACTCATGGCTTACCGCACTTCGGAACATTCCAGCATGGGCTACACCCCTGCTCGGTTAATGTTAGGCCGTGAATTAGCCTTACACTGGACCTGGCCATGCCATAGATAACAGGGGAGAAAAATTCACCATCTCTCTATGTCAAACTCTTGCGGCAACGGATAGAACAAGCCCATAAGTTAGTGAGAGAAACCCTATCCACTGCACACTGGCGGCAAAAGACATGGCACAACCGGAGGGTGCATGGCGATCCATATGAATCAGGAAGAATGGTTTGGGTACACGATTCACGACGGTTTGTAAACGTGCCAAGTAAACTGAGTTACCAGTGGAAAGGCCCCAATGTGGTAGTAGGTAAGATGTCAGACGTGACCTACCGCATCCGTGCTTCGGATGGCCTGACCTCAGTCACCCACTTAGATCGACTTAAACCTTGTGTCAGTGACGACCCAGCACCAGAGCTCGGACTGGGCGTTTCTTGTGACACCGGTACCCAGACAGATATTTCTATGGAAATTAGTATTCCCATGGTTAGCGCAGAGCACCACGGTGCTAGTTCAGCCCCGGTTCTACCAAGCCAGAACGTGGGTGAACAAGCGGCTAACGCTGACGACGATGACGAGATACGTACTCGCCCTCTCCCTCCTCAGCGTGGGTCTACTAGATCTGGGATAGTCGTATCTGAAGAATGTGTGTAGTTGTGTTTGTTTTGTCCAAGGGACTGGAGGGAAAAGTTGTTCCTCCGGTCTCTTCCAATTCCCACCCACTTCATGCTATGCCCCCCCCCCACCCCATCACAAGCAGAAGCTGAGGCGGACCCAAGCCATGTTTCCTGTGGAGTGGAAAATGTCGTGAATGGCATGGAAGTGAAGAGGCTGGATGAAGCCTTAGCATGTTTAGAACCTCAGAACCGTACAAGGTGTACCCGACCTTCTCAAATCGCCGGACCAATTCCTCCCCAAGCGACACCCATATCCATTGCCGCACCAGCACCCCAAATCCAACTGGCGTCTCTTATCTATACACCAAGTTCAGATGTCACCAGCCCGGTCCAATTCACACTCCACTCATCATCTGTTGATCGTCAATCTTCAGCTGGTGTAACAGAGGAGGTGGCATCCCGCACTGCACTGACCGATATTAACCCCCCCCCCCCCCCCCCGCGGTGGGCAGGGAAGCAGCATGTTCAGTAGACTCTCCGCTCAAATTTCCCCGGTGTCTAAAAATTACGACAGGACACCAACCGGCGTGGAATGGGAAATGACCACATCCCCATGTCCAAAGGCCACCCCATACAATAGGCCTACCATTCTCCCACATAAGCAGTCAGGACATCACACAACAGACAGAACGTCAACACTACAGAGAACACACCTGCATTCAAGACTGGATACGTCAATTCACCATTGCGCATACATCACATACTTGCTCGGTTTTACTCAGCATAATGGAGACATTCAACATCGGCAACAACAGCATTTAGCAGCACCTACCGGTCTTAATTAATAACCAGTAGAGACATGAAAAATCCCGCAACAAATTCCTCCCACACAAAGCTGCGGGAGAAACAATACCTCCGGCAGACTACACCTCCCGCAAATAACAACAGACTTGGCGTTCACCAGCGTGGAAAACTGGAATGCGCCCACTTCGCTTATAACATTGGAATTATACAGCAGGCCGGACATCCCGACAACAGCATTATCATCAACAGACAACGACCAACAAATCTCCAGCACACACCGTCTTATCCAGTTACAGGAGAACTGATCATGTGGATATCAGGAATACACCACAGCCATCTACAGTACGCGTCATGGGAGAGACGCTTGTCCAGCGTCCTCCCCTACCCCTTTCCCCGAGCTCGTACGGAAACAGCTAAGTCTACATACTTCAACTACAGTCACGAGTAGGATTTTACTACCGAAAAGTTGAATTCGACAATGGATTGATCAAAGTTACGACAGCATCCGACAGGTCATCTACACTCTAAAATAACTTTGTCCCGCCCACGGGCTCAGCCATTACAGAGTGAAACACCCTCAGGATTCGATAAAGTTGACATTCACGCCGCTACTCCCTCCCCACTCCCGCACTTAGCGGCCACAAATGGACACCATCACCACAGCGCAAGTACCATCCACAGAGAACTAGTCACGCATAACAGAGTGCAAATCACCAACATGACAGAAACACAGCCACTCAGGTTGACTGTATTCACAATCTCCGAACGACGGAACTGTAAATTGTAAAAATTGTGACACACATATTTACGAGCTGTACTGTAACTTAGCCATTATTAAAATGGTACAAATATGATTGGTCTAGGCTGGGACGGAGCTAGTTCTACCCATTGAGGAGAAAGCTTGGCCAGCCCTCCCGTTCAGAAAACACAGCTATCATGACGGGGTCAGTAACGTTGATTTACCGCATGAATGGATCTGTTTAAACCACTCATAAAAATTACTTGCAACTTTACTGTTGAATTTTTGATTTGGTAAAGTGGCATCAAAAATCTTGCAGTAAAATCAGAGAGAGAATTTCAAAAATTCTCTCCCGTGTGTTCCAGTCTATAATCAACACGGGCTGAGAACTCCCTATTACAGACATGTACCAAGACGCACGTTAAAGAACTCGCATAAATATGGGACATTATAAAATCTTGATATAGCATATGTATTTATATCTCTCGCTTGTGCAACAAACTACATCTCAGCAACAGCATTTTTGACCGTCATCATACAAAACAAACCACGTGACATCTACTGCTATTTCCAGTGAGTTGGATCAAACGCTTTAAACAAAAGAGCCGCCCAAAGACGCAACTACCACAGCGCGATGGAAGAGTGGCGACGGTGAGTCCGGGATATTACCGCTGACATCACCTGGCTCCCACGCACCCAATCAGGCGCTTCAGCCTAAAAATTCGAATAGGCAAGTTTATAAGCATCCAACCTGGAAAACCGCTGCACGCTAATTAAAAGGTGAGGCGCCGCAAGGACAAAGTAGTACCTTGTCTTCATCGGAGGTTGTTAAATGTGCGAAATAAAGTGAAAGTTTAACAAGCCATTCTTCCTATAGTTACAAGTAGTACCCTTATATGGAGAGGAACTAATCCTGTGACATCCAGGCCGGAAAGCAAGGATATATTCACATAAGAATGACCGAATCACCTGTAAAACTTTTTAGGTGTGGTCACCCGCCGCCTGTGACGTCGCCAAATAGTATAAAAGGAGGAAGTGCGCTCTGTAACTTTGTCTTCCCGTCAAAACTTGACACCAGGGAAGAACATAAGCATTAGGCTTCTTTCGCAAAGTAAATTCTGCTGTTTTCTTATTATTAATATTTTATTATATTTGGCCTGGAAAGTTATAACCATGAAGAGATAGGGCATTAGGTTTTGAATAAAGTTCCCGCAACTAACTACCATGCTGGAACGAGATGTCACGTCTTGAAGATCTAGCATTGTCAGATTCCTCCGAGGAAGAATCAGTGCCAGTTCCAAAGCGGTTCCCGTGTAACTCATTGTTGACTAGCGGAGAACCATGTACCAGAACTTTCACTCAGAAATCCGACCGCACCCTTCATATTAATAAGGACCATCTCTTTCAGTCAGCCTTCTGTGTAACTTGCCAGTACCTCTACACCGCTACTCGCTACGGGATCACTCACGCGGTCCGACATCATCATCGTGTGGTGGAAGTGACGTTAGTTCCTGGGGAAGAGAACGAGGATCGTGCCATTCTAGCCAGTCGCTTCGAACCTCGGCTCCCGGGTAAGGTTCTCCCGACCGAGAAAATGGACCACACGAAAAACACCATGGGTAGATATCCTGTTGGACATCGTCTTCCCACGGCTACAGCAAGTAGCGTACCAACAGTCAGACGGGGAATTCTGCTCGCAGTCGCGTCTGGAAGTGTTACGCCGGTACCTACCACTTCGTCCACACCAGTCCCGAAGCAAAGTAGGAAGCAGAAATCTCCCATAAAATCCAGTATGGCAGCTCTTGCATCAGTTACTAGCCAGTCAGCTACGGTTACCACCCCCACCACCGTAGAATCGCAGACCGTAGTATCCAGTTTTCAGTGGTAATTATGACACTTGCGGAGATAGACATTTCTGACTATCCACAATCTCCATCTCCACCTGAACGTACCATAGACGAATGACCGGGATCATCTCAGCCTGTGACAATCAGCGTAACTCTGACCCGTGTTATTCAGCATCCGCCTCCTAGCCTTTCTGACCCAGCAGTCATGAAGGGAACTACGCCGGAGCATCCATACGCGGGGAAAAGATGGATTGCCCATACACAGGATATCTATCCCGTACCTAACATTACTGCTAGTCGTCTGTTAAAGTACGCTAAGTTCCACACGATGTCGTCTCCCACCGTATCCATTCCCGCACCATGACTTCAGCTGATGGTACAGCTTACCGTCATCACCACGACAACTACCGCGACCACCACGCCAGCTACAACCGCCATCATCACGACAGCTACCGTCACCATCACATCAGCAACATCGGCAACTACTAGTACCACCGCTGCTACACAGACGGATATATTTGAACCCGCGGTAACTGTGAGAGACACCATGGACGCCCATATTTCCGACACCATCACTTCGGATGCTTCGGACTGTGCCAATAATAATAATGATGAGAGCATTTCAGCAATGACAGTGCATCCACCGCGACCTACCACCATCAGTCACGGGCCCGAAACTCAATGGGGAAACTTCGCTGCTGAGGTGTAATCATGTGTAATTCAGCAGAAATGTTAATAGGCGATTCGTCGAAAAATGTTAATTATTATTTTATCTATTTTTCTTATTATTTTATATGTTATATCAATTGACTCCCGTCCCTAGGATGACTACGGTTATCCCACACAACCGCACACTTTAAGTGCCCGGTTGTGTCTCATATGAAATGAGCATGGAGGACTCTAATGTTGTAAGAACATTGTGTGCGACGTAAAGAATACAACTTCCCGCAGTGCAATAATGTCACAATCCCGTCATGCAGTCTCAGCCACGCTGAGGCTGCCTGATAAACCAGTTTTAAGTTATTATTATATATCTTATTTTTCTCATTATTTCTCTTCCTGTCTCAGATGTCAGGACGGATATGGGGTCAGCGAGAGCTGCCCATTGCGGACTCGCAAAAACGGGCCGCAAATAGGTATATATTTAATAATGATACTTGGTGATACGTGTTGCGTGCCCCCTTATTTACCCTGGGTACGCAAGTAATTCGGTGTGACTAATGAATAAAAACATACCTCATAAGGGTAATATTCTTATACCTTGTCTTTTTGTTATTATATTTTTATATATATTTACAAACTTAAATTTTAGTACGTTGGAGCTTGGGTGTTCTTTGTGGAGATTATGATTATCCGCACTCAACGGGAACACCCATGCAAGCTATTGTTTAGGATCATATACTAAATAAAGTTGTAGCATGCACCGTAATATTAATAATAAAAAGAATACAAAAAAAAGAAGAAAGGCCTGGAAAAATAATTCCAGGTAAAAATTTAAAACTAAAAGTATGCCTCCCCCTTCTCTTGGCACCCCTATTTGCTCTGTCTCTTGAACGCGCACCTATGCGTCACTACTCTGTGCGTCGATCTGCCATGCGCGATCGTTTGCCACGGATGTCAAACTAGGAGGGGGTGGTGTAGTTTGGATCGACTGGTCGGGTACCGGCCGTACCAGCTAAGCTGGGTACGCACCGCCCGTCTAGGATTCGTTTCCTAAACACGCCCATCTGAGTAGAGCTATAGGCGTATACGGGCCTATGGGAGAGAGAGCATGTCGAAAAATGACTAACTTCGTTAAAGCGCATTATGCGCTGTTTCTATGGAGCGCGTAGTTGTGACCTAGATGGGATGACGCTTTAAGTGTATCGAGCTGGTACTCTGTAATCCTTATTGATTGCCTGTTCCCGTTAAATGTGGCATTAATCAAAACCAGAATTCGACGGGTTTTCCAAATCTGTAAACCATTTCAAAATCGGTTGAGAAAACTCCTCTTAATTATCTTCAAAATAGTGCCGTGACGTCATAACCACGTGGACGTAAAGCTTCTAGAATGTTCTAGAACGATCAATGACGCTATTATTAGCGACGCTCTGATTGGCTGTTGCTTGAGCGATGATTGGACGAAGCCTGCCCATGTGACGTCACAGAGAGTATAAAAGGAGAAGCGATCCAGAGATCGAGAGCATCCTCGGCCAGGTTGACACGCATTTTCCTTCGCTATGTGGCGGGTTTTTATCCCGTAGCGTGCAGTCTCAAACCCACCGCACTAAAGCAATTTTGGAACTCCCCTTTTACGGGAGTAGTTTGGAAACCTTTGATAAAACATTCACGAATACAACATCTACATTCGGAACACAAACTTACGGTGAGGGCTTTGCGGCCTGAATATGTGAATCTACAGATGTAGAGGCAGGATGTTCTTTGATGGATGACTCGCCGGATCTGCCGGCCATGACTAAAAGTGGTATGTCAAATGCCGCCACACTAATCGTGTAGGTTCTTTTGACTTTCGACCATAGCGAGTAAACTCTGCCCGGTGCGTCTTCAGAGCTGGTTGACGTACCCAGCACCGTGATGCTTTGTTTTGTATCTTCATTTGCCTCTTACAACCACCGCTAGTGATCGGGTTGTTTACACTTTCCATCCGGTGTATGGGAACTTTCTTCACCACGTAGTACTATCGTATCGTCGCGGGAACCAGCCTGCGGGAACTGTCCAGTTTCCGGAGAATGCATCATCTCACATCGATTACGGATTGACGTATCAATTTCAGTAACGCCGTAGCCTTACTTGGGAATGATTACCAAGTATTCAAGTAACTATACTTCACAGTTTAATTATTTATCTATATAGGTTTTGTTAATTATCTCATCTCCGTAATAACAGTACCGATGACTAAAAGGAACCGTAACGGTCTTAGGACCAATTGTTCTAGTTTCTGTATTTGTTGAATAGTTATTATCATTTTCCTCAGTGTGTTGCTAACCGCACTATAGTAGGTTCGTTGACCTGTACTAGTATATATACCGTAATCAATTGACACTGTATTTCTTGTTCTGGTTAGATTATGTATGTATATGGCCAGTGGCCATCCGTTAACTTGTTTTGCTTAATTATAGAAAATGTAGGACTGCATTGCACGCAGAAAACACTATACAGCAACATAGGAACATGAGTTCATCATGGTGTACCTGAGCTTTGTCCACCAGTGCCGGGGTGGGGCCACCCGCTCCAGCATTCTGGACACCAGCGGTCATCCTCGGTGACCACCGGGACAACACCATACCTGTCGTATTCCGCCCGTGGAATACGACACCTCGCCCGCACCTCGCTGGAGGCCGCAGGTAGCTGGCCCTTGGTCAGGAGTTGTTTGCTATCAATAGCATCCAGCAACTCCATAAACCTTGGATCCAGTCCAATAAACTGGATCCGGGCTGCAGGCAAGATCCCCATCCTAATCGATGCCACCGATGGACGGCGTGCATCCTCCTCGGCCATGGTCGAAACCACAGACGGGTCTACCATGGCTAGCCAGGCCAGAGCCTCAGACCAATCTGTCTCCGAGGAGGAAACTCCCATGAACATGTCACCCGTTGACAAGTTCACGACCCTACCAGCAATGGCCTCCCAGCTAGGAGCCACTGCTGATATGCCAGGACCTTCGGTACCGTACTGTTCCGCCGCCACCCTATGGAACACACCAGTCCATGGAGTAGGCCCGCACGGAAAACCGTGCGGACCCGTAGCAGTTGAAGAACCGTGGCCAAACACGGGCGCCAACGGCACCCCATGTCTGACCACCAGACCAGGTGAGATAGGTGAGTAACACGCCTGGCCTGCCACCCCTGTCACCATGTCGGTTGGCGGCAAACTAACCTTCACGGGACTGGTGCCCGGTACCGGAGTGGCCTCAACCATGGGCGGAGTCACTGCCCTGGCTTGCGCCAAGCCAGACAGGTGGAGGACGTTTCCGTCCAGGACGGAATCGACCTCCATGCTCTCCACCCGCGGCATCACAGGCCGCAGCAATCTCTCCTCCTCGGCTTCCTCATCTTCAGACCCCGAAGAGTCGTCACTAGATGAGGAAACTCCCATGCCTGACGGACCGGCCACTGCTACTGGACCACCCGGAGGTGGCCGCAGAGAGACAGAGCCCATCAGGCTGGAGCCCGACGGGACTGCCAGGGGGCCATATGAGATGGCTCCCTCGGTGACCAGTCCAGAACCCTGTCCAAGGACAGGGTCCGAATCAAACACGGGAAGAGACTGCCTTACAACTTTTGGCAGCAGAGACGACACCAGCGTGGGCAGAACGCTATGCAAGAAGCCTTGCATAGCAGGACCAAACCACGCCGGCGGTGCCATCTCCGCCACCTCTGGTTGCAGACGTGGAACTCCCCCAAGGGCCGAAACGGACGCTACACGATTTGCTTTCGGATCGCCTGACCCCGCGTCAGACCCTGCCAAGTCCTTCTGGGCAAGGAACTTAACCATCATATCAACCGACCACACTGCGCAAACGTAACAGACATGGTCCTTGAATAGAACCCTCACGAATTTGTGGCACTCGTCACATGATGGCGGGGCTGGCTTGGCCTATAAATAAGCACACACCTACAATAAGCAAGTGGAACGAAACAGGCATGGAAGGCAGACAATTATTTTTCAAATATTTTTATCATAAATTAACTGTTAACCCTCCCGCACCCCACCCGCACTGTTACAGCAAAGATCGCATTGATTATGACGACAAGAACGAAGGGGGCAATATACACCAATACACTGATCCTCAAGGATGTATAACGGAACCAGGAATCATATCGCATAGCATTCGGGGTATATTTACTAATAAATATAAATTATACTCCTAACGAAGGCCAAAACGATATGTGAAGAAACAACAAAATGTAAACAAACTGCTGTAGCACACTGTAAAACCGCAGACCACACATCTAAATCAAGAATTTTGAAACCACTGATCATTGCAAACAGATCGTGATAACACGCAAAACTTGAAAATTCCAAAGTTTTTCTGGTACCAATACAGTATGCAGCACCCAGAATCAGATGCGCGAATTAATGAAACATTTTCTTCACATAAACATCCGAGCAACACAGGTGTGACGTTACCCGCTCGGATCTTACGGAGAACGACGTCAGCCGATTTTCGTGTTAAAACACCTTACAGGCAACACCTTATTTCATATCTGCCGATCGCCTGTTGGGGTTAAAGGAAGGCGATCAATCTGGCATATTTCGTTGTTAACACACGTCCCAGACTCTTTGGGGTTATAAATTGGAACATGCAACACAGACGAAATTTTGAAGAGCTAAGTCTTTTAACTATGGAATAACATGGAAATATACGACCTGGTTATCATCGGCTGCATCCATGGTAATCCAATATATCCTTAGAGAGCGCAGCACAAAGCTATCACAATTACACAGAAAAAGACTTAATATACACTCAAGACTCCAACTGCACAAAAAAGCATGTGTCTCTTGTTGCTATGCAAACAAGAATGAGCTTCATGGCAAACGGGTACTCGATAGTTGGGAGCAGGTTACCCGGTTCCAGGAGTCGGTAATGCTTACTAAGTCTATAGTCCTAGGGCCCAGCTATTCAGGCTAGCTGTATCAGAAGTAATAGAATGGTGAGTGTTGATCGAAGGAGAATGGTATCAGCAAAAGATGAAGGTGAAGCTTGCAGTGCAAGCTTTAAGTTCATCTGTATCTAAGGCCTTAGTTTTTGTGGAGAATGTCTTAAAATTGCCCGAGTTCACCGAATGTGGACCAACTGCTGAGTTCTGTGCTTTTTGATCGTCTGTTTGACATGCTAAACTCAAGAAATGCTTATGATAAGGGGTATAAAGCTGTCCTACGTGAATACAATAGCCCGTTCTGGAAAGCGTTTCTCCACAATTCCCTTCAGTACCTCTGTGGTCTTCAACTAAATGGGGTACCAATGATTACTTCACGAAATCGTACACCAATAATTGGCTTTGTAGCAGCATGTTTGGCTCTTCCTGTTATGTTTGATGATCTTGTTACATCAGGAAAGCTGAATTATTTGGCTACCTATAAGCTAAGTCAGGACCATATTGAGATGTTTTTCAGCTTGGTACGAGGTAGAGGTGGAACAACAACCCATCATCTCAGCAGTTTCGTGCCGCCTATCGAAAGTTACTGGTTAAAAACAGTATTTCCCACAGCATACGTAGCAATTGTACCCCGCAGGATGATATAGGTACATTAGTTGGTACACCTCTCCAGCAGCAAGCAGAATTAGAAACGTACAATGACACATACAGTGTATCTTTAAGTCGTAGGTTTGAAGTTTTGACTCCAAGTAGTGACAATACAGCTGATGTAGATGTTAATATCAAATGAGCATGATTATTCCCAGCTTGTTACAGTTATGCAGTGTTGCAGTCTGTCTGTATATGCACAGAATATCGCTGTGTATATTGCAGGATTTATTGTTCGAAAATTGTTGAGGAGCCTTACTTGTAGCACATGTTCAGCAGCCTTGACAGCTGCAGCCGATGCAGTTAGCTTTTCTGAATTTTTGGTCTCAAAAAACAATGGTGGATTAACAGTGCCGTCACTGGACGTTGTTAAAATTTGCAACATAACTGAAAGGTGCATACGAGGGTTCATTGCCAAGGGTAGGCCGGATAGCTCACGAAATCTGTTACTAAAAGTACAATGCAAGGTAACGTCATGTCTTCCATTGGGACAGTTATTTCCATCCCTTAATGAGCATATATACACCTGTGCAAAAGTTAAGCACCAGCAAAAACAATAGAACGTAGAAACATGATGGTACAACTAGGCTGCCATACTTTTTGTCCCCGCGTTAGCTGACATAATTCTAAGTACGAAATGCACATGCATGCATGACTTCACGCCGCTTGATGTCCGTTCGTGGCGGGAAACAGCACACGTGTTCAGTTATGTAAAAGTCCAGTTTGAGGTGTAGAACATTACATACAGATTTAGGCGACAAGATTAGGAATTTTGTGTTCATGACCGTGGTTTATTTGTACAGAGAGAATTAGCTCTTGATTGTGAACCGCTATGGCAAGACGAAGGTTAAGTGATCGTGTGAAATGGCAAATCATAGGCATGCATACCACTGGTATGTCATGCAGAGAGATTGGCAGACAGCTGAACATTAACCATACTGTAATCAGTCGTTTGATTGCAAAACATGGGCAAACTAACGAGGTGAAGGACAGGCCTAGATCTGGAAGACCGAAGAAGACTACTGCCCGTGATGATCGAGCCCTAGTACGCATTGTTAGGAGATCTCCATTCACCAACAGCAGAGTGTTCAGCCAGCAATGGGAAACGCGCAATAGAGTGTCAATGTCTACCGTCAAAAGGAGATTGTATGCTGCTGGCATGAAAGCTAGGAGACCTGTCAGACGTCCTCTCCTCACTGCACACCACAAAGAGGAGCGTCTGAGGTGGTGCAACGAAAGAAGACACTGGAACATGAGATCCTGGAGACGGGTACACTGGTCCGATGAAAGTCGGTTCCTGCTTCATGACACAGATGGTCGAACTCGTGTATGGAGGTCCAGACGCACGGTGTACGACCAACGTAACATCATGGAAGAAGTTCCATTTGGTGGAGGTTCCGTTATGATATGGGGGTGCATCTCATTTGATTGTAAGCTGGATCTGTTGACTGTACCTGGAACACTAAATGGACAAAGATATCAAGATTCCATACTGGATAGAGTTGTGGTCCCTCATTTTGTAAATCATGCACCTGGAACCCACCCTATATTCATGGATGACAACGCCCGACCACATCGTGCTAGAGCTGTGCATGAATACCTCCGCCAGAATGCCATCGAAACCCTACCATGGCCAGCAAGGAGCCCTGACATGAACCCTATTGAGCATATCTGGGACATTCTGGGAAACATGGTGAGAAGGAGGAATCCTCCTGTGCAGAACCTACAGGAATTAACAGACGCACTCCATCTTGAATGGCAACGAATACCACAATGGCGTATCAGTCGGTTGGTGACCAGCATGAGACGTCGTGTCCAGGCCGTCATCCAGGCACAAGGTGGATATACCCGGTATTAATAATGACAGTCTCAAACTCGTGCACAGATGTTAAACTTCGTTTTCAGACACCATTAATGACAATCTAGCCACGTGTGTCAACTGTAGGGCAATAGTTGTCAGTTGTGTCAACGTAACCATATTCAGGCCTCGTTTTCAAGTTCAAACAAAAACATACAGTGTTTCCCCACCATCATAATCAGCATTCCTCTCGTTGCATTATTACCTCTTGCACTAAGATGGATGGGTACATAAATGTTTATGCTATTGCTTTCTTCATAGCACATGAATATACCCTCGCATGTGCGTAAAAATAGGGTGGTGCTTAACTTTTGCACAGGTGTATATATCTCCCAATGTGAAAATCAACTTGATTATGGAGTATTTATCACTTTCAAGCTGGAGTGATTCAATTTCAAATCATGCAGATAAGCTGCTGAATATTTTGAAACTGTTTTTATCTGGACGCCTTAGTTTTGTGCTAATATAAATGCCCAAAACTATCTTTCAGTTCTGTATAGATCTATCATACCATTATTTGAATTTACCGTGTACAATGTCTGTATGATAATTGTAGATTATTCCACAATAATGCTGAAATTATTGCTAAATTAAGGACACTCGCAATGATAATGATATAGCGACTGAATAATGTAATGATAATGCTAATATTTAGATTATATTGCTACATGTATGATGGCTCAATGCTACAAAATGACAATGATTTAAAGATAATATGTTTGTAATAAGAATAATATTGGTGTTAAAATGAAATAAGTTGTATAATGATAATGTTATAATAATCATAATAACATATTGTTATAATGCCACAATGTTGACAGTGATATGATGGTAATACTGATGATGATGATAACAAGAGGCCCAATGGGCCTGTATCGCTCACCTGGAACATTGGCATTTCTACTAATCTTACTTAAGTTTTACATCCATCAGTGTCACTTCCAATGAATTTCAGTCAAATGATTTAGTTTTCGAGATATTGACAACAATCTCTGGACTGTTTTTTTTGGATTAGTGATTTTGAACAATGTTTAAGTGAAAATTTATGATATCAGTGCCAACAACAGCTGGTTTCTTAACTGTCTCACTGCTGCAAGCCAGTGCAGCCAAAAATTTCAATTTTCAAAAACTCTTGACGTGTTGAATATTTTGAAAACAATTCGACTGAAAGTTGTTGGCGGCTTAGCCACCAACAACTTTCAGTCCAATTGTTTTCAAAATATTTATCAGGTTCAGAGATATAACCTTTGGAATATGTCGTCTGCAAAAATTCAGTCAGACGGTTACTAGAGGTTTAAATACAATTTGAAGAAAATGGTCTCTAAAGGCAGGTAGGTGGTCTTTATAGCAGGTTATTCCCCACCACCACACAATCCATTTAACACATGCACATCTGACTGACTCACCGAGTTAGCAGCAGGGGTAGGGTGAGCGGGAGTTGATTTAGAAAATAATTTGACTGAAAGTCATTGCTGCCTTAGGCAGCAACAACTTTCATTGCTGCCTAAGGCAGCAACAACTTTTAATCAAATACATTTCAAATATTTCTAAGAGCATAGATGTCAGAGCACATAATACATATCTTAAATATTTCCGCAGTATTGGAAAGGTTAATCTGTTAATTGGAATTTAATATCTAGTTTGACAATAAAATCTGACATGGTGATAAATCAATGAACGGTGGGAACAAACCATTATTTGCCCTATGAAAGTGAGACTGCAAATATTTAAGGAGTGATAACTCTGGCTTTTGACGTCCTATCCGTTTCATTTTCACAACACAGATATTAGATGCCGCCATTAACATTGTGAACAAGTTTGGTGTCAATCCGTGAAGAAATAACAAAATGAGCCGCCATTGTTGGTGACGGACAAACAGATGGATGGACGGACATACAGAAGACAGATGGGGTTATCGCTATATGACAGCTGACTGACAAGTAAGCGGGGTTAAGAAAACCAATTTCGGCTTCAAAATCCATCAAATAAAAAAATTTAATATGGCAGCCAAACACGCTAAAATTTGATTGGTCCACGGCGGCCATGTTTTTTACCTATCAATTTCCCATGAACAAACTTTAATGGCCCTTAGTCCATAATCATATCCCCAAAATTTCAGCCCGATCCATTCATCGGTTCTGCAGAATAAGTCGTTTTCACGAAAACTATGTTATCCAAGATGGCCGCCGAACAATTTGGCCAATCAAGTTCCTTCGAACAAAGTTGGTTCAGCTCGTGCCCTATATGATATTTCGTGAGTTTTGAATCAATCCACCAAGCGGTTTCGGAGAAGAAGATTTTTAAAGCCATTTCCTAAAATCGGCCAAAATCCAAGATGGCCACCGGCCAAATCGGCCGATCGGCTTTGTTTGAACAAACTTGGATCCATATGCCCTAAGGATACTTCCTCCCAAATATAATTGAAATCGGCCCAGTTGTTATTGAGAAGAAGTCGTTTAAAGGAAAAAGTTGACGGACGGACAGACGGATGGGTGGACAGACGGACGGACGCCGGATGGTCGCCATGGCATAAGCTCACTTGGCCATTCTGGCCAGGTGAGCTAATAATAATCAAAATGATAATAATAATCAATGTGACCAGTGATCGTGATGGTACTAGTGATTGTAATAATGATGATACTAATATTAGTAATAATATATATGTACATAGTTATTTGTAAATATTGTACATTTGTGTAAAATATGACCCGGATTTGTAAATAAATTGAATTTGTTACCATTTCCCCGTAAGGGGAAAAGGGTACTTTTGTCCACACTTGTGCCTAAAAAACTGCCATGCACGATGATTTCCAGACTTCGGCCATGATCCGGTTAAAAGAATCTGGAATGGATCTGATCTAATTCTGGACCTATGAATAGCTCAGAAACTACTGGTCCAGTATGGCCCATGTTTTAACACAAGAAAGCATGTGACCATACACTAGGATTCCACAACTTTTGGCACAATCCGAAAAAATACGGAAAATCTCATAACATCCAGATAATCCGAAAACTTTGTGCATGGTGAGAAAATCGAGTGGGCAAGGGTCTGCAACCTCTGATTGTAATTGTACAAATGGTATGATTATAATGATATGATGATATAACAATAGACTCGATAGAGTGACAATGATGATAAAGATCTACGCTTCATAATTCAATTTCAAAGCAAGCATACGCGTAGGCTGTTCGATATTTTGAAACTAATCTGGCTTGATGCCGCCATAGACAGCGGCAGCTAATGTTTTGATGGTAAAGATTTGTCGAAAATGTTTTATTGAAGTTTTGCTTAAGTAGTGAATACCTATTCGTTGGCTGTTTTTTTAACTTTTACCATGAGAACGACTGGCTTTGTAGTCGATCCAGTCATTCGAGTGATAAAATTTCAAATATATTTGTTTCTTGTCCTTCAAATCAACATTCCTCCAGACCACTGCCGAGAACGATTTTTGTCTGGCATGACCATTAAAGGGTTAAAATAATATTTGTTATTATTACCTGTAGTATGTCAATATCTATATTTCACAATGAAGCTTCTGTGTATTTTTGTAAATATGCGTCTAATTTATGGTGTTATTATTTCTAATAAATCTAGATTCATTTATCTGATTCATTTATTTGTTAGTTACTAAGATATATTTACCCATTTCAACCATTCACACTAAGATTAAGTATCATTTTTATACCCCCGCCAAGTCTGCAATCTATGATTCCTCTTGTTAATATTTATCAGGTTATTATTTTTAATAAATCTATAAGTTTTTCTGATCCATTTGTTTGTTCCTAAGATATTTACAAATTCCACCCATTCATACCAAGATTAAGTACCATTTTTACCACTTTATTATGCTAAATACTTTGAAACTAAAGTGATGAAACCAAAATGTTCAACAGTTATTGGGGGGAAATTTGAATTTTCACCAATACAGTGATTGCCTTGGTTAATCTGTATGTTTTCCTGCCGGCTTCCAGCCTTGGTTAAGTTATATGCATATATTGTCTTATATAAAACTTATTGAAACTAAATTTGGACACATGGTTACCTTATTGAAACTAAATTTGGACACATAGTTACCTTGAGGTAGTGCAATGATAGTGAGGTCACAAGGTAAAAACCTTGAGCAATATTCAATTTTTTCTAGTTAGGTTTTTCGTTAAGTTTTCTGTAAATTAACTCTACGTATTGTCTTATACCTCTGGATTTCTTCACCCCATTGCAACCAAATATGGACACATGTTAATACCTAGATCAAGAGAACGCAGAATATCTTGGTCTGGTAAGTATGATGATGTATCCAGTCCTCAATCATACTGTCTTTAATCATAGGTTTATTCATGATTATTTCCTTCCATGTGCGTACACATACGCAAGAGCAAAATGCCGAAATTCTTGCCAATATTGCATCAGTGTACCTCGCATGTCTTGTTTCTGTATCACAATGTTAAAATGGCACAGAGGGAGCTGGAAGCTATAAACTAACAGTCATATTGTCTACATGGACGCTAATTTTTTCGGGGTGGGGAGGGGGCATGGCACAAAACTCCGCCTTCAGATAGCTTGCAAATTTTACTGGTTAGCTTGGGGACGCAGAAGACTGGGTATCTAATGTTTTCCCATGATTGGTGCTTTTTTGGAGGTGGTGGTGGTGGTGGATGGAATGGACAAGGCAAGGGGCGTGGCCACAATAGGGTCTAATACATTTATCACAATTGTTGGAGAGGGGGCTGATTTGTCCCCTGTTCCGCTGATTATATTTAAATATATCAGAATCCATTTTGAAAACAAAATGACTAAAAGTTATTTCAAAATATTCGATAACACTTCAAGGTAGCTAAATATAGAACCAGTTGAATATTTTTGAAAACATTTTGACTCTGGCAGCTAGTTTCCAATCTCAGTTTTTAAAGTAAGCAGATTTCTCTCTACACTTTAACACGTGGTTACCTATGTTGATACTGTTAGGCCTGTATCATGGGCGGTATGGTAAATACGAAGGTTGCTAAACATTTTGAAAATGATTTTGCTGATTCGGGTACAAATATCCCTGAAAATCGGGGATTATTTAAAACAATTGCCCATCAATATATGTTTCAAATTTAATTTTTTAAATCGTAATTAGTTTTTATTCAACAGTGGTTTGTTTGGTGTATGGTATAGACATGGTATAGAGCAACACAACAACAGTAATGAATATTGCCGATTATTTTGAAAGGAATTTCGTTGAAATCAGGGTCCTACTTGATAAAATTTATTTTTAAGATGCCTGAAAATCAGGGATTATTTAAAACATAAACCCTTCTTAAAATTTATTTTTAAGATGCCTGAAAATCTTTCTATATATGTTCCAAATTTTATTTTAAAATCTCAAGTAGTTTTTTCACAGCAGTGGTTTTAGACATGGCATATAGCAACAGCAGTAATGAATATTACTGACTATTTTGAAAGGGATTTCGTTGAAATATATACTTGGCCGATATGCCTGAAAATCGGGGATTATTTAAATCATACGCCCTTCTTTATATGTTCCAAATTTTATTAAAAAATTTCAAGTAGTTTTTACGCAACAGGGGTTTGTTTGTATACATAGAGCCACTAGCCCGTGTTTACATGTAATGGCAGTATCGCTCTTTTTGCCATCTTATCGGGCAAACTTGTAACTTGTAGAAATCATAATCTCCTTCGTAGAACCGCCCTCACATGTGTAAGAATCCTAACGCCTAAACACTGTCATCACAGTTTTTAACACTTTACACTTAATACGGTTGTCCAAACACCAATCCAAGCTTCCAAGTAGCTAGATTACGGGAGCACGTCACAAATCCCAGCTGACGGCTGAGCGCTCGACATCGAGCACGATATTGGAGTATCGAGCGCGCTGTCTCTAAGTCAATATACTACCTCTACGCTTGCTATATCTATTATGTCATCTTGGATAAGAAGTCTTATATCAGCGGTCTGGGGAATAAAACCGGCAGCGCCTAGGCCTACATCAATGATAGCGACAAGGGCTCACGGTAACTTTCTTCCTATATTTCAATGAATTAAAGCTGAAATAACATGATAAGTTCCGGTTTATAAACGAATGTAAACAAACAAGCACCTGTCAAGCGATCGCTTAGCTGGCTACTTTGACCGTTTACAACGATAATTTCACGCTTTCATCACATATAAACACGATTTTCTGTCAATCTGTATATTCTAATCGAGAAAATAAAACACTACTAAATTCAACAGATCGAATAAACAGCACTACTGTCCATATTTATCGTTACCAGTTTTCGTGAAAACACGAGGGCTTAACAAATATCACGAAGTCTATTATTTAAAGAAAATAATTCAACACATTGCATTTAGATTAGGAATATTCTTGAAAACAGTGCTAATGTCATGGAGCAGTTGTGATAATTTTTCACTAATTAAGGCTGTTTGGCCTTGGGAGTTCAAACATATACGTATTTATAAATAAACTGTCAACTCACTCCTAAAAAATAATGCACATAATGCCAGTAGATGCTACACCATAGCCAAAATTATTATTTTCTTTTTTTCTCCTTTTTATTGTCTATATTATGTGTAGAGTGTTGTTGTGTTGTCTGATAATGTGATGTCCGTATGTTTTATATGTAAAGGTTCCAATATATATATATATATATATATATATATATATATATATATATATATATATATATACTATGGGTACCGAAGTTCGTTAATCTAAGCAAGTAATGCACTCGTGAAAGAAAACTCTTAAACAGATCTGCGCAAGAATTTAACACAATATAAAATAACACTTCCGAATACAAATGCAAAGATTTCAGTACAAAAGTCTAATTTTTAAACAAATTTCAAGCATTTGAACTGACCCACCTCGCCAGGTTATGTGTGAAGTAGCAGTACCGAATTTCGTGAACTGGTGATTATGCATCTTCAGCTGTCTGGTACATGCTTGTAAATCCTTACATATCACTGTATTGGTTTGTTGAATGGTTCAACTGCTAATTTTGCCCGTTTTAACCCATAAATTAGTCCTACAAATAAGTGTATAAATTATAAAAGCAGTTGATACAATTTGAAGAGAAGAAAGAAGAAAAAAAATCCCAAATGGATGCCGCTTTCGCTAGGTAGTGACGTCACATGAAATTCATAAATATTACTGAGCTGGAGAAATGAACTAATGCTAGGGTCTTTAACACATGTTCAGCAGGCATAAAGGGAAGAATAAAAAAAAATTCTATCGTAAAAAAACCATGTGTGCACTTTATGTTAATTTTGACATTTTGGTAAATCATTGATAAGCACCCACCCCTTCCTCTAGAGCCTCTCCAATAAAATTTAGACATGCTCCCGTCAATCAGTCTAATCCGACGCAGCGTAAATATGTACACAAAGCAGGTGGTAACTTTGGATTGTGAAAATTGCTTATTTTAGGTGCTAAATAAGCGCAAGTAAGTAATCTAAGAAAGTGCATTAAGGAATCTTGAAATTTTTATCACTACCATCAACGATTGTATGAAAAGTGTCTTGTTTTGACCGTATCTTGCTCAAAACTTTGTCAAAAGGTTCAGAACTGTCAATCAAAAGGTGGCTACTGTGTAGATGCGTTCCATGCAACGTTACATCATAGTACGAGAGCGATAAAAACAAATTCACGAATTTCGGTACTCACGGATTTAAGCGACTCGACCATATATATCTATTCCTAAAATAGCAGCAAATAAAGTCTATTTGATTAATTGATTGGGTGGTGTTGGCTGTCTATTCACTATTTGTCATATAGACCTTTAAGTTTAATTGACTCTAGCAAAAGTAGCATTAATTAATAAAATACCTGACAACCTTTGCGATAGAAATTTGTACTGTTTTGATAAACAGTCAAAGACATGTATTTATCAGATGGTGTTGAGTTATAATATAGCCCAGAGGACTACAAGTTGCACTGTAGGATCTAAAGATAACAATATTCTTATAAAATAAACTCTTGCGCTGTCAGTTGTTGGTTCATTTCTTAATGTAGCTACTGAGCAAACTTGAACATAATATACGAGATAGGAATTCATTAATCAAATTCCTCACTCAATCATATGACGTCATAATCAACTATGTGACGTGTATGCTGACATCATAATCATGATGCCATGAATGATTCGACTAAGCCCGTCTTTAACGCTTAATAGTCCGACACATTGTATGAATTGTATGTTTTTGCTATTGAAGTAACATGCTGTTGAATATTTTGAAACTAATTTGACTGGGCACTATAATGCTGCCTATGGCAGCAACAGCACCAGCCAAATTAGTTTCAAAATATTCAACAGCGTACCTGTATAGTTTTCTGGAAATTGATAGTCAGGAAGTTCAGAGCTCGATCGAACTCAACACGAGTGAGGTGTGGGTGGAGCTTAGCTAGAGATGGGCGGGGCATAGCTAAAAATGGAAAGGGCCATTATATGTGAAGGCGATTTCAAAATAAGTACTACTCAACTACATATGAGTGACAGGTAGATCTGATCGTTGAGTTAACGACATGCACTAAATGGAGCATATACCATATAGATACAGGTAGTTAATCAAAATGTCCTAGATAACACAATTCTAGATTCAGCCTTGATATGTGATCTACACAGATGTCTAGCCGCTGTAGTGTGGAGTCCCCCCTCCGCACACCACTGCTCATATAGAGCAGTTCTGTGAAACATTAAATCCAGTATTTTTTACTGAATATGTATGTTTTTACAGTTTCTGTAAATATGATGCGGTTTCATATATATCAAATATGTATTGAGAGATCGTTCGAATGAGAAGTCAAACACGGTCTCTTATGACAAGTGATCTCTTCAGACATATCTACAGTAAGAATGTCCAAAAATATCAGAAATCATCTTGCCGATTGGAGGGTGCATGATATGGACATAAAAGCAGAACTCACAATTGATGGCACGCTATCGCAAATCTGCACTCTGTCATCAACTTTGATGTTCCGCACAACCCCACTGTCTCGCACCCACCCCCACCCCAGCCCCCAGGGCAGATCCTAATGTAAATGTGACCTTGCAATCTACAAATCATATGGGTAATTCACATACCAAATTTGTTTGAATTCTGTTAACTTTTGATGTTCTGTTGTCTTCTGCCCTTGCCCGCACCCACCCCAGGTTTGGAGCCTAATGTAGGTATTGTCTCGCACTCCACAATCATATGGCTATGAGTAACTCACATGTAACCAATTTGGTTGAATTCAAACAGTTTCAGAGGAGATATCCAGATAGACAGACATAGCCGATTACAATATCCCCACTTTTTTTAATGACTGAGAATAATTACTGTATGGCAGGATCATGATAGATTGTATAATGTAACACGCTGTCAGCTCTTAGGCCAAACAGGTAAGCATGCAAGATTGAGGTATGGTTAATTAAATATATGCATGACACATGTGATGTGTGTAATCAGAGTAAGACTGGCCAATCACATGAGGTCATTAATTAACTAATCCACCCCACCAGTGCTATATTGGAATATTTGTATGTGTTGAGGGAGAACGTGTCACAGGTACTCACACAGAAGTTTTGCAATTTAGATGGCCTCTGCGTCCGCCATGGTCTTTCAGTCCTCAACACATTACAGGGATGGGCCTACCCATTTGAAATTGTTTGCCAGTGAATTAACCTATTTTAGGACTTCATTAGCCATATATCGACATTCTTAGTCTGACCAATAACCTATATGTAGCAATCTAATACTTTATGATCCTGCTTAGCTGGACCTGAAAGCTAGTAACTAAGTAAGATGACCAGAGGGCCAGGTAAGCAATAGAATATTGGATGGGATTAGATGGGTTATCATGGTTCAGCAGGGACCTTTAACCTACCCACTTAAAATCAATAGCCAGTGAATTAGCCTATTTTGGCATTTTATTAGTCAACCAAGAGAATAATCTCGAAAAACAAAAAAAATTTGCGAATGTGTAGGTCTCTCCGTGAAATAAATTCTTTACAATATTATAAATATCCCTTTGAGTATTCTGAAAATAATTTGACTTTAAGTCGGCCAGCGAAGAGTATTTTCTGAATAATCAATAGAGCTTTATTATATAGCGTTTGAAATTATGTGAAGACATTTGTGTACTAAGATCTTTGCTGCCTTTTTGTCTCTGCTAGCAGTTAATATCTTGCAGACTAACGATTCATTGGCAGGTGGTCGCTTAAGAAAGGAACGTTATTAATACATTTTTATGGCTGAACGAATGAAAATTAAAGTGCAATTTTTTAAAGAAAGGGAGAATGCCAATCAAAAGCATAACCTTGGCTTTGTACCTCCCCAGAGGAACAAGATCTTGAGTGGAAACCAATTTTCTTCATTGGCTCATCAGTAATATAATATTTCCAGCTCGCTGCTGTATAATTACTAAATCTAGGGCATGTTGGTCTCACCTTTTGATTTGAAAGGTTACTTACAACTCTCGCCACGTGAAGGCCTGCCCTAAAGAGTGTCAAAAAGATGGAGAGCATCAGTTAATGTATCACTCACCTAGAATATTGAGAATTAAATTCAAAACACATTTTGGATAGAAACCTGAAGATTAGTGCAGAAAATGAAAATATTTGGGCCTGAATTGTGAAATTTGGGATTAATCAGCCAGTGGTCTTGAAAAATCTCCTTTTACAGAGCAAGTTGGCAGGAGAGGAATATTTGAGAAAACTTAGCGCACTCCAAGCATCATTCCAGTAGTAAGTTGTCTAAGATATACCACTCTTTGCCTACAAATGGCCATTTCCTGTTGGCACATTTGGATTTTCTTTATAAATCTTGGGCATTAGCCTATTGACCCTTGAAATTCCACTATCTCTTGTTGAATATTTTTAAACCAATTTGACTGGAATCTGTTGCAAACAGCTTTCAGTCAAATTAGTTTCAAAATATTCAATAGAACTTTTCTTACATCACAAACTAATTTTTGTTTCTGGTCTCTAAGGTTTAACGGGTTAAAACCAGCATTTTTGGCAAAAATGTGTGAAATTCTTGCCGGCAAATGCTGGGCCTGCAGATGGACATGCAGAATCTGTTTGGCCAGTTGGGCCATTAAATGGTTAAACACACATTTTATGATGTATCACAACCAGAGCCTGCTCATTGTAAATTATCAGAATTAGAACCACAATCAAAGTTCTGCAAAAGATTCTAAGATTATTTACATTTTACGTTGCTGTCAATATGGGAACGAGCAGTATTCCCAACATTTCCAAACCAATAGAGCAGAATGTTCTATTTCGGATATTCTTTTAAGCATTGAAAACAGTTTCTTAAGTTTCCATACTTCTCCCTGTCTTGAGATATACTAAGTGATTTCCCATTAACAATTGAAATTTGAATTTATTCATTTCAAAACAGTCATACAGGAAAAGAGGTTAATAGTTTGAAACTAATTTGACTGAAACTATTATTTCAAAATATTCAACAGATATTTATACATCATAAAAGCTGTCATTTCTGGTCTGTAAGCATTATAGTGTTAACCCTTACCACTCTGATATCAACATTTGATCTTTTACTGTGTAGCTAGCATAGAAACTGGTATACATTTTAAAACAATTTTGGTGGACAATGGTCCACCAAATTTATTGAAAAATTAGCAGTTCATCTTTTAATTTAATTTGAAAATTTAAAATTATGACATCAGAGTGGTAGGGGTTAAGGGGTGTGACTGCTAAGAATAAAATATTTATAAGATAAAGAATTATGAAATTTGAAACTAAATGTCAATTGTTAATGACAAGTAAGACTTCACAGTGCACCATTATGGTATAATCTACATACTAATAGCACTTTACCCATATCTCATTTTCAATGCAACCATACAGGAACTGTTGAATATTTGGAAATTAATTTGCCTGGAAGATGTTGTTGTCGTAGGCAAAATATTCAAAAGAATAAGTCTTATTTTAACAAATCTCTGAAAAAATAGCTAATTTCCTATCCATTGTAGTTCATTCACCTTCTGCAGAATGAAATTTCATAATTTTCTGTATATCATAATATATATCTAATTCATCAACTTCCAAACCCACAATTTTTATGATGTCTCCAATCAGACAATTTGAGGAAAATGTAAGAATTAATAGCCAAATTTGGTAATAACTTAATATTATCTACATTTTATGCAAGAATGAGAAAAACAATTAACAATCAGTGACGTCCACTCTCTGAAATGGCTTCTCAGTATAATTTTCAAAATTCCCCTCCCCCCCCCCCCAAATTTTTGGGAGCGCTTCCCTCGTAAGTCCCTCCCCAATTGTAAACCAAATGCTTTCTCCATGCTTGTAAGTTTCTACAAATATCTGTGGGGTACCTCACACACGCACGCACATATGGCTTCCCACCCCAGCATCCCATCCCCAAGAGGGGTGTGGGTGGGTGGGTGAGATTTTATCTTTTTTGGCGGGGGCATGTATCCATGTCATAATACTTTTTTCAGACCTTTACAAGAAATGGAGGAATAAAACCAGCAAACCAGGGCACTCCAGGCTTCTACTCAAACATGTTCCTTGTCCCCAAGAGCACAGGGGGTTTGAGACCCATACTCAATCTGAGACCATTGAATTGGTTTATCCATACGCCTTGGTTCCAGATGGAAACTCTGAGATCGGTAATGGCAGGATTGAGGAAAGGAATGTGGTGTGTGTCAATCGATCTGAAAGATGCATATTTCCACATTCCAATGAACAGAGGTTGTCACAGGTTTCTGAGATTCGCATTTCAGAATCGGATATGGGAGGTAGTAGTCATCCCATTCGGCCTGTCGACAGCCCCAAGGGTTTTCACCAAAGTGGTCCTAGCGGTGACAGCATTTCTCAGAAAAGATAACATGGTGCTTTACACCTACATAGGTGATTGGCTTATCAAGACGGACACGCCAGCCAGGTTAGGAGTGGATACTGCTCTGACTCTGAAATTGCTTTCAGATCTAGGTTGGATAGTCAACAGGGAGAAATCTGAGTTGTCGCCCACTCAGCACTTCGTTTATTTGGGGATGCGATTCGATCTCGAGGAAGGCAGAGTTTACCCATCAGAGCCCAGAGTGGTGTCTGTTAGGCATCCTCGAGAGTTTTCGATTGGGAAACCACATTCAGGCAAGGAGGTTTCTTCAGATGCTGGCCATGATGGTCTCCATGGAGTAGGTAATCCCGTACGCTGCTCTAATGCGAAGACCTATCCAGTTGTATCTGATGTCTGTGGAAGCAGAGAACAGAACCCCTGCCAAAGCTGGTACCAGTTTAGGAGCCAATAATGTCACATTTTCTATGGTGGAAGGAGCATCAGAATCTCCTAGTAGGAGTTTTTTCTTCACCTGCCCCACCCCCAGCTGTCTATGTACACGGATGCATCGCTGGAGGGGCGGGGTGGGGGTGGCCTGCCTGGGAGAACACCAGGTTTCGGGCACATAGACTCTCCAAGAGAGTCAGCTGCACATCAATCTGTTGGAAATGACGGCAGTGGAACTGGCATTGGAAAAGTCTCTTTCAGAAGTCAGTGGCAAGGTGATATTGATATGGTCAGACAATTCAACAGTAGTATCATACATAAATCGGCAAGGCGGACCAGGTCACCAACACTGTGTATGAAGGTGTGGCACTTGATTCAGTGGTGCAGGAATTAATCAGTTGTTTTGAAAGCAGCTCACATTCCTGGGCAATTGAACATTCTGGCGGATGCTTTGTCTTGCAGACAGAGGATTCTGCCAACAGAATGGTCTCACAACCCTCCAGTTCTACAAAGGAACTTCGACCATTCGAGCAAACCAAACGTGAACTTGTTCGCCACAAACGAAAATGCTCAAATCATGACTTATGTCTCGCTGATTTCAGATGCAAATGCCGTCGATACAGACTCTGGTGATAAGTTGGAGAGGGATGCACGCTTACGCGTGTCTGCCCACCATTCTTCTGCCAAAGATTTTGGTGAAGATCAGAGAGGAGATGTGCCTGGTCCTGCTAATAGCGCCATTTTGGCCAAGCAGGGCATGGTTCACGGATCTCCTGGTGGACAATCCAGTGCAATCCTATATGAGCGGCCCGAGATGTTCAAATTGACTGCGTGGATGTTATCAAACAGCGTTCCACATTGGAAGGCTTTTCGCAACAGGCTGCAGGTTTCATCGCAGCCGCGAGGAGGTCAACCTTCAAGTCATATAACCACACGGTTAACAAATTTGCAGAGTGGTGTGAAGGAAAGGGTGTTGATCCCTTTCAATCCACTATTCAGCAAAAAGCAGACTTTCTCTGTGAGCTGTTCTTTACAGGACTGGCTCCTGTCGTAATTGCTGGATACAAGTCAGCTTTGGCATCAGTTATCCCTTGTTTAGCCAACAGGGATAGTCCAGTGGTGGCCCAGTTGAATGTGACAGTGAACATAAATCGCCGAGGCGGACCAGGTCACCCACACTGTGTATGAAGGTGTGGCACTTGATTCAGTGGTGCAGGAATTAATCAGTTGTTTTGAAAGCAGCTCACATTCCTGGGCAATTGAACATTCTGGCGGATGCTTTGTCTTGCAGACAGGATTCTGCCAATAGAATGGTCTCACAACCCTCCAGTTCTACAAAGGAACTTCGACCATTCGAGCAAACCAAACGTGGACTTGTTCGCCACAAACGAAAATGCTCAAATCATGACTTATGTCTCGCTGATTTCAGATCCAAATGGTGTCGATACAGACTCTCTGGTGATAAGCTGGAGAGGGATGCACGCTTATGCGTATCTGCCCACTATTCTTCTGCCGAAGATTTTGGTGAAGATCAGAGAGGAGATGTGCCTGGTCCTGCTAATAGCGCCATTTTGGCCAAGCAGGGCATGGTTCACGGATCTCCTGGTGGACAATCCAGTGCAATCCTACATGAGCGGCCCGAGATGTTCAAATTGACTGCATGGATGTTATCAAACAGCGTTCCACGTTGGAAGGCTTTTCGCAACAGGCTGCAGGTTTCATCGCAGCCGCGAGAAGGAGGTCAACCTTCAAGTCATATAACCACAAGGTTAACAAATTTGCAGAGTGGTGTGAAGGAAAGGGTGTTGATCCCTTTCAATCCACTATTCAGCAAATAGCAGACTTTCTCTGTGAGCTGTTCTTTACAGGACTGGCTCCTGTCGTAATTGCTGGATACAAGTCAGCTTTCGCATCAGTTAACACACGTGTCATGCG